>JAOWBB010000011.1:2063162-2116301 GCA_028565995.1 Ricinus marginatus | reverse complement strand
GGTTTTTTTTTTTTTTTTTTTAAATATCTAAATTGAGAATTAATATTTTTAAAATGCAAACATCGGCGCTTTATATTGTTCACATTGCTTTTATATTATTAAATAATCTTATGCAAAATCATTTTGTGTGCCTAGTGTGAAAAAGTGTTCGGACTATTTTTTTCAGCCTTTTTAAAGTTAAAAAATGAAAAACAAAAATGAAAAAAAAAATTCAAAAAAAAAAAATTAATTTTTAACGCGCTTTTGAAAACACTTCTACATTTTTCTCTTCATGCATTTTTACATTTACCAATGTCTTATGTCAAAGCTGTTAATAATTTAAAGGAAAAAAAAAAAAAATAAAAAAAAAAAGAAAGAAAAAGAAGAAAAAAAGGTTAATGTTTTTATTAAAGAAAGAAAAAGTCGTACTAAATAAATATTTTGCTTTGTTTAATATTTTTTCTTTTTTTCAAACGGAAAAGTAAGAAATAAAAAAGCACTAACATTTTATTTATAAAAATGGAATTGTGGAAACAAAAAATAATAAAACTTTTTTTCTTTTCTGTTTAAAATTTTTACAATGTTTGTTTAGTTCTTTCCCTTGCTTTTCGTAATTTTGGCACTTTTAAGAGAAACAAAGAAAAAAAAAAAATTGCATGCGATTCACGTCTTTTCGATATTTCTATATGGAAAATATATTTTTTTATAACGAATAAAAAGTAATGTAGCATAAGACAGTGTTAAATATAATTTATTCAAATTCATCGTTTTGTCCAGTTAATTCACCGAGAATCACATCGTGTGCTTTTCGTCATTTACATTGAAAATATTTTTCTTGATTTTTCGCACGCTTTTTTTTTTATTTTTTATTTTTATTTTTTTATTTTTTTTTTTTTTGCTCGCTTCGGTTACTTCCCAGCGGGAGAAAATTCCGATTTCCGAGGCTGCGGGAAAGAAAATTTTTTGCTCGAACACTCCGGGATGCCCCGTTGCATCCGTTTGCGGATGAGAGCTCGGCTCCGGGTTTTCCGCTTTTTTCGTTCGTCCCCTCCCTCCCTTGCCGGAAGTAACGTCGGCTTTGAGCAGGCCGGAAACTCGGATTCCGCGATCCTGCGACGGCGCGCGCTCGAATTTCGCCCCGAAACCGTTTGATTTTTTTGACCAACGTCGCCCGAGCACCGGAGCAGGGGCCGCGGCCCGGTCCCGTAACCTGATTTCCAGCAGCGACGTTTCTTGCTGATGGACTTTTTTTTTTTTTTTTATTGCTGCACCGGCAGTTTTCACGTTTCGTTCCCGCGTCAGGGGTCGGTCAGGATGGTGGTGAAAGCGTTCGGCAACGCAGCGAAGTCAAACCGAATGAAGGCGCAAAAACCAATGGAAAAGACTTGAATTTAACTTTTTTTTTTTTTATTTCAAAAAAAAAAAAAATTCCCGAGCGGGCTAAAGAGAAAATGAATCAAAATTGTCATTTGACCGACAAGTTTCCAATCTTTATTTAGCGGATAATTTGAGGAACGTAATTCAGGTCGACGGCTTTCTTGAGGGACTCCGCATACAGATCCAGTCTCTGGGTCATTCTCAGGGACCAGGCATCCTTCTGCTGGCGGCAGGCATTGAGATCTATTTCTGATATCATGATCCCGTCCCGCGTTCTCGAGAGACCCTGCAATGAAAATTCCGTTAGCGCCGTCCGCGAGGTCTCGCTCGCCTTCGTCTAAAAGTGTTTCGTACCGGAGTTCTGGTTCCGTCCGGGGCCGTGACGTAGGTGGATCCGTAAAAGTGGCCCACGTCCTTGTGCGCCGGATTTCCGTCGCCCGACGTGAACTCCTGCGGGAAAACTTCGCTCCCGACTCTGTTGATGGCGCAGGTGAAATAGCTGTTGGCGATGGCCGCGTTCCTGGCCTCGATTCCCCACAAGTGTTCGCTGGAAAATTTCAAATTATTGAATTTCGCGCAAAACTCCGATGATTGCGGTCGAGGATCGAGAAAAAAAAAAAAAAATTGTTGGGAGCCGCCAGCTGGACGAGTGCATTTTCGGTGCTTACCTGACGTGAGCCACTGTTGCACTCGGATTGAAGACGATCTCGGCTCCGTTAATTCCGAACATCATCCAGTTTTGGGGATGATGACGACCGAAGCATATATTGGAGGCGACTCTCCCGAATTCGGTCTGCAAATGAGAAATTCGTTAAAAAGGAGCGAAGCGCTCGAGCGGCGCCGCGGCGTCGCGGAACCCACCTCGAACACGGGGTGTCCGGTGTTTCCTTCCATGTAGTAATGACTTTCGTTGAAATCCCCGACCCTCGGAATGTGGTTCTTGCGGTGTTTTCCCATCACTCTGCCCTTGTTGTCGATGACGACGGTCGCGTTCCACATGATCTCTCCGTGTTCCTCGTCCCTTTCCAGTATCGACGACAGAATCACCATGTTGTACCTGGCGCACAGCTCCTGAAGGAATTGGGTGGTCGGTCCGTCCTCCGCGGATTCGGCGAACTGACACCACGGATACTTCTCTCGGGTGGCAAAAGCGAACGGCATGGCTGCGGAAACGAAGCAATGAATTTGCCGTTGAGAGCGTCGGGAACCAGGGCGTGAAACTCTACGGTCGTCTACATCCTCGGGAAAGCCGCGGCGCGGAAAGGCCGCTGTCGCCACGCGGGCGATCCCGCGACGTTAAAGTCCGGGACGTATTTTCCGGCCCGGCAGCCGAACATTTATCTAGATCGCTTAAGTGCTTCGTCGAGTTTATCTCGCGCAGATACCGCCGCCGCGTCTTTCGAACGTTTCGCGTTCGCGGGGGGCACCGATCGGGGACCGTTGCCTGCTTGCGCTTTTCCAAACGCCGACAGGGAAACCGGAAAAAGGCGCTCGCCGTCCGGCCTTAAAACCCGACGATTGCATTGCAAATCTCCGGACGGAGGAGTGCGACTGCGGATGAAGGCGGAATTTTTGTTCCGGGACGCGGAAAAACTTTCGGGATCCGCGGAAAGAATCCTTTCGGAAAATCGTTTAAAAAGCATGGCAAAATTTTATTTTAGAAACCAAATCTTTCTTTTTTAAACCAAATGCGCGGGCCTGCAATAAAATTTTCATTTGCCGCGTGAAAGACTAAATAATTCGATGGCATTCTCACGTCTGAAGCGCCCCGGGAAATGAATCGTCGGATATTACAATCCCAGGCGGTTCCGTTATAACCGGAGTCGGCGGTGAGTGCAACCAAAGATTGCAGAAAAACTGCTTTGCGTAAAACAAACCGAATCCGCAATGCAACAGATCAGATTCATGCGGCAACAGTAAAATCGTCGACGTGCTGCAGCCTGCGCGCTTGCGATTTTGGGTCTCTTGCTAAGATTTGGTCGGGTCAACCGCGGAAACTAAGCGAAAAATTGCTGATACGGAACCTGCGTTGCGGTTTACCTTTGAAAAACGTCTCCGCTCTTCGTGTGCGTCATTTAGGACTTTTTGCGCAAATCAGGTTTTCAACCCTCAAAGATTTAAAAAAAGGGAAGCGCGATTTCCGCCACATTTTTCGTCCCTTGTCGCGGTGCACGCCCCAACGGCAGGGAGCGTTTAGAATTTCCCCCTTGCGGAGCTTTCGAAGCATTTTCTTTCGGTCGGACGACGCCGTCGCGATACTCACGCCACAGCTCCTGCATGCACAGCACGTTGACCCCGCAGTGGTGGGCCGCTTCGATCATCCTTCCCACCTTCTGGTGGATGGCGTTCCGCTGTTCCGCGAGTCCGCTCACCGTGGGCAGCACTATCTTGAACTGGACTCCCGCAATGCGAACGATCCTCGGCGGCCTCAGCTCCTCCTCCCTCATCGGGAACCTGTATCCCCGAATCTCAAAATCATATTTCTTCGAGAGTTCCTCGGCGATCGGTGAGATGTCCAGCGGCCTAGAAAAAAACCGCGGAGGTAAGTCGCCGGAGAGCATTCCGCAAAATCCAACCCCCCCCCGCCCCCCCCCCCGGGGAGGTATCCTACTCACGTGATGGGCGATCCGTACAGGATCCTCCGCACCTCCTTCAGCTCCTCCTTCGGAATGTATTTTTCGAAGATTTCCTCGATGCTTTCCGTCTCGTTGAAGGCGGCCATTTTCGGCGGAAGGTTCGATGAGAACTGCTCCCTTCGAACCGTCTCCTCGCTCTTTTATTGCACGTATATATATATATTGCGCAATTACATTCTTGTTCTGCGCGTTGATAAAGGAGGCAGTGGCGCATCAAGGGAAGTCTCCGGTCTGACTTTTCGTTTTTATTTCGCCGGTTATCGAACGTTCGCAACAATCGGCGACCTGATGCGTGAACCTGACTCGCGAGATTTGACGGTTTCCCGGCTTCCAGTGCTTCGATATCTCGAGCGGTCTCCGCATGTCAGGAAATGGAAATTGCCGCAAATTAAATGATGGAAAATTTCCGAATTAAATTTAATTCGTTTTCACTATTGTGACATGCTCCACATCGAATGCTTTCGGAGTGCAAATGAAATTTTTTTATTATAAATTTGCCGTCGCTCCGTTTTCGAAAACAAATCAATTTACTCCTCCTTTCCTTTTCCCTCCGACATATGAACAATTTCGGATTCAAATATTGAAATTAATTCAGCAATCCCCGTCCTTACCCCAACGTTCCGAACGCAATTTTCCCGCGAGTCGATATGTTCGCGTTGAACGTGTGAACCTAATTTTTTTTTTTTTTTTCTCGTTTTTTTTTCCGCAGCCTTTTTAGAAACTTAAATAACGCAGTCGTTCGAGCCTTTTGGTTTCCCTAACGGCTGAAGGCAAAGCAATAAATAAGCGAAGCAACTCAGGTTGTGAAATTTAAGCAATAAAGCAAACGGGGACTCGCGGCTTGCTCTTGTTTTGCGTCCTGCCGAGCAAAAGGCGTTGTCAGGTCGAACCTCACATAGCGCGATCGTCCGCACTTTCCGCAGGGATCTTTCACATTTTTCCACGTTTTCGGGTGGTCGCGCCAAGATCCGACTTCCCTGCTGCAAGGCGCAAACCATCAGCTCTCCTCGCCGAGCGCTAAAAGCATTCCGAGCACGTCAAATATTCACTTTGTAATATGCTGGAACAACTTTTCGAAAGTCCCCGTTCCGAAAAATGGTCAAAATTCGATTGTTTTCGCTTCTCGCTGAGCCGAATTTTCGATTTTTGCACCCGAAATGGCGGTCCGACAAGGTTCATCCGCAGGGAGGATTCCCGGGTTTCCGAAGCGTGTCTTGGACAAAGTTAAGGAAAGGGAAAAATTGAAGTAATTCCACTCATGCAGGTTTCAGCGCTGGGATCCTTCAATCGCCTGACGACAGCTTTAACCTTTCTTTCGGGACTGCGCCGTTTGATCTTTTCCGTGGTAAACCCCAGAAATTTTCACCTCTTTCCCAAATGCCGCCGCCGCCAGCCGCGTCTCCTGCCGGAAACGGGCGAATTTCAATCGGGTTGGGACGGAAGCGCAAAGAAAATGCAGCGAGACCCGGTCGATGGAATGCCGCTTCGGTGCTTTTGAAGACCGAAGCTTTTCCGACGAGGAGTTTTCCACATTTTCCTTTTCGCCGTGCCGCAGTCGAGTTTCATCGAGCTGATTTTAAGGTTCCAGTCCGCGCACGGTCTTTCTGACCATTCCCGAAAATGTCGCCGGCATTTTCGCGAGTCGTTCGGTCGCAGGCAAATGTCCGCAGGAGGGCAGCACATTTTCGGCGTCTCGCGAAAATACCTGGTTAACCCGGTTGGGTTAGCGCGCGCCTCGAACAGCGTCAGTTTTTTTTTCTTTTTCCCGTCCGAGAGGGATGCGGGATCTTTCCTCCGAATCCTGACCGAACGGAGCCGGATCGAATCTTATTATTGAAGCCGCCGCGCAGATAAAAGAAAAGCCCTAACCCATTTTGGCCGTTCTCGGCCGCCGATAACCCCGTGGCTTGTGCAGCGAAAAAAATTTGTTTGGTCTAATTGGGAGTATCGGTCGCTGAGGTTGAACAAATAAGAAAATGCATTCGGTGGTGTTCATTTTTAACTTTCGTCGTGCCTGCAGCGCGCCGCATCTCGGCGCGCAGTGTTGACACTTGCCAAGTGCGAGACGCTGAGAGCGACAGCGAGCGCGGCAACAAGAAATTTAGATGAATCTTTCGGATCGATTTGTCAGCGCCGCGTGCCTCGAGAGGAATTTTTTTTTTTTTCTTTTTCAGATTTAACAGACGGTTAACGTCCTTGTGCATCATTCGATTTCATATTTTCCGCGGGGATTTCGGCAGCGTGACCCAACCGATGTGGCACGCGATGAGCTTAAGGGAGAGCCGGGGGGGGGGGTTTCGGTCCAACTTGAGAAAATGCCCCCAAAAATGCATCAAACGAAAGTGGCCCGGAGCAAGCGTTCAAACGCCCTCGGTCAATTTTCATTTCGAATTTCGAGATCTCCGACCTGGCGCTGCCGTTGTACCTGACTCGTTTTGTGCGAAAGGCGTTGCTTCCATTGCCCCTGACCCGAGTGCGGGCGATTCTTGATTGGCCCTTCTTACCAAAAACCCTCGAACCGCACGATGTCCCATCGTGGATCTTTCCAGGTTCAAAGCCGGGCCTCGAGCGATCTGGAATTTCGCCGCATTTTTTTTTTTTTTTCCACGTTCGAAAATCGAAGGATTGTAAAGACCCGGTAAAGAATTCAGAACGTTCTGACATTTTTTTTTTTACACCAAAACAAGCGCTCAAAATAAAAAAACCAACACGTAAATATGTGGATGCGAAAAGCTTAAAAAAAATTTTCGGCGTTAATTTTTCGTAACCTTTGAACGGCGGGCACGCGAACAATCAGGTTCGTTTCAAAAAGAAGGTTTTTATTTGGGAAAATGAAAGAAATGGGACTTGGACGTGGTTGCGTTTACGATCTAACACGAGAACTACGAGAAAAGTTTGTGTAACATCGTTCCTGTGTGTTTTTTTTCCTTCATTTGCAGTGCGATCCTTCCTCGTGCCTTTGCCGACAGCAATTTATAAATTTTATAATTTAACGCGGTTTGAAAAACACCCAAAATAAGACGCAAAACAAGTGAAACAGCAAAACAATATTGTTTGTACTTTATGTTGCGTTTTGTCGTTTATATATATATATATATATATGGCCGGTAACATAACAGCCAAAAAAAAATCTTCAAATATTTTATTATTTGCAAATTAAAATTACAGGTAGATGAAATGAAAAAATTTTTACGCCTAACATCCCGATATGAGGAAACTGCATTAAATATTTCATGGTTTTTTTATGCTACTTATTACATTTAACTTCTGAGCGAAATAATTCGTTAATTTCACACTTATTCTGAGGTGGATCAAGATATTGCTTACTGAGTTTATAAAAATGCATAACGTCAATAAGTATATATATCACTCGAGGGGGAGGGGGAGGGGGCGCATTTTCATTTTAGACTCAAAAATTGCTGGACCATCTTCGATATTTTGAGGAAACAGCCTCAAAAAAAAGTTGTAATATTAACATTTTATCTTAAGTTTGAATTAATTTCTTCTCATTTTAGAGCTCATGCAGCTTGACAAATTAACCTAAGTATTTCATGAAGTTCAACCCTTTAAGATCTTTATTTTGATTTTAATTCAAGTGGAAAAACCTCCGGACAACATTGAACAGAACATTTTTTCTGGACATCATATTCTTCTTTCTGCAAAACAAAAATCTATTAGGTGAGTGTGTGATCGAATCAGAAAACAAACGTTAAAAATTTATTTCTTTCCGCAATTTTTCACGTTTTCCCTCACTTTAACTTTTATTTCGGTATACGCCATGAAAATGAATTTTATGAAATTCAAAGCGAAATTCATGGAAGTAAAATACATTTAAAAAAGATCGTGGTATTACTTATGTTTAGCCGTGAAATGGTTTTAATTTTTAACCGCATTATTAACACTCAATTTCTTTTCAAATTCTACTAGAGATTTTATGTTGAGAAATTCAAACATGAAAAAACTTATATCAGAGCAAATACCCCTGTTTGTCCTAGGAGCAATATGTTTCGTAAGTTGTTTTTGAAACTTGTATTGCAGATCATGTAAATTCTTTCCATTTGATACTTGTATCATCATGAGTCGACAAATGAAAAATTTCATGAGCTAAATACTGATGTACTTAATACCTGCATTTTTCAGACGACAACATTTCTGTGCCAATTTCATTTCAAAATCGCAAAGGAAATTAAACCAAAAGTAACTCCGTCCCTGTTGAAAAATAATTATGTCTCGACGATATACGGTTTTGGGACACCCGATCGCTTTAGATTGGGTATGCAAATATTCACTTCTTTATTTATTTATTTATTTTTTCAAGTATTTTTGCTTGGAGCCTCAAATGCATATATGTCTGAATTTAAAACCTCTTTTTATAATTCAAGTGAAGAATGTAAAATTAATACCCGCGAACAATGAAATAGAACCCTCCTGCTACCATAAGCTGCCACCTCAAGGCGGCTTTTTAGGCATTTTCTGTCGAAATTTTTCATAACCATTCGCGATTCATCATCGAATTCTTTACTTTTTTTCAGTGTTAAAAATCTTTATGTTAACGTCATCGCCGGTATTGTCCATGTTTACGGCTGCTTTAGTCTTACTCGGAAAGCGAAAGGTACGAATGGGCCTTATTTTGGTTTTAATATTCCATGAAAACGAATCAATTTAACCGTCTAAAAGAGAAAAATAAATTTATAATAATCAAGAATGTAAAAAAAAAATTCAGGGTTATATAAAGAGATCTAACAAAGGATAACCTCATAAGTGTTGATATTTTTAGAAAACAAACATCGCAGACAGTATATAAAAAATTTATGATAATATTGATGATTTTAATATTATTAATTATTAACCGACTTATTTTTTCTTACAGTCTAATCCATATTTATTTTTGCCGTGGTTCTTCATAACTTTGAGGGGTTTGTGTTGCGTGCAAACAAAAAATTTGGTGACAATTCTCAAGGAATTGTATTTCAGACACGATCAGACCTATGCCTTCACCATGGAGGATATTAAATGGAGCGCCCTTTATTTTACAATTCTCTTTGTAAGCAGTAAGTATCCACCATTTGTTGTCGAATGGCTCATGTTCCGAAGGAAATTCGTAAACTAAACAGGAAATGCGGATATTCAACGCATATCATGGTGCGTTTGAGGCTTATGCATCAAATTTCAATGTACAATTTTTAATTCCGTTAATGTGGAGAAACCCGCAGCCGGAAAATCAGTCACGGGAGTTGACTTTGAAATACATTTTAAGAGCAAGGCTGTTTTCAAAAAAGGAGGACGCGGAAACTTTCATTTGCATTAATAATTTTAAAAAATTTCAGTTGCGGAATGGTTCACGTTGTATGAAGTGTTCGAAGTTTTCAAAACCGTATGGAATAACCAGTTTCGGGACAAGATATCCGAACCACTGAAGCTGGAGCCAAGTGAGGCGATGGACAACGCGTCTCAGGCCGAGCTCACGAAGGTTTCCTCATTTGCCTCGGCCATAGACAATTACCACACGTTCACGTCCATTTGCAAATTTGGCCTGATCACGGATCGTAAGAAAGAGAATTCCCTAACGAAGTTAAAGAGTTTGGTCGCTCTGTTTAAAAAAGAAACTTGGAAATAATTTTGTTGGAAGACTCCTGCAAAAGAGCGACTTGTTAATCACTCGATGATGAACTGTAGGTTACGTTCAGGTCCGAGGGTTTTTTTCTGTGCGCGCTCGAACACCCGTGAAATGCAGCAAAACACGCGGATTCCCCGTGGACGAAACTTTCAGCGGGGTTGAATATTTTCAAAAAAAATTTATTAATCCAACGCGAGAAAAATTTCAAGTGCAAAACATGAAAATTCCCGTTTAAAAGGGGTTGTGCATTTATAAATATATTTATCTGTATTATCGGCTCTATTGAAAAGGAATGAAGGTAACAGCAATTTTCAAATTTTTTTTTTTTTTTTTAAATCGATATCCATTTTAATATTATCTTAATAAAATAAATGCGAAATTGATAAAAACTTTCTGGTGGTTTATGTCTCAGTGGAGAATGAGAAAAATTTGTCCGAGATTTTCTTATCCGATTGATGTAAAACAAATTATTTTTCCACTTGGCAAAAATTTCCTTTTTTTTTTTTTAGCGGACAGAATATGGCGATGAATTTATATCAGGTAAAATGTAAAATACAAAAAAATGAAACGCAATTCAATATCAGGTTTGCAACGAGGCTTTTTGTATTACTTTTTTTTCTGATTTTCGGAAGTTTTTTTTTTTTCAACAAATGACCGTTTTAGCATTTTTATGTGTGAAAATTAATTATTATTTATATTGGCCACGCTATATTACAATTTTCGCTTGATTGTAGCCCATAAAAATAATAAAGTACAGATTTCGAGTTTAATAAACTCAATGAAGTATAAAATCCGCAAAATATACAAATGCAAAATAAAGCATGAAGTCACAGAGGTTTTGGCAATCCAGATTTATCAGGAAACATTAAGTTGAGAACTTGAATTATAAAATCAGACTAAGTATTCCACATGTATCAACAAAATTATTTTCTCTATTTAAAAAAAATTAATGACTAATTACAGTATTGCACCAGTTAGTGACTATCCTTAAACTATAAAACTGTGTTGCGCCTTTTATTTGATATATAAACATGAATGTTTATGCATATCAAATGAATATAAATAAAAATTTAGGGAAAGAAAAAAGACCAAATAATGTAAAAAAAGTTTATTTATAAAAATAAAAAAAATCTTAGATTTTTTTACTTTATTGTATATATATATATATGCACCTAAATAATGGCTTCTTTATAAATTATTTATTAGTTTTGGTCATCATTATTTAGTTCATAGCGGAAAAAAATGAAAAATTTCTTTTACACGGGATTAATTATTGTAAAAAATTTAAATGAGATTTTTACTTAAATAAAAGCTCAGTTGTAGTTTTCAGTAAAAAAAAAAAAAATATATACATTTAAATATGAAAATCCGGAAGATTAAAATATAATGGGAGGCATTTTAAAACCGTTAATTTAATAAATTGTTCCTAAGGAAATAATGTGCTCCGATTTCGAGCAGTCATTTTAATTTATAAATAACATTTATTCACAGCCATTATATATTTCCTGCAAGCCAAGGGAAGATTTTTTTAAACCTAAACTAAATTGTGCTAAAAGTAAATGCAGAAGCCGTAACAATTTTTTAAAACTCAAGACATCTTACGTCATTGCGAAGAATTCAAATAAAAGCAAAAAAAAAGACGGAAATTCGTTGCAACCTCATTATCATTTTCCTCGCATCCTCGTCAGATATTCTAATTCTCAGTTTATAAAACAAATTAATTGATAAAAAAAATTTATTACCTTTTAAAATTATTATGGCAAAAGTAATTTAAAAAAGATTTTTTCTTTTTCAGTGACTATTTTGAGAAGTTTCACAACATGTTATTCAGTTCTTTATTGATTTATAATTTCTCGAACTGAGAAAAAATCAGGATTTTTACATGTTTTATATGAAAGTTAGCTGTGAAAAAAAATTTTTTTTTCTCCCCCCCGTAAAATATTAACTTTTCATTACGACCTTCGGTTTCGGTTATCTTTCAAACAAGTTGCCTATTCCCAGTAGTTGCAGGAAACAAGTTTCGAAACTAAGTTTGAAAACTTTCTGCAACGGTGAACGGTATTCAGCCGCCATATTGCTGGCTTTAGTCGGTGATTTGTCGGCTGAAAATATTAGTTGTTTTTAAGTAAAATTTTTGTTAAAATGGGAAATCACCTCAGTAGCACCAACAGCAACACCCCAATATTTAGACACAGCATTTCTAGAAGCAATTCAGGTGTGGACATTCAGGAGAAATCTCCAACGAGCATAGTTCCAGTAGATAAATTAGCTAAGGTAACTTAAATTGTTTATGAAAATATTTACATATGTTACTTTTACAAGCTTGAGATTCTTTGATTTTTTATAATATATGGCTTAAAGAACGAATTTTTCATTATGTTCTCGCGTGTTGCTCATTTTCCTCGATTACTTTTTAATATTTAATTTATCTTTGAATTTGTTCACCAAACTCATCAGAGATTTCTCGATGGTGACGGTTTATTTAGAAAAGTAAATTTTAGCATATTTAATATAATAAGAATAAGCTCTTAAACATATAATTATTAATATTTATATATATGATTTTACATGTATAGATTTCATTTTGTTTCAACTACTTGGTTAATTGTGGTTAAATAAGTGAATCTTTAACTGTGTTAAATCTTCCACATTCCTAACACATTATTTTGATTCAAAAATATATTATTTTAATTAAAAAAAATTTTTGCTTTACTGTTTTATCAATTTTTTTAGACCTTGAGCTTTATATAGAGTTCTGAATAATTTTACCATATGGTTTCTCAGGAATGCCATTCTGCAGTAATTCAATTATTAATTTTAAGAAAAATTATCAACATGCAATTATTTCAACATTTTTGAATCAGTCAAATGTTGACAGTTAAAAACAGATTTTTATATAATATGAAATTTATTTTTTTAGTAAATTTTTATAGTTGGACCAAACTGAATTTTATTCTCAATTGGAAAATTTCTAATATCAGTAAAATATTTTAAGGATATCATCAAAAATTAATTTTTGATTTCAGTTTCAGTTTATTTGCTTTATAAATATCAATTTAATCTGTTTGCAAAATTTGTTGAGACTGGATGGCTGATAAAATGAAATCAGATAAATTAAATTCATCAACAATACTTCAGATTTCTCTTATTATTTTAGATATCACAAAAACCTAACTCAATCAGTAAGGTATATTAAATTCAGCCAAAAAATTTAAATTAAAATGTAATCTTTTCTTAAAAATGTTTTAAATTCATAAATAATTAAGAGGATCTATATAAAACACTGTATAAATGCTATTCTAAAAATCTGAGTTATTGCATTATAAATGTTATGACTGGAATAGAAATGTAGTTTTCTAATTTTTAATACATTATCACTATTGCTATTGTTATTATTAACAATAATAACAAAAATAATCATAATAATCATAATAATAAATTAATGTATGGACTGATAAGATTTGAATCCTATCATTTGTTTCAAAAATTATTTTTTTTTTTTATTAAATTTTAAAATTAAATATTAAATTGGTTAAATTTTGACAAGTAAATTTCATATTCTTCTAGTTCAAAAAAAACTTTAAAAATAAGGATGTTTGAATTTTTATTCTGACACTTGATAACATTATAAAACGTGTCTCTAATTTTCAAACTTCTGCTACTTTTCTCAGATCCTGGTGATATTTAATTTTAAAAACAAACTGAAATAACGGCAGCTTTTTCTTCACCTTAAACAGGTCATATCAATTACAAATTTATTTATCTTCGCAATAATCTTCATGGGGCCAATTTTCAGAGAATAAAAGTTTTTATAATCTCAATAAAGTGCTTATGACTTCATGGATAGATTTGTATAATGTCATTTAGATTGAATAAAGTAATAACATAATATTGTTTTTTTTTTTTGATCAATGTAATTTGAACTTGAATTATTTCTTAAAATATAATTAGTTTTATTAATCAGTCGATTTGAACAAGGCTTACGTTTCGCAGGTGAAATGAATTTTATTTATTTTCATTGTAACTTATTGAAGTCTATATATTAATTTTTAATAGAAATTGTTGAAGTAAAACTTTCACCGATCATATAATAATGTTTCGACCTTTGCATTTGATTTCAAATTTGCAATGCCAGGTAAATTTTCATTTTCTTTTGGATGGATTTTCAATTTAATAGGATCAAATTTATTTTTTTCGTATGTGATTTACACTTTATTCGTAAAATGAAATTATTTTATTTAAATTTTTTGCTTTTTATTTACCATATAACGGCATTTAAGTTCTTAATAATAATAATAGTAAGAATTTTATTTATTGTTATGAAAGTGGTCAAATCCATGTGTAGAAACTTTCACAATCAATGTGTTTGTTTATAATTTAATAAATAAGCTTATAAAAAAATTCTTTTTCAGTTTTAAAAAATTTAATATGGTCAATGAAAATTGTCAGAAATTTAAGAAAAATCTTTATTTGCATTTTAATGAAAGTGATTTGTATTTTTTTTATATAACGTGCAATTGTTTTAAAATTCAAAAATTGTTAATAAAGTTGATAAGGTAAAAAATACATATTAAAAATAATAAATAATATACGAACAAAATAAATATAAAATTTTATTAACATATATATATTTAGTAGTGTTAATTTTTCATTAAATTTGTAAATTCAGTTTGAGATAAATAAAATGTTCACTATCATGAATATTTATGATAACTGAAAAATTAAATATTTCATGATGAGAAACTGATTTTTGTCAAATTGAATTTCTTTAAGAATTGTAATTTATATGAATATACATATATCAATTTCCTTTCTAAATTACAATATCGGTTACGGTTTTCTTAAATGCATCTCTTATTATAGCATCAGTGTATTTTTGAAGTTAACTGTCTACAATTTTTTTTATTTTTTGCTATTTTCGAGTTATATTAAATCGATCGTCCCAAGATTAAAGTTTTCAATGTGAAAAATAAGAGACTGGTTTTTTATACGTATGAATTTCTTTATTGCATCCTGAGAAACCTATAAAAATCCAAATAATTCAAATTTTTTTAAGATATCAATTCAGACAATGGATTTATTACGTACTCCTTTTATATTAATTCGTGATAATAAAAATGAAAGAATATTAATGATTATAAATTTTTTATAAATTTCTGTTGCGTATTTTTCTATTTTACTCTACACTATTAATCTTTTTATATGGACTATTGAAGGACCACTTGGGGTTCCAGACGGAACCTGTCACATTTGATGTGGCTTAATATATGTACAGATTTTATTCTTTGGATTTTTAAAATCTTTATGCAAAATATACTTTTATATATTGTTAAATTAAGAGGTTTTTTTTTAAGCAGATTCATAAATTTTTATCGTATACACAGTCAGTTATTGTGGGAAAAATTACTGTTGTTTGCGTTAATGATAAGCAGCAAAATAAGACAATTTTTTTCCGTTGACACGTGTATTAACTCAGTTCATAGTCCTTCATATTGCAATTGCGAATATCTGCAAATCAAGAGAGTCCATAATATAAGTTAAAATTCCAATATTTACATCGTGAATAATATTTATTATCGAACATTTCCAAAGTATTATTCTGCCTTCTGTATATCTTTCAACTCTAGAGCCAGGTATATTGTTGTCTTATTGTCATTTTTATGTTAGGTCTCTATATTGATTGATTTTTTTTTTAATTTTTATTTGTTTGGCATTGTTTTTTCACATTGCCATTTCTTTCTTTTAATAACATCTTCAATTTCTCTCTAAAATAATTTTAGCATTCTTTTTGCCGAAAACGCGATTTGTCATTTCTACATAAGATGATAATTTATTCATATCCAGCCGTGTGAAACACTACAAACTGTTAACGCAGCTATAATTTTCGTTCAAAATCGCGTGTACTTTACTATAGATAGTACAATGACTATTATTTTTACTCATTTCACATTTCGTGAAAGAAGTTCATTGCATTTTATGAAGCTTGATCCGCAACAATAATGAAGTTTATTTGCTTTGCACATCATAGTTTCGTACTGGGATTTATGCATTTTTATTAAATTTTAGCATAAATAATTTATTGGTTTTAATTTTTTTTGAATTACTTAACCGGTAACAGTTCAACCCATGACTCATTTTTAATTATAATTAATTTTCAAACAAATTTATATTTTTTATTGGTTCATAAAATCGCGCATTTTAAACGAAAAATATTTTAGTTTAAATGTTTACTTGAGATAATTCAATTTTTTTTTTTTTTTTTAAATAAATAATTTGTTTTAAAAGGATAATAATTTACCGTTATTTATGTATAAATTTTTTTGAACATCTTATGCAGAGCCTTCGTTATTTTGTTATAATCCAGTGCCGTACGTATTGCGACTAAACAACAAGTTCTTTTTTGAAAATTTTTTGCGGCTCGATTTTCAGCTTCGAGATTTATAATTCGAACAATTGATATCTGCTGTTGCAATACCGAAACTTTCAATATCAAAAATAGAAAAATAGTCAGGCTTCAAGGTGAAAACCGCATATTAAACGTCAGTTTGAAAGTATGAGGTTTGTTAAGTGCTAGAAACGATAAACCTCATCCTAACCACAGGGCGAATATCACATTTTGTGCCTGGCTGTTAATAGATCCAATTTCAATGGCAAATTTTATCCAACCATAAGTTAAATGTAAATAAAGTTTTTCTTACAACTCTTCGAGTCCATTGATGAAATTACTCAGTAGCAATCAAGGTTTAATACCTGACACGTTTATTTTTTCATTTTGCTTCGTTTAATTACATTTACATTGTTGATTTGAAGCATTTTCTTTTATTTATTAAATTTTTTTTTTCTTTATTTTAGAATGTTGTGGATTAAAGTATTTGGTGTTAGATTTTCGCCTGTCACGGTTATTATTTCATTTTATGTCTTTCAGGGAAGCTTTTTCGGAAATTTGCCCTTCTTTTTCGCGTTTTCTCCCCTTTTGATTTGTGCTTTTTTTCTCTCTCTCTCTCTCTCTCTCCAATTCGGGAGATGTTACAATGAATTTAATTGTGTTAATTTTCCCAGCGGCTACTTGTTGGCAGCTCACTAAAGGAAGATATCTTTTCTTGCTACAAAGGCAGAAAATAAATAAAATTTTCTACTTTGTAATTGAAATTTTAACTCGGGGGGGAAATTTGAGACTACTCTTAGCCTGATGTTGAAAGTCGATATTTAAAAAAAAAAAAAAGGTCTTATGACATTTAATTAGTATGGGCCAAAATCAAGAAGCGAATAAAAATTGTCTTCCTTGGCGATTACGCATTGCGTGTGCAGTCCGAATTTATAAATTCGATTGCAATTCGAGTTATTTTTTTTTTTTTTTTCAATGCAAAAGCTCCAGAGTGAAGTTTTGATCTTTCCCTTCAGTTAACTTTAAGATAAAAACGAAGGTGTAAATTAGGTTTTGGAATATGTCAAAAGTACGCGTTCGGAGCCACGGTCAAAAGCGCGGTGCTTTGTACCTTTTAAAGGTCGTCTTCCTTCTTGTGTTTCCGGATTTTTAACGTAACCGTCTTGGAGTACGTGTGGGGGGGAAATAAAATCGAAATTCATAAATAAAACCCGAATGGCACCTATTTTCATGATTCAGACGCGAAGGGCACGGCAATTTGTTTCCGCTTAGAATTCAGACCCGGGCAAAACTTTCAAAGGCGGCAACGGGCAATTGGCGGACGTGGAACGGCAGATAACCTTTAGAAGAGGGCGCTGGAAGCAGCGGCGCCGAGTTTGAATCCGCTACCTGGACGGTCGACTCGTTTGGAGATGCGGAAAACCCCGGAAAGTTTTCCGGGCGAGCAAAACAATTTGGGGGATCTTTTTAATTTCGCACGGCGCCTTGACCGTCCGGGCTCCTGAAATTGGCATTTTTTTTCGGCACGGAAAAATTTCACGCGACCGTTCTCCCGCGTTCGGTCGCCGGCGTTCGGACGTTCCCGCATTTTTTTTTCGCGTGCGCTTTCCCTTCGCCGCCAGACCCTCACGCTGCGCCTTAGACGATTCAATCTGGCTCGCTGCGATTTGCGGGTTGCCAGTTCAAATTCGGTGCGCCTTTTTCTTTAAACTGGGAATTTTTTTTTTTTTTTGCATTATGCAAAGAAGTTTTCATTGCGAAGTTGAAGTAAAGTCCACATTTGATTGAAAAACAAAAAATAACTTTATGATTTTTAGACTTGGAACACGTTGAAAATAATTCCTGGCCAACTTTATTATTAGTATTATTATTTTTTTTTCTTCTTCTTGTTTTGTAATTTAATCCTCGGCTTTGGCGAGTGCATTTAACTGATGCGGAAAAAAAAAATTAATCGCACTTAAAAAGGTTTAAAGGTTTTCAAACAGGATCTGAAACTTATGTAATTTTTTCACTGCATCACTAAAATGACATTTTCACGTCTTTCGCGCATCGGAGAAACGACTGCGGATTGTATTTCTCGTCAGGATCTGATTATTGCTCCATTATTATTTTTTTTCTTCCTTATAATTCGGAAATTATTTTAATGATTGCCGAATATCTTTCCTAACGTGTCGTATAATTCACACATTGGATGTGTTTTCTGTTTCACCTTATCCTTCGCGTGTTGCCATCCAGAGAACCTTGTGCACGGGAGGTTATCCTCCCTTTTTCCGTGTTATTCATTAACTCGTGCCAGATCACTGTTAAAAACCTTGGCTTAGCCAACGTGCAATGTTGTTTTGTTGTTGGAACGTAGTGTGATTTTTTTCTTTTTTCCCCTCAGGAATCGCGGCTTTACCGCAAGGCAAACGAAATTCGGTCGACAGGTTTCGGTGCCATTCAAAAGTTCCATTGATTCGGTTCTTTTTGGTTGGACCAAGTTTTTACAGACGGTTTTACTACAACGTTCTCAAGATTTTTTTTTTTTATTTCATTTTTACTGCACGCTCTAAAAGAAGAAGAAGAAACAAAATATTAGCTTCGCACCTTGATCCGCTGCATTTCAAATCGTTAAATTCGAATTTTTCCGTTGTTTTGATTCGCAAAAGTAAAATATAAATTTACGGAAGGAAACCGTCGCGAAATATAACTAAGTGGCAAACGATAAATATTTACCAATCGATAAAGGCCGTTCGTAAAACGGCAATAAAAGGAAAAGGAGTAATTCAAAATTTTATCGTATGCCCGCATAATGACGACCGCCTAACTCTCCGTCCGAACGCGTTAAATCCCGTTCGGCTTTTACCGGGCATTCGAAAGGTAAAAAGGTTCTCATTTAAAAATTTTTACCAGCGAGAGCGTCCTCCAGTTCGATTCTAGAGAGATTCCCAGGCACAGTAATACATTGCAATATTGTTAATAATTATGCACTTGACGAGCCGGATAAGCTCCAGTCGATTCCGTGAGTCCAAGTGATAATGCGGGATGATTGATTGCAGTCAGTGAATTTTTCCAAACTTCTTTCACACACAAATATTATGAATATTTTGTGAGCGCTGATTTTGAGATTTAAAAAATGAATCTCGGAAAATTTGTCACGTCCGCAAGGAAAAAAGTAAGTAAAGTTTGTCCGCTTATCTTTGCTTCTTTTGATCGTGCTCCGTTTTTCCCGGTGGATCGATTAATTTTGTCGATGATTCGGACTACGCCCAGCAGGATTTCCCCTCCCCCCCCCCCCCGTTTTGCTTGCTCCGGCGTTGTTGTCCCCTGCGGGAAGGTTCCGCTTCGATCAACAAATCCTGCGAACGAGCAGGGTGTAAAATCGCACGGGTTTGACTTTGCGTGTCGCATCTTTGTGCTTTTCCGGTTCCCGTGGCGGAAGTCGCTCGGCGAGGGCAAAAAAACCGCCTCAAATTTTGGGCCGAATTCACAAAGGGGATGTGCAAGTAAAAAAAAAAAAAAGAAATTTCGTCCATATTCCATTTTAACATATTTTTGTGGAATGGTAATTTGCAACTTTATTTAATTTCTGAATCATATATATTTTAGATATTTCACAAAAACTAACCTGCTGAAATGGTCGCTGAACAAACTGCGGAATATTGGAATCTAATCTCGTGTAAAAACTTCAATATTGTTTTACGGTGTAGATTGAACTGTTCGTGTCAGCAGAAAGCAAAGTAATACAGCCCGAAAAAAAAAAATGATTTTATTCATTATTGTTTGCTTAGCAGGAGATTTTTAGGAGGATCCATTTCACACCTCTAAAAAGTCAAATCCACTCCGGGCTCTTTCCGTCACGTTATATCTCTGGCCTTATTTGAGGATCATAACATTTATATGTTTTTTTTTTTAATGTAACATTAACGTAAACTTATAAGGCGGAAAAACCGGAACTGAAAATTTTGTTCTTTTGACGTCAAATGCCTAATCCAACAATCCGCTATTTCGTATTTCCTTTGTGTGATGGATTAAAAATAAAGTAGGGAAAATTCTTTTTCAGGCCCGAAAATGCTTCGTTTGATTATCGGTTTTCTTTTACCTTTTTATTAACTCGCGATTTCGATGAATTGTTTCATGAGAAAGCATGATATTTCATTTGCTTCATTATTTTTGTCGCTACCATCATCCGTTGGCCAAACAATGAAGGTCTTCTTCAAAGGAAGGAGGAGATACTTCAATGAAAGACATGTGTCGTCCACAGAATGCTCCCGGCACTCAAGGGAGACCACATTCATTCTCTAGGCATATCATTCGTATTCAAGACGAAAAGGACCTACACATTTGGCCTAATCCTGAAAATGCAAAGAACGTGATACTTTGTTTAAGTTCAACTGGATGTGCAAATTATGTAATTCACTTGGAGTTTCTGTTGCATTCATTACAAATAATTTAACGGACGAGGAGAGGAAAGAGGCTTATAGTGCAGATAGCAATCTTAGCCAATTCTTCAGTTGATATTATTCTGCGTGATACATATTATGTTGTTGTTCATTTCCACTACGCTCTTTCAATGGGAGCTGTATTTGCTCTCGGGCGCCGTGAAAATGAGCGGCAAATGAGCAGAGGGCTAAGCTGGGATTAACGTGATTGATGCGAAAGTTACGGAGTAAAAAAAAAAAAAAATGGAAAATAATGCATGAAATTGCGAAAAAGCCTGAAGATCCTAGACAAAAATACAGGAGGAGGAAAACATGATTCAATATTTTCGCGGAGACCAATAAAAGTTTAATGGAAATCTGAAAGTGCCCCTCTGAAATTGATTTTTGGAAGATTCAAGTATTATTTTAAATATAAATTTATTACCCCAAATTCTGTCGGCATCCATCTTGACGTCCGTTCATTTGGTTGTTGGTTGAATGATCGTTTGGATTATCTGAAACTAAAAAAAAGCGTATAATATTTTGTAATGAATAAAAAAGTAAATTATTTATCCAAAAATATCCACTGGAAAAACAATTTATAGCGCTCTTTGCATTCTCTCCGCTAATCTCTACTTTTTTATACAATGTCTCTTATGTTGTGATGTTTTCTTTGCAGATATTAATGCAAAAAACCATAGAAGAAGATTCTGTTCAAGGAATTACTTGTCGCGCATTTACGGTGAGTTTTTGCTTCGTTAAATATTTACCAATATGTTTTACTTTTTTAAATCTAACGTGACAAATATAATTACGCGTTATAATCACCATTGATGGAGTCTTCAGGAGGTTGATGGATACGACGCAAACCGGGTTATAATGGCATTAAGGGATTTTAGTCCTTATGGGTATTAACCCAGTGACATAGAAACTTCACTATTTCCTTTTTACAACTGAATTCTTTCAACTTTTATTGAAAAATCATGAAATAAAAATGATAACATAAATTAATAATTTAGCTTTAGCAAGGCATCTACTTCTGATTTTTCAGAAAGAAAGAATTTTTCTTACTTCGGATCAGGAGATGTCAAAATGATGTTAACGTAAGAGTATTTGATACTTGACAAAGATTTTCACACTATTCGTACGACGTCGTATTAATTTGACAGATTTCACTAAAGGAGATGCCGAGCGACCGACGAAAGATCTTTTTCAATTTGCCTTTGCATCTTTGGAGTCAGCAGAAATATTTGGTCGTTTACCCCGGAAAAAAAAGGCACATACGTAGCTTACTGATATTCTGCGCCTTTTTTAGCCGAGATTCTGATGCGGCTGAGAAACGTTCACGAAAATCAGCGAATAGATCGCTCCTCTCTCTTGCGCTTCCTACCGTAGAATTTGTCCAAAATCGACAGAAAAAAAATTTAATATTTCTGTGCATCTTTTCAGAGAACATTGTTTCCCAGGTATCCTGATTTATCATTGAGATTGTTCGGGTATTTCCATTATTCGTCGGGATCAACCACAGTCGACAGGATCACTCAGTCAGCCTTTAAATCGCAGGTCGATAAGTTGCTGTCGGTCATATCCGATGAAGCTCTGATCGAGGTATACGTTAAGGTGAGTGCTGCTGAAGTGCTGGGGCAATGTAAGCAATTGAGAATGTCTTGTTGACAGATATTAATATTGATCCTCTGGCGTCGCTCATAGTTTTAACAGAATATTTAATTCGGTTACTCCCATATTTTTTCGATTAACTAGCTTTATACTTAACATAAATATATTGTTGGATCCATTTTTCTCCATTCGTTACTTCTCTCATTGGTGCTCTCTGCTGAATGATAAAATCCAGTTTTGATGATAAAATCCATTGAGTTTTTCCGCACCTTTGGATCACGCAACATCGCTCGGTTATAATACCTTTGGAGTTATGTACTTTTCATTTAGCATATGAAGTTGGAAACATTGTCTTAAAATGTTATTGCTCTAAATCGGAATCATTATTTTATGTCTTAATTTCATTTGCCTTATCATTTCAGATGTTCGCGGCCTGCAATCCCGAGATCAGCCGGGACAATTTCCGCGACCTCATAATGACTGCCTACAAATTGGCGATGGATCACTACCCGGAGGGTGCCCAGACCTGCATCAAAATCTACAAAACAGTGCAATCGGTCCTTGATTCCGCAGTGAGTACCATAAGCGGGATATTTCCCAAAAGCTTTCGCTTTCGAAAGGATGGAGCCTTTGTTATGGAGCCACCGTTTTTAGTTTCACAGGAAGGAGTCCGTCTCGGTATCGTATGCCGCTCACTGGTTGGGCGTTCACTGTCCGAGGCTCGTGTCCGGTGTTCACAAATATGTGGTCCACGTTCTCACAACGGCGTACAGAACGGCCGGAAATCAACAACAAGAGAATGCGCCTTCCGCCACGGATGTGGTGAGTGCCCTTTAGGATGGCAATTTATAATGGAGCCTTCAAAATTCGCTTCGATATAATTTAGTTTAACTATATTTTAATTGAAAGATCTACGTCGGTTATGTTTAGAACCACATCAGCAAAATCCTAGATAACTGAATTCCGACAGAAGTTCCCATTGTCTTTGCATTAAGCTGTTCATCCACCTCTTGAACTTCTTATTAACGGCAATATCAGCTTAGTTTTTTTTTAATTTTTTCAATAGTCGTAGATTTGGATGACAGGCTTCGGATTGGGTTTTAAGGATGGATCTTATCAGGTTTTCTAAGTTTAGAAAGTAACTGCAAAAAGCTAATTTTCATTTTACATTTTCACCTATTTCATTGTACGAATAATCCATAAATAATTTGTGTGTATATATATATATGTATGCAGCTGCACCTTCTGTGAGGGGAAGCTCAATGATTACATTTTTTTTTTGTAAGTATCGGTTAGATCATCCTTTTAAAGGTAAAATTTAAGGTATGCATAGGTAACTTAAAATTATAAAACTTAAACATTGGCAGTAGTAAATTATATAATTTTAAATATTTTAATCAGTCATTTCAATAATCCGTCAGGCAAAGAAGGGAAAGAAAACGGAAAATTGCTTCATTTGGGCAATAGCAAAGCTGTTTGGGAGAAAAAAAAAATTTTTTTTTTTTTCCAAAACTTTTGCAGATTTAAAATCATTCCAAAACTCTGTTTACATCAAATGAAATTGTCCATTCGAATGAATTATTTATACGGAGTAAGTTATTCTTAAATAAAAAAGAGAGAGAGAACCTGTACTTTCAAGATAATAATAATATATTATTATTATTCCAAAGGGGCTCGAGCTCGATAGTTTCACATTTCCGAGGTTTATTTAATGAATCACACAGCAATTTCAAAACAGTAAAAGTTTTATGTTCATGTATAGTTTTTTATGAAGAGAATCATGGTTCTGGCCTTCAATTTTAATGCCTGTGTACTTTGGTCAATTGGCAAGATTTAAGATCGTTTATATTTAAATAATGGCTATAAATAAAGTTGAGTACAAGTTACACATGAGGAACGGATCCATTATAATGTTGGTTGTTGATAATTTTCCTATTTATTATATTATTTTCTTTATTTTATGTGTGAAGGATTTCTGTGTGACAGAATAAGGGGTCAGTTTTTACAGAGCTTTGAAGGTTGTCTAAGATGTCCTCTAAGTTTCTTCTCAAGACAGATTTAGGACAAAAATTAAATATATGCCGATTGCCTGAATAATGAAGAGTTCATTTAATTCAAGTTCTATGACCGCAACAGAATTGCAGGTTAATACCGATCGTAATTGCCGGTTTTGTGTATAGGGTTTAGAGCTGTCTACGCCCGTCCTGGAGAAAAACTTTTCTTTCACCTCCAGCAACTCCGGCGACAATTTCTGTCTTTCCCTCAGCCAAGTCTGGCTGCTGGCGACCTCGCTGCCACCGCTGTACACAAAACCGCAGCATCTCACTCCCAGCTCCAGCACCAACGGACTTTCCACGCCCGCGAGCCACTTGTTCCTCGTAAAAATGGTAAGATTCGCCGGGTTCCCCCGAGATCCGGTTATATTATCCTCGGTCGGCGTTTGCCGGCGAGAATGGCAATTTTTTTTCTTTCGCTTCCGCAGATCGGCTCAATGTTTCCATCTCACTGGGTGCCCCTCTACAACAGCAATTCCCAGGGCCTCGGAGCGAATCGCTTCCTGAATCACGTCCTAAACTACAGGGGTGCCACCCTCGTTTTTCTTCGGGGGGATGGCGGCGTGGAGTTCTTACTGGGATCGAGCACTGAATGGAAAGAATCTCATCAATACCGGGGAGGTGAAGACTGCATCATTCTTCAGCTGCTGCCCGAGTACCACGTCATTCAGCGTAAGCTCATTTCGCTTACATTTCCCGCTGGCGAGATTCAGATTTTCAGGCGATTGTAATTGACTCGACGTTTCAGGTGGTCAAAAGATGTTGTACCTCAATACGAGCATTCGAGGGTATCCGAAAGGCATTCGAGCCGGTTCGGATCCGAGGAAGCCTGCGATCGTCGTGGACGAGGATTTCAACAAAATAAGCTACAAGGAAATTCCCTACCAACTGCTGAGTGTCGAAGTGTGGGGCTGCGGAAAACCCGAGCAGAGGTGAAAAGCTTAAAATTTCAATTTGGCTTCTTTTTTTTCCTTTCCCGGCCGAATTCGTGCAATCCCGAAAGGCGACAGAAATTTCATGGAATTTGAAAACTTTCTTTTCCAGGGAGGCCCAGCTGGAAATCAAAAAATGGGAAGTGAAGGAGGCGGAAAAGCAACGCGTAGTTAAAATAAACGCTGCTGATTGGGTAGATCATCCGGATAGATATTTGTTAGAATTAGCTGGAAGACAAGTTTACAACAATACGGCCAGTTGATTTTTGCAATTCCTTCCCAAGGAAATTGCAATCGGAAGCATTTATTTATTTTTTTTTTTACTATACCTAAACTTACATATATATATAAATATACACAAACCTACATTTATACATACACATGAGTCTATATATATACACGGAATTTATGGAAAGAAGAGCGAAAACAAAAAAATTTTCTGTACTGCCAGCAGTACAAAAACGCAAGCGAGAGGCTGCCGAACTAAGTTTTTTCAGGATTCTCGGACAGAAATCCTGGAGAAAATTTTTTCTCTTCATCAAATACCCTTAAATCAGCTGTTTTGTCTCTCAGCTTCCGTACTGAATTGTAAAAAACCCGTCAGATTTTAAAAATTTTCGTGCAAGGAATTTTTTTTTTTTTAAATAATTTACGCCGTTAAAGCCGTTAAACGAACTGTTGAAGTTCGATGTTCGATCGAACGCATTTGTGAAATCGTCTGCAGGATAGAAATTAGCGCTGTCAGGATTTTTGCGTGCGGGTCAGTGTCAAGAATTCCGGTAAATGCAGATCTACTTTCCTCTCTTTCTCTCTCTCCTTTTTCTTTCCAGCCCCCCGGAAAGTTTTAGAATTATTCGAAATTCATCACTTACGGCTGCAGCCCACGCGCCCACCGGATTTTCGAGTCGCCGCCGCTGTCGGTTTCCATCAAATTTCAATTTCCCGGTGCTCGGGCATCGGTTCGATATTTGGCCATTGTTCACCGACGTAATTCCTCATCGCCCGAGTTACTCGTGCGAAAAAGCAGATTCCAACGTTAAATGCTGACCCAAATCGGAACCGGACTCGACGCGTCTGCTGGAAAAAAAGAAAAAACAATTGGAAGTTAGAAATGGAAAATATATTCAAAAGAAAAAATTCTTTTTATTCTTTCTTTTATTTCCTTTCTCGCTGGCTTTTGCTTCGGTCCTAAACCGATTTTCGAATCCGGTCGAAAGCTTGATAGAGCGATTTTTTTTTTTTTTCCTGTCGAAATTTAAAATTAAAAAATTTTTTTTGCGAACAACTTTCGCAAGCGGGAAAGGAAAATTTTTTTTTCCAATCGAAATGCAAGATTCCCGAATGCATTTTTCCACCGGGATCAACTCATCAATTAGGCCAGGAAAAAAACTTTTTTTCTCCTCCTCTTTGCTTTGCCCAAACGACTGCTCGATGAAAAATGCATGTTAAGCGCCGTTCCGGAGATTCGCTTAAATCGTAGAACGGTCGCAAAGCAATTGACTTGTGAATGATTTCTATCCAAAGAGGTGAAATATTTTAATTAAAAATCACATATCGGGCGCTCGAAAAAAAAAACATTTTTTCGACGACAGCTTTTGCTTTGTGTAACGATTCCAGAGCGTGCACGATGGGGTTTTGATGTCGGACGTCGGCTCCGTTTAAAACTGAAAGAAAAAAGAATTCAAGGCTTTACAGCGATAAACTAATGCATTAACGGACTACGTTATAAAGTGCAAAATCGGGCAATGAGACTGAAAGTTCTTAAAAATGAACAAAGAAAGGTGACAAATTATTCCCTTTTGTTCTGAGATGGAAAACGATTTTTAAAACCGCTTAGAGTTGCCATTCTAATACATTGTCATTCGCGAACAGCATGTAATATTACATTGCAGTGAGTGTCGTGGAAGCCTCTTTTAAAAGCGTCGGTTTGACATGTTTCGATGTGAATTGTGTTATCCGTTTGCATTCTTAAGTGTTCTGAGGCCAAACAAGAGTTTGGCCCTTGCACTCTAAGCGTGCTGCATCAGACTTTTCGATGAGAATGCTGACGGTCCGGAACTCATATATTTACTACAGGATTCACAAGATTGGGATTTCGGTAGCATGCGAGTTACTTCTCATGCCACCTTGTAATTTGAAGAGTTTCCTGGTAGGAAATCTGGAAGGAAATCTTCTGCACCCGAGTGCAGAGAGACTTAAAATTCGGAGACTTCAACCGCAAAAAAATGAGAGACCCATTAAGCAATCTCCGATGTGAAGTTTTTTTTTTTTCTCTTATTTTTAAAGGCATAATAAAAGTCCTCTTGATGGTATCGATAGTTATTTGATTATCGCATGGAAAAATTCGTTACGTTCATGTATATCGTGAGGAAAGTTTGTGGTACTTCCACTCAATGCCAATATAATGCAACTTACAATGTTTATCATCGGATTTCGTAAAGCAGAAAATCTAAAATAAATAAACAATTTTATGAGTAATAATATTTGTAATATATTATTATAAAAATATTTTTTCACATGTGAGTCGTATAATATTAAAAAATTTTTTTTGATCTATAGTCAAGCGGTCTTGGCGATTTCGAATTGCTGATGTGTAAAAAGCCATTCTTTATTGTTGGAATCGATTGGTTCTTTTAAAGTCCACTCGAAAAAATCCGTTTTTCCGTTCCAGTCCACCAGAATTATGGTGTGAGTTCTGGAAAGAAATTGCGTCATGGAATTGCATTTACCATTTACTTATTTAATAATTTTTAGGAAACGAACATATAATTATACTAAAGGGCACATCTATAGGTAAATCGAGTTAAATCATGTTCAACCCGTAGATCGCATTTCTGAAACGGGCTTTATTTCGGAAGCGAATTCAATAAAAGTGAGAAAGAAATTGTTTAAAACATTCTCCATGTTTAATAGCACAAGAGTACTTCGTAACACTCATTTAAGATTGTTTTTCCATAATAGAAATTAAGTTGAAAACAGTTTGTTGCATTTTAAGGAAACTGAATAATAGAGATAATAAAAAAGGTTATTTGATTGGATTCGAATGTTTATACATTCTAGATTATAAGAATTTCTATCTTTTAAATGTAAACTTGAAAACCGAAATAATCTCATTTCAAAAATCAATTTCGAAACATTACTTTGTATTAGTTTTTAAAAGACTGATTGAAAATATTACAGAATTGATTTTCCAAGGTTACTGATCAAAAAGTTGAATGTAAAAAAAAGTCTGTGAAGAATATTCGATAAAATATCCAAGAGGTAAAAATCCAAAGATTCTTATAACGTATTTACATGCAGAAAACTGGATATGACAAAGAGTAATTAAAAATATCATAAATTTCTAACGAGATTTATACATATAATAACATAAATAGTGAAATTTGACTTCATTTATAAAATATCAAAAAAACTTTTGGTTAGAAACTTTATAATTAAGTATCTTGTTAAATCTTAAGCTAATTAACGAAAAGTTTTCGCGGAGAAAAATGAGGTGAAAACTAAATGAGAAATGTTTATATTTTTCCAACCTTGTTCCATACTCAATTGAAGGCACGTCAATGAATAACTGATTCCTTATTTGATGGGGGATATGACATGTAGAATTTAAATCCTCATCAGGATCTTTTTCTTTCCATTTAAGCAATTTCAAAAGTTCCTCCACCAATTCATCCATCATAGAGGTTTTATTAAATTGCTGCACAATGGCATCAAATCTAATTTTCCCTTTCTTAACTTTTTCATACGGTTTATTAAGAGGGCTGTTGCTGATTCCAAATGTGCCCTCTAGTACGGTTGTAATTTTTTTGCACTCATCTCCGTTAGAATAATGATTGAGAACTGCATTTTCGCTAAAGTTGAGAAAAGAAAAGAAAAGATTAAAATTAAAAATGATGAAATTTCTGTAGATACTGTTAATTTTTTCGTTTCATTTCGGAAACGTGAAATATTTATAAGCCAAAATGGTTCTATGCCTTTTAGAAACAATAATAAAAATCTCTTGATTCGTCCGGGATCTTCATACTGATTACTTACTTTAGTTCAATGACAACCAAATGGAATTTATTAAACTGATGATCAATATTAACTAACGATTCCAAATGTTTGATTCCGCTTTCTGATGCTTTCAAATAGTCCGTTACCAGAAAACCTCTGCCCAACTTTCCGTCATCTTTTTCTCCTGATAAATTCAATAAAACTCCAAGCTTTCCTTTTTTTGAAATCGCCAACCACGTTCCTCCTTCTTTATTTACAGTCATATCTCTACCTGTGAGCAGATAAATGTACTTAAAAATACTTCGAGTAAGTCTGTCGTGATTCTGAGTGAATCAAATATTTATAAAATTACAAAAATCCTGCAGGTTTAGAATTAAATTAGTTAAAATTTATGTTTCGCTTATTATTGAATTTATTCAATTTTCTCGCCTCGAATTTTCAACTTCCATTTATCACTTGGCAGATGAATTTCATGCAATTTAAAAAAATTAAAGTAGCAAAATAAAATTTTTTTTGCATTTAAAAAATAAACAAAAAGACGCACAATTCAAATTAATCTTTTTCCTCAGATATAAATTTTGTAAAAATATTCCACCTTTTAATGATAACCGAAATGTTTCCTTTAGAAAAATTTTTTTTGGAAAAAAAAAATAAAATGCTTCACAAAGGCAGATTCTTGAAAAAGAAAAAAAAAACGGTCACCGGAAATGAGGAAAAAAAAATCACCAAAAGTGGCAACTACCGTCAACACTTCAAGGGAAACCTGTTGTCACTGCCAATGTAATGGCCGCCTGCCAATTCTCATGCGAACATCTTACAGAAAACGGTTAATTTTCGTCTCACAAGGTTTTGTGTACTTTACATTCTTTATTATCATACAGATCTCATAAATCACCAAACCTGTGTCGCCAGCATTCGCGGATTCGTTTCCTTTTTTATGCAGCCTGCAATCGTACCTGTAAACTGAAAAGTTCATCCCACTCTTGTTTTCTCTCAGGTTGTCCTTTACATCGACGAATGGAAATAATAAGCAGCAAAAATTTTATTTGACAGAAGGATGCGGGAAATGAAAACTCACCTCCGAAGATATTTTCATCTTCCTCCCAAAAATGGGCGGGCTTAGAGGGTCTCATAAAGAATTCGTCTCTGTTCGAAGCGAGGATCAACCTGAAATCGTGGTCTCTTGGGGATTTCGCCAGCTTCACGAACAATATGCACATTTTCGTCTGTCTGAAATGAAAAATTGTTCGGGTTGGGCGAAGCAAAAAAAGGAAAAAAAGAAAAAAAAAATGAATGGTTTTTCGGTAAACCTCAGCTGGAATCTGATCTGACGTTAATTAGCGGAGATCGAGTTAATCTCGGGCCTCAGCGACGCGTAGCCCGTAAGGGAGGAATTTCGAGTCGGGAACCACTCACCGAGGTGCGAAATAAAGAGATCCGCAGCGTTTCTGCGAAACGCGGGGCACCGCGAGGAAAAACACGGACGAAGACGGAGAAAATTGGCGGTTTGCAATGAAGAATGAGTGCAGGCGGATTGCACCGGTTGGGGGAACTCGAAAAAACATGGCGGCGGTAGCAGAAGACGGATGGACGTGCATTCAACGCTCGCACCGGCACCTTCAAAAAGCTGAGGAGCATCCCAGGTGCCAGCCGCCGCACACGCGACGGTCAACGACGCGTTTCAGTTACATTTTCGGCGTCTTGATCTCGAGATGAAAAAAAAAAAAAATTTTTTTTTCGTTCGATATCGCGCGGCGCTCGAAAGGCAGGCATCGGTCTTGAAAATGCCGCGTGTTTGCATTTTCATATCAGTTCGCCGGGCTTAAAAAGCATCGGCCTCGCGATGCGCTCCCTCGCACTCTTTAACCTTTGGAATTAATGCGGGAAACCGTCGGACACCCCCTCCCCACCCTTCCCGTGCGGGAACCCGAAAAGTTCAAGTTCCAAAGAAAAAAAAAAAAAAGAAAAAATTACGCTGCGGGAAAATTTTTCCGGTAAGCTATTTTCGAGGCGATTCGTTCCCTCGGTTCGCAGCAATTTCCACTTGCTCCACTCGGGTGGGTGATTTCGCGTCAGAACAGAAAAAAGGGGAGGGAAAAGATTGCTCCGAAATTCCTCGGTCGAACGTGCCCCTCGCTCGCCCTAAATTAACTGGAAGGAAAAATCGCAGGGATGCTTAGAAATCGAAAAAAAAATTAACTGGGCCTGACCGGGATTTGAACCCGGGACCTCTCGCACCCGAAGCGAGAATCATACCCCTAGACCATCAGGCCTGTATAAGAGATGGCGTTAAAAACAGAGATTTGAAATCGACACGGTGCCAGAAACTCCGAGTGAGATCGTAAACTGGTAAGAAATAAGTTTTAAAAGTCCACGGCTGTTAAATTAAAGCCATGCTCCAATCGGAATCGAACGATTTTTGAACACGACGGGAAAATAGCCTACCTTAAAAATGCAGCTCCCAAGAGTCGGAATCAAATTCTCGACGAATTTATGCGACTGATGCGAGCAACCGAACGGAAAGATTGGGAAACTTCGATGGTGGAGGATGGTGGAAAGTGTCGTCGACGTCGTCTGCGGGCAAAAAACCGGCCGAAAAATGAATTTTTCAATCGAATTTACGCCGATGTGCGATGCGCGAAGTGGGGAGAGAGTTCACTCAAATGTCCGACCGAACGCGATAATGCTCATTGCCGCGAGGCATCAGCTGTTTGTCGTCAATTTACATAGGAGGCGGAGCGGGGAATCTTTTTTTAATTATTTACCAAAACATAACCTTAACTCGTTACGCTACATTTATTTAAGTGCATTTGTTGTTTAAAGGAATGGAAAAAAAAAAAAAAAAAAGAAACCTTTTGAATGGCTTTAGTTTTCTTGCAGAGGCTTAAAATTTTCCATTTCGATGCCGAACACAAACGCAGGACCGCATTGTCGAATGAATTAAATAGACAGCTTTGTGTGATTCGATGCCATAACTGGAATACTTTACCTGCTTTTTCGTTTTCAATTTTCACATTTTAACAAAAAATGAGAAAAAGTAAAAAGTTTACGTGGCCTCTGATTCTGAAAAAGTTAAAAAATATGTTACAGCTTGCTATCTGTATAATTTTGCGCCATCTGAAATATATATGTGTATTTTGTATTGTGCAAACTTTTCCAATGTTAGGAAGTAATTTCTTATAAAATATAATACCTACGATGAAGAAATAAAACTAAAACACCTACTTTTGTATCACCTATCACTCTAGGCTCTGTATATTAAAAATAATAATGAGTTATTCACATGAATTTATGAATTGTGATTTGAGAATAGTTTTAGTATTTATTATGTTGAAATTGAAAAATTACTTTAATATTTGAAATAAAATAAAAACCATTAATTATTTTAAATTATCATTGCCTGAATCATGAAAAAATTCCATTATTTTAAGATTAGTTTTAAACTTTGAAGGAATAAAAAATATATCATTTGTTACATCTGACTCTTCAAAAAAAATGTTATGTATATTATGTTAAATGTAGTGATTGTTATTTTTTGAAGGAAAATTTGGTTTTTTTCTTTTTAACTCACATTTTCTGCTATGAAAAATGGAATAGTGTGTTTCAGCCTGTTGAAAATTGTCATAATGGAAGGGAAATTTGAAACAGCAAAGTGGGTGGGCCAAAAAATTTGATTAGGAACCACTTGACTTACCTTTGATGCTTAATTATTAATGTTCTCTATAACCTTCATAATTTTTTTTATTCATTTTCACCTTGAATTTTTTTTCAAGCAATGTCGTTTAATAATTTGCATATCAACAAATTGCCAACTTCATAAAATATTTACATTTTTACATGAATCTTCGGCAAAACTGACTCCAAAATTTATTTCGCTTTTATTTTTTCTCTAAGGTGAATCCTTGTTTAACTTTTCTTATTTTCCCCTTGACATTTAATTTGTTCTTTATAAAAAGCACAAGAATTATCAGTGAAATTTTAAAAATTTATATGTGAAGGGGCTTAATAACTCATTTACACTTTGTGGGCTTTCTCCACTATTTTATCCTTCACTAATCGTGTGGATTGAACTCTAAAAATTCAGAATATTTTTCACCATTCTTGGGAATGTCCAAATTCTTATCTCTGAACACGATATACCATGTATATATAAATATGAAAGTTAACCAAGGTCTTGAATATTTAAATCAGCTTTTTTTTTTTGTTTCAATATAAGTTCAGAATTTTTTTTTCTTTTTTTTACTTTCTTGTTCTTTAAATTAAGGGCGATCATATCTTTTCTTTAGTAAAAATTTCTAATGGCTCTTGGAGGACAAATAAAGCTTTAAAATAATAAAAATTTTTTAATAAAAAACAGTTTTTAAATTCAATTTGAAATAAAAACGTGAATGAATTTAATTTTTACAAAACATAAAATTGAATGCCCGATTATCAAAAATATTTCTTCAATCTAAATTAAAAAAGTAATATTTTTATTTTGTAATTAAAATAAACTTATATCATTAGTAAATGAGAAAGTTGACGAAAAAAATCGTACGACAGAAGAATGTTTTAGGTTATATGCAGCAGTTTCTTCAAGCTGTGTATCGTACTAACTAGATCAGATATTTCTCCAGAGCACTGGATTAGATTCTTTTTAATAGTTTCAACTTGGGTGTTCCCTAGATGAACGGTTTTCTTCTCTCTCTTGTATTTCCATATCTGAAAATATTAACAGTATTTTCAGCCAGTTTTATCGTTCAGGAATAAATGTTTAGTGCTGATATTTAATGTCTAACTGGATGCAGGCAATGAGCAGCACAGAATGAGGTAAAAAAGCAACTCGAGTAGAACTACGGGAGTTCCTTATTTTTGAATCTTTTTTTTAAAAGATGGTTCTTACTTTAAATCGTTGATAATCTATTTTATCTTTAAGAAGCCTGATTGACTTTTCATAGTTTTCCAACTTCTCTTCCACCGATTCCAGTTCGTTTTTCATTCTTTTTTCGGCTAATGATTCGATCGGTTCCAATTTTTTGGCGGCCAATGCGACGGCCTCGATACCTTTCATCAGTTGCTGATGTCTTTCTGCAATAAGAAAATCCAAGTCAAAATTACAGAGATCCGACATATTTTAATACCAGATATTAGACATATATTGATATAACACAAAAATATTTTCTCGCCTTTGACTTTTTCAAATTTTTCCGCCAATTTTTCTGCCGCTTCTTGCAACTCGGGCCTTTTCATCTCCAGCTGTTTCAGTTCCTCCAGTTGCAGCTCTTTCAATGCCGACAGCGTGGCGGCCCTCTGCTCTATTTCATATCTAATTAGTTCCAACTCTGAGAAATATTCCTGTCGAAGAATGCTCGTTGTTCTCGTGATCAAATCCAAGCAATCCTGAGGAGTCATTTCAACATTTTTGTCCAATTTTAGTATGGGGTGATTAACGTTCCTCTTCAGCAGGCTTTTGATATGTAAATCGAACGGTTCCTTCAGCAATTTTTTTAATGGAGTGACTTCCACATTTCCATCTTCGTTGCTGAGTTCCATGTTAAAGAGGATGTCGGCCATTTTCAGCGGTAAAGAAATGACGTCTCCGTTGGACAAGATAGCCAAAATGAGGTTCCACGATTTCACAATTGTAAAACCGAGAATTGGAGAAATTGGCGTATTGTTCGTTTTGGTGCACACCAAGTATTCCACCGTGGAAGGTATCTTGTCGAAGTTTAAAAATATTTCGACATCGGTTTTTTCTATGAATTTCTCCAGTTCCGGGACAAATCCCATCAATACCGCATGAATTCCCGTATTGTGACTGCAGAAATACTTCCATCGAGATTGCGGATCCCTGTGCAGAAGGACTGGGCAAGTGAAAGAGGAATCGTCGTCGTTTAATTGTAGACCGAGCTCCAGCTCGACGGATTCTATAACGAACAGACCCTGAGAAGCCGTCGTCAAGGAACATCCCTGAAAAGAGAGAAAGGCTCATCTATCGTTCTGTGGTTTAGGTTTTATAAAGCACCTCCTAATATTTGCTTTTTTTCTTGACCGTGCAGATTCTGAATTTACGTCTCACACTGACCTCATCCTTGGGCGTGTTGAGTAATATGGAATGATATATTGTGCCGGACGAGGTAGCGACGACAACTATGTTTGGAAGGGTTGGCATGACAAGGATGGAACTTGCATCCACTCCGTAGTTATCATCCGCCGGAGGATAGATAGGCAAGGGCCCTTCGAACTTCGGCGCATCGTTGGACGTCAGAGAAGTCCTGAGTATGCATATATCTCCGTTTCCTCTCAAAACAATCACCGGCCAGATTATCCTGTCGCCATCGTCGTCCTTAGCCGTTTGAAAGTTCTCCTCATCCTGCAGTAATATATGAAAAAAAAAAAAAAAAAAAAAAAAATTCGACATTAGGAAAACCGAAACTGGAAAAATTGACTTTTCATTTCGGAATGGGCGGGAATTTTGTTTAAAAGATAATTTCATATGAAGGAAAATTCCATTTTAGATTTTCAGATAAGAATTGGAACGGTCAAAAATCGGTTTTGCAAAAGAAAAAAAAACCACATGAATTTACATTGAAAAATAGTGGCATTTTCATTGAAAAATCTTTATGAAAGAGATAAATTTATTTTTATTTCTGAAAGAAATCCATAATTACAGCATACAATTCCAGTTGATTAATGTCGACGAAAATATGTACTTAAAATACATTTATTTAACTTGGGAAAGGGAGGTAAAAGAAAAGTGGAAAAATTATATTTAAATAAGAAATAAGCAGGGATTAATAAAGAAACGGGAAAATTAGGATATATTGATAAGCAATAACTCTCAAGTTCTGCCATTAAGATATAGAAATTCTGAAATGATAATATTGTTAAAATTCTTGATTCCTTCCATATTCACTCATCCGGGAAAATATTTTCTTTCCTTTCTTTTCGTGAAAGAAAAGTGAATATTAAGTAGCTCGGAATTTTCGTAAATAAGTTATTTTCCGGATTCAATGGCTCAAATGAAATTTTCAATCTTCCTTTTTATTCCTTCTCCAACGGGGAAATGCTCCTCGGTCTGAATAATAAATCCTTCCTCGGCTTCCAGACCACCATGGCTGGGATTATTGCGTTACTTTCGCCGTTTTTACTGGAACAGACGATGTAAATCGAGGTGCCACGCCATCCGTTCCCTTTTTCGGCGTGCTCCCTTTTGAAAACGATTCTTGGTGGCGGCAGGTCACCGGTCAGAAGCTGAGGTACTTGAACAGTCAGCGGTTGGAAGAAAAGAAAATAAAGGTGTCTTCCAACTAAAATGAAATTTCTGACATTGTACTTTCAATTTTCTGTGCTTATTAAAAAAAAAAAAAAAAAAAGTCATTTTCTCCAAACAGGAGCAAGGAATGAAATGTGTGTGCCCTGCATTGCATAATTCAGCGAAAAATTTCATTAATCCGTCAGGCAAAGTCGTTTTAAAAACTTATTATTTAAGAAAGAAACGATGGTTAAAAACGGTACAAGCCGTTTAAAATGATTTCTTTTTTTTTATTATAAATATCACAACTTCGTTAGAATAATGGAGAACTCTAATTTTGAAATATTCGACGTTTTCTTCACTTCGCAGCGTTCTTTCTTGGCAAAATGTAATACAAGATTTTTCTTCATCTTATTGTTATTATTATTATTATTATTATTATTATTTTTTTAAATAATAACCAGTTTTATTAAAAAAAAAATGATCCAACATTTAATTTTCTGAAGTGAGCGTAATAATTTCGAACCTGCCAATAGTATCCGACCATGATTTTTCAAATTCAAGAGTAAAATAATTGTTTTCACGTCGAATTTGAAAGTTAAAATTAAGCGATTTATGAAAGTTTCACATGTATAAGACGTCTTGCACTTAATTAAGTCCAGTCATTTTTTTTTTTTTTTTAATTTTAAATGGCGAAAATAAGATTTATGAAGTTTTTCCAGAGAGTCATTCAATTTTTTTTTTTCGCGTCGGGGAAACGTAACTTTTCGAACTTTTTCCTCTCTTCGGCAAGGAAAATTTTAATGTTCCTAAAAACATAATGATACCAATCGGAGTTCCACGGCCAAAAACTCCGCGAATATTCCCAAATGTCGCAAAATCCAGTTAAACACAGTTGAAATTTTTCATCGCAGAGTTCGAAAGGAAGAAGTGCAAAGAAAAATCCATCCGGCAGCCCTTCTCCGTAAGGAAAGTAATTACACTGGAATATCACTTGAAATCCGTAATAATAATAATAAAATTTTAATATAATTGATATTTGATTAAATATTACGATCCAGATTTTCATGCTATCTAAATTTATCGTTTTTTTTTTCCGCCTTCCTTTTTCCTTCGTTCCAAGAGCCTTCTCTGCCTCCTGTTCTTCATTTTCTTATTTCCTACCCCGACGATATTCCGTAGTCACCCCGTATCCCATCCGCCGTCCTCTTCCTCTTCTTCGAGAATCGCTTCTTTAAATATTGTAATAAAAAAAATTACTTTTCGAGACTGGTAAAATTTTAAGCGTCATTAATTTTTTGAAGCTCCACGGTCGATTGAAAACGGCAAGAAATTAAATTACCAATAATTTCTTCATTTTTTTTCTTTTTTTCCCTCCTCTTTCAACGCTCTTCGCTTCTGCCCCAGACCGTGGAGCAAGCGGCTCGTGAACCTTTCGCCGAGCGCGGAAGTGGAGAAACCGCGGAAAGTTTCCGAAGGACCTCCCGTAGCACGGGACGGGAAGGAATCGAGAAACCGCGTGCACGACCGAAAAGCTGCAGGGGCTTGCAATTCGTGCGGTTTCCGAAAACAGAGCGAGATGGAGAGGAAAAGGAAGCCGCCTTTATTTCGGACGTGCAAAATTGCAAGGTTTTTTGCCGGGCGCAGGGGAAATGGCACCGCTCGACGGGAGGCGCGCTCGAAACTCGCCGCCGGAAGCCGGGCTCTTGGTGAACGTCAGATTTCGTTTCCGATTCGAAAACGTTTCCGGACATCTGCAAGGAGGTGCTCGATTCGGCAGATTCGTCTTGTGGCCCGGAGGGGCCGTACTTACGAGAACCGGAAGAGCGAAATCGAAGTCCACGGCGGTGTCGCCGAGGCTCACGAGAAATGGCACTCTTCCGCTAAGGTTCATCGGGTGCTGGCCGAGGCTCCACGTGCGCAGATACTCCGGTTCGCCCACGGTTTGACTCGCGCTCGTTTCGACCGGGAGCACGTACAATCGAAAAGTGTTATTGGACGTGAGCACCAAAATGTGATTGTCCTGGCTGGAGCCGGGATGGAATCGTATTTGCCGGATTTCGATCTTGTGAACTGCGTAGTATCTGTCCTCGACGGGCTTGCAGCTAAAACGAGATGAGAGACGCGAATCTTTATGGAGGATGCCGCTGAAATTTGCGGAGTGTTAAAAGTGAGAAAAGAAGGATTCCGCAGGGGTGGTCTGGAAGGAGAAGGAAGAAAGTAATCACCCGTATCGGCGTGACGCCGAAGGGAGAATCGGGGGAGTCACGGAAGATGGGGTGCCCCGGGGAGCAGGGAGGCACCAGCCCATCGGAAGGCGCGAGACTTGAAAGGGAGCACGAGGAAAGGTGTCTTGGGATCACTCGGGGCTGAATTACCATCGATATTATTATCATTATCATTAAACTCTTTCCATTCCGGGCCCTTCGACTCCTTTTTTCTCTTTCAAACCCTTTGCTTTCCGCTGGTTTTTCCTCCGGATTTATCGCGGGGCGTAATCCCCGCTCTCGTCTTTCGCCGGAGCTTCCGCGACCGCCGACGAATTTCCGGAAGCGCCCCGCGACTTCCGGAGGAAACGGGTAACAGTAAAGGTAAATAAAATAAATAAAAATTTGCGCCCGTCCTCCCTCCCCCCCGCCGGGGGGGGAGGGGGGAGACGATTAATTAATTTTGGGGGAGTTTTATGATCCGATCCGGGGGGGGGGCACCGCCGCGGCGTAAGAGAATTTAAAGCCATTAAAATCGGGAGCTCGCTGGATGATAAGCGGAATCGTTAATAATTTAATGTGGCTGCAGAAGATTGAAATGCCACGAATGGGAATCGTCGGCCTGAGATTTGCCGGTTATTACCCGAGTGGAGGGGGTGCGGGGGTGGGGTGGAAAATAAAATAAATAAAATGCTCCAAGGTAGTGGCAGCGTTGAAAATTAGAGAAAATTCGGACGGACGGATTCGTGGATTTCAAAATTTAAGAATGCTTTACGTGCAGGCGGCTCCAGGGCCTGGAAAGACTCGGCAGGCAAAAGCTAAGGGAACGGGGAGGTGTTAAAGGGTAACCGGGTGTATCGGTAACCGGGAACGGTGATTAAAAAAATAATGAAATTGTTTTTCCACAAGGAACATTAGTTTTTTCTTATCTTGAGAGCCCTCCAGTGAGGGAGGTTCGGAATAATCGTTAACAACTCGAATATAAATGAGTCTTTTTTTGCCGGCATTATTTTTCCTTAGATTCATTAAGGGTTTGGTCGAATAAATTGCAATTTCTTCCTTTTTTCCTTTTCTGGTATTTACTCCGAGATCGATGAAGAAAGAGCTTTGGGGTTGCTGAGACCTTTTTTTTTTTTTTTTCTCCTTCCTCCGGAGCAGCCGCAATCTTCGCCTCGTTCCATCCGGGACGCTTCGATTTTTCCGGATTTTTCAAATTTCGATCCTCGGCTCCGCTTCGAATCGAAAGCGGCCGGGAAAATTCATCAATTTTGAGGGGAATGAATCAGCGAGGTTTTTTCTCTTGCCGGGGCAATGCTTGCGAGAGAGAGGCTGGATTTGCCCGCGGCGCTCTCGGTTCCCGCGCCGGATGCAGCTTCCTGCGGAGTGACGCGCCCGCGGAATTTCCCGGCGCAACTCGCAGCGTTCTTAACGCTCGAAAAGAGGCGCAACAATCGAAGTGCCCCCCCGCCCCGGCAAGATAATTGCACCCCTCCAAGAAAGCAAAGAAAAAAATGATTTTTGAAAATCCGAAACAGATAATTTGTTTGTGAATGCCAACCAACTGTTTGCAAATTTCATTTTGTACAGTTGGGTGAGCTGATTTCTGAGTTTTCATATCGTGGCCGAAGCAAGAGAATCCCTCGAAAATTCAATATTTTCATCCCTCTATAAGAACGAATATAACGTATGGAATGCAATTTTTAAGTCGGGCCACTATATTGTCCCGGCACCCCCCTCCCCCCCGGATAATGGAGAACCGACGCCTTCGCGTCGCGTTTGCGCGAGAACGTTTTCGGGTGCCTCGCCCTCGGTGAACGATCAGGTCGCTCTCTTCGGCTCCGCGTACCCGATATCCGTGAAACCGTCAAACCCTTGCTCCCGCCTCGAGCTTTCGAGCTTCCTGGCCCCCCAAAATACCAGATTATCGTCGTCAGCATCATTGCGGGTGAGGCAAAAGTTAATGCTATTAAGTAAGAGTACAGAGATCCGACGAGACGACATGAAAACGATGTTTATGTAGTCAAGTTAAGCAAAGCAAGCAAAATTGTCAGCCACACATGTCCCCCAGCCTGGAGAGTACCAAATATTTTAAATATTCTATGAGTTTTCTTCTTACCATTTGCCTCTCGAAAGCTCAAAATGGGTGGGACACTTTTCCTCAGGAAGCTTCCCCAACAGTTTCATGCATGGTTAACCAACACTGACAATTAATAATTTTACATGGTTTAATTGTTTTATAAATTAAATTACTGTTTTTCAACGGATTTAGTTTATTTTAATTTAATATAATAAAAGGAAAGAAAGATTTCTTAAACGAGGAATTCGCATTCCTGTACGGTCCTCGTGTACCAGGAGAAAAAATATTCAGCACCTTAAGACGGCAAATATGGCCTGGAAAAAGGAAGTGAATTCCATTTATCGTGGAACTGCCGGCTTAAGATTATTAATCCCTGATTTGAGTGCTTCCTTCGCTGGACCTGTCCAGGCCAATTGAGTTCTCATCTCCTTAATGCTACGCGTCGAAAATATCGTCTGAGGGATGCGACGTTATGTAAAATCCAAATTAGTCTTTCTAAAGAAGAATGGAAACCTTAACGTCATGAGATATCATTCCAATGAAATTATTTTTAATTACGACTTAATAGCTTAAAATATTTAGCATGTCAGGTCCATTAAAACGTCTAAGCTGTAGTTTTTCATTAAGATGACAAAACTTTGTTTTAATCTTTGCTTCTTTTTGCCTGTTTTCTCTTTCCTTATTTCAAATTTATCTAATTAAGCATTGCTATTTGCTCCCGAGATCTTTCTAAAAGACCATCGCAACCATGCTAGCATAAATCGCTTATGAATCCAAGGTTCTGGTTGGCGCGAACATAATGTAAAGTATATATATATATACATGAATTAGTTATTCGCGTTCGCATCCCAAAGATGTAATAACAACGTCCGGATTGCGTCCTTCACACTTTTCATATTATCCTTTAATGTTTTTGATATTAAGATGATTGTAGTCGTTCAGGTATAAACACTTAATACAAATTTATCGTTGATGTCGACTGTTGTTGAACAGTTACAGCAGTGATGGGCAAAAAAAAAAAAAAAAAAAGACACGTCGAATGTAAGTTTAAAGGCAAGTCGCAGAAGAATTGATTTTTCTTTTTCTTTATTTACATACACTTCCTTCTTCCCGATCAGTGGAAAACATCAAAAAATTGATGAAATAACAGAAAACGTCACGGCCTCCGAACGAGTTTTTGTCTGGGGCCCAATATTATCTATTATTTATCGGTTCTTTCTTTCACAGTGTTGTGTTTTTAAAATCGACTATAAATTCTGAAAATATACGCCGGATAATATATTCAAATTACCGGCAAGAGACGCATTGACGGAAGAGGAACTTGATCCAACTTCTAACACCTTTAACTTTCTTCCTTCGAGGGAAAAACTATGTCAAGCCCTTTTCTTTTTTACATATTTTAATTTTTTTTCCCCTACAACTTTCCCACTTCCTCTTTCAAAGCATTTCTCCATAGACCGCGGTGCTTGGAATGTTGCCTCGCGATTGAATATAAACATTCGAGGCACATAAAGAATGGTGCTGACACCAGGCAAATTGACAAAACTATTTTGAAACCTCCGAATTTGACAACGTTTAGCTTCACATGCATCGATTGAATGGCACACGTTTGCATCCCTGTCGAAATTTGAAAGACTGCAACGCGAGACACCACAGTTTTCAAATTCATTCGTGAATTATCTCCTCCGATTGGTAAACCTACAGCAATTATTGTTATTTTTAATTGGTACACTTCGGTGCAATTCATTTTGTTTTTTTTTTTTTTTTTTACGATTGAAGTTTCCGACTGTTTGTGACGCTTTTCCACTGGTGTCTTCGCTTTAAACGAGATGGTGCAAACCGAAAAATGGGATGCGAGACATGAATATTCTCACGGGGCCGTGCTTGATGCATGGGAAAACACGGAATATACGAGACCAACAAGATAATTTTAATTCAAAGTTTTTCCCGCCAAGACAAGATGAAAAAAGGAGGAGATATGAGAAAAATATCAAGGATCTTGTGTGAAGAAAAAAAAATTGGTATATTCATCTTTAGTCCTTTCCTCATTCAGAAGAAAGAAAAAACTGAATAGAGTTTCCAGAATTTTTTATTCATGTATGTATATATATATTTAGTTATTGATTTTTTATTTGTATTATCCGAAAAGTTTTAAATAATTTTTATGGTCCCAGCGAGAAAAATTTTTATATGACGTATTAAATGAGAAATTAAAGTATCTCGTTCTGGCTTTTATTATATAAATTACTTTGGGGATTGTTTGGATTAAGGTACGTTAAATGTTACACATATTTTTTCCGTTCATTTTTTAAGCCACAAGTTTAGGTTTCGTATTAAAACTGCATAAGCTTTTTTTGATTTACGTGACTCAAATTTTTCTCGAGTATGACCTTATTAGCTGAGGAAGAGAGAGGAACATTTTGTGCGCTATAAAAAATTCATAGTATGTAATATTTAAAATTATGTGAAATGAAAAAAAAAAAATAATAAAAATAAAAATCTCAGTAGGAAAAATTTAAATTTTCACGTCCGAAGAATAAGAAGCAAAATTAGCACCAATTTTTGAATAAATATAAATAAATAAATTGGTAAAACAAAAAGCGAAAAAATAAAAAAAAAAATGTTATTAAGAGGAGAATTAGGCAAATCCATTCGATCTCATCATTATCTTGGTCTGTATTCTGAACAAGTCTTCCTTCAGAAAAAGGCTTTTTATGTCGCGCCCATGCTTACCACGTTGGCGCCCCAATGTATTTTTCCTTTATTTAATTTTTATTATATTTTTAATTCTTTTCCTTCCTCTACCTTGTTCCACGATGGAAGCAGATGCATTAAATTTTTTCAGGAAGAAAAGCAAAAAAAAAAAAAAAAAAAAAATAATAATAATAATAAAAATAAAAGAGAAATAACAAATTTTTCAAACACAGAAAAGGATATCTCCATTTCGTAGGGAGATACATCGAGAGAATAATAAAGAAAATTTGGGAATATTACGTGAAAATCGAAATTATATTTGCCAAAAACTCAATCATATTTGATGATTATTCTGCGTTATTTTCGCCTGCGAAATCAAACTTAGAAATCGCAAATGCCGTGACATGGCGAAACAGCATAAGCGTGTTCATTCCACAAGCACTAAAAGCTATTCGCCTCATCATTATCAAGGATTAAACCTTTTTTCTATGTATTCACATATTATTGCCATCGGCAGGGATCATTTTCACCTGGCAAAATCGAAATCGCGCCTCGCATTCATTTATAATGAAATAAATTGAGTTGAACGATACCATTAACTGAAAAGCAATGAAGTAACTTTTCTTCGGCGGGGATGGAAGCCCGTCAGCGAGCTTCAGGTAAATAATAAAACCTCGTGGTACGTGACAAATTTCTCTGCTTTTGAGAGTAATATCATAAAAGAGAAGAAAAAAAAAATTTATATCTGTTAAAAAAATATTAAAAACCCGTACCACACAGCGAAAAGACTAAAGACACTGCAGAGGAAGCAAAGACGGAGCCAAAGCGAGCGACACCTGTACATAATGACTTAAACCATGTGATTAAATTTGACTTTAAAACTTTAGTTGGAGTTGACATCCTCCTCGAGCCATTTCCCTGCCTGTATCGCCGACATTACGGCACGTATAATGAATTAAAATAGTGATACACCAGAGAACTATCGCTCGTATATTTTTTCCGGTGCGGGGCCCGGGTTAAGGCTCCATTTTCCGGGACGTTTCGAAACCCCGCGCAAAAAAAGGGAAAAGGAAAGCTTTGCACGTAACCGAGATTTCAAAACCGCCTCCCAAGTCATGCGGTTTGGTTTCAATTAGTCTTAACAGAAACCTTTTAGCTCCTGCGAATTTACTTCGGCGCCATCAATTAATTCCACACGGGCACAACCGTCTTCTGCTGCAGGTTGCTCCATTCGGATAGGTTGATAAACAATTTAGTGGAATTTAATGGCGCTGGACAAACGCCGTCCGTGAATTTTCCAAAGGTCTTCGTCAACGTTTTTTGTTTAAGACTCGGGTCGAGGAAATTCCCAAGTCTCGGAGGGCTTCTTTCCCCCGACGCATCGAAGGTGGACGCGAAAAATTTCCACGGTTTTCGCTTTCGAATCCTTCGCGGCTTTCCCTCTCCGGGAAATGCCGCGGGAAAGGAGACTGCACTTTAAGGAGAGATATTGATGGCTTATTGAACAAAGCAACGAGCACCGAAAGAGAGAAAAGGAACCTCTTCAGCGAGACTGAATATATACCATTGTAACTTTGAGATGGTGGAAATCTTGAGGTGACGAGACATAGCCGGAATATTGTTCTGTTTATTTCATCTTTAAATCTCTACGGCCTCATAAATACTTCGTACATTCCCATTCACAGATTTTGAGATTACTTAAAATTATCATTGTATTATTATTTACAGTGAAAACTCCATCTCTTCAAGACATTTCGCTCGTTAATGTATCAGTTAATTATCTCAACTAGCTTTTAGTGGTACCCGTGCTGGTGAAACCTTTTCCCATCCCTTTCGAAAAGTTAACCCCGTTCCTCATTCTCCTTCCATTTCTTCGGAGATATATTAAATTCGGTATTTATTTATTCCCTCGATCGTTAATTAGAACAGCAAAAAAAAAAAAAAGAAAAAGCAAAATGAAAAGTGCTTTAGAGCCTGGAAATTCTTATCGGGGATGAAGAAAAGCGGCCCGCCTTTTGACCCGAGCTTAAGGAATCTGCTGACCCGATGAATGCTAACTCGTCGGTTCGCATTCTTTTCAGCGACGTTTTCCATGCCTTAATTTTTGTAATTTTTTTTTTTTTTTTTTATTTGATTCCCGCGCCAAAAACGCTTTAAAGCAAAAGCGAAGAACTTGTCGATCAAAGTTAAACCCCTCTTGGAAAATTGCTAAACCCACATCCCCAAATTATCCCAAGTGGATATTATCTTCAATGAAATCTGCTCAAATTAAAAGATTTACATACAAAATACAATCCAGTATTTATTTAGTAGAGGACCTCGATTTATACGGGTCGCCCGCATTTATTTAAATAACGGCCACTTTCCTTTTATCCTCTTTTCCTCTTAAAATATTCAACAACCATTGGCGTAAAAAGGAAAAATTTTTCGGGAGCCAAAGCCATTGCTCACCGGCTAAAACAATCAATATGCTGAAGTCGTAAATGATACGTAAAAAAGGAGGAAACAATGACATTCTGCTGAAAGTAAATTAAAATATTCAATCTTGCTTTTTTTCTTAGGTTGTCAATGGCTTCTGCGATTAAACAGATCTGCTCCTGTTGACTAGATATTATACGTAAAAACACTAATTACTCTTTGTTAGGGGCGATTTCCATTTTTTTCAACTCACATTTTAAATAATAATTGTAATTAATGACATATGCCTGGCTTATTCAGAAGGGAGATTTGGGTGAACGTACGGTCCGGTCTGACTTCGAACGGGAGAAAAATGAATGGCCGTAGGATTCTTAAATTTTCTAGATTATTTTTACTTATTATGCCTCTCTCGTCTGGAAGTTGAAGTTTCGGCGATATGACTTGTCCGCTTCGCGCACTTTTTCGAAAGCTTATTAGTATTCCATCGGACAATGAAACCAAAAAGACGAATTACATCCAAGAAGGTTAATCACATCTTGACGGTGTATAATATATTTTTACTTTTTCCTTAGGGGGAAATCGTATAACTCCATTGGGAAAACACGCCGATGGAAGGGTTAAAGAAATGTAAAAAGACAAAATTTCATTATATTTATTCAATTACAGTCAAATATTATTCCGCACATATGTAAGGCACGTTATCTACATATTAAAATTATTTAAATTGTTAAAAATAATAAAACACACATTTTTAGGTAAGAAAATAACGCCGCTTCAAAACAGGCGAGAGTGGCTTATAAGCTAATTCATATTTCAAAGGTTTTTAACAGTAGACGCAGAACTTGCAAATGGAAATCAATAGTTTCATTACATAATCGTGTATAATATATTAAAATAAAATCATTTATTTTAAAGTAAATGATTAAAACTTTCATTAAAATGAATTTCCTTAGACGGAAAGACACAACAGGATCTTTTCCATCACGACTAGAATCAGATGGGGAACAATTATATTCCACGGTCTTGCAACTATCATGAAGTTTAATAATATCGAAATGAAGCAAGTCAAACATTTTATTGTTCTCTATTTATTGATAAGATTTAAAAGATTTAAGAAAGCCACTTACGTAATGTTTATTCATAAAGCTCTGAACTTCGTTCTCTATAAAAGCAGTTCGAATAAATTAGAGTGACGAAAAATAAAGATTTATATTTTAGAGACTGATCTCGTTTCATCATTGAGAAAATAATCTCTTGCATTATTCTCCCTATTACATATTGTACTGTCTTACAGTACAATTGAAAAGTTATTAACGTTATGCTGTTGTCTTTAACTTTTCATGCAAATGGTGGAAATAAATGCCAAACAGTCTGAAATAAATGTAATCAGCAATATGCAAAGAGGCTATTGGAAAAATGTACTGCGAAGAATTTTTATGCGTTTTATTAATTATTTCACAGGTAGTCCGTACACCGAATATGAAAAATACACAAATGATTCGACAAAGCGACAAATTCGGAAATGAAGCCGCAAATTTTTAAGTAAAAAAAGAAGAAAACGATCATGTATCAGTCTTATTCACGCAAATCGGATCTGAAATTTTGCCCGAAACGTGTTCTCCAACATTTCCTGGACTGCATCTCAGGTGATCCGCCTCGTTTATGGAACTTGGAATAATACATCTTTTAAACAAAATTCATGTTTTAAAATACGGTTTTAGGAAGTGGAAAAAGCAAAATGACCGAGATTCCCATGCTTGACGCTGCTCAGCATATGGAATCTAATACGACATGCATGTGTACACTTTTTAAGTAATTTAATTTTGTATTCTGGAACCGTAATGATGACCTCTACAGTCCATGTTTTTACACAAATCTCAGTTGCTAGATTTTTACAAACAGATATTTGGAATTCTAATAAGGGATGTCTTAATTAGTTTTACGGTCGGGAACGCAGACCAAAAACGATATTTTTTCTTTGATTTAATTCCAAGTTCCACCGACGGTTTATTTTTCTCCTGGTTCCATTTCGGTAAAATGTTACCAGGGACTATCTTTTGCGGAGAAGCAACCCCTGGCAATGTGACCTCACCGTTTTGATTAATGGTGGATGCCGAGGAACGAAACTTCCTCCGTCAGAGGTAAAAATTCAATTCGTCATTTAGTCCCCGGAGAAGTATCGCATAAAGAAGAAAGATTGGTCCCCGAACTCCACGAATAACCAAAGTTTTTTTCTTCGGTTATTCTGGATACCGGAGATGTCGAATTGTCGCAACGAAAATGATTTTTCTTTCCCTTTGACGTTGATGTTTCCGAATTCGAACATTAAATTCCGCGAGTTTTGTCGGGAGGTAACCCAACCGCAAACCGTCAGCCATCAAAACACACGCATTTGATCACGTGCGCGTCAACAGTCTCGATGCGAAAATTCATTATGCTAAACGATGTATGTTGTGAGAGTATTTGAAAGTTGATACAAGACGAGATATTTAAGGTTCTGAACTGTTCCCGTGTCATCGCCCGGGTAAAAATTGACGCTGCTCCGTGTTCAAAAAAAAAAAAAAAAAAAAAAAAAAGATACAGGCACTGGCGAACGCCGAAACGCACGACTTGGAGCAGGATTAAAGCGAACGCTTCCTTCATTACATAAGCTATTATCCAATTTCTTTGGTCCCGAATCAGATCAGCAAAACAGGAACGAACAATTAAATATTTAAAGGTAGGGTGGAGGAAAGGGAAATAAAACGAGTGTAATGGCGATGGTGTTTGCTGGTCTCAGCTAAGGTTTTTCCGTCAGCTTAATCTCTTCCAGTCAAGAAGCACGCCGTAATAAAAAGGAACCGCTCCAGTTAACCAAACCAACTTTCCACTTTATCATTAATTTTTTTTTCCCTTTTTTTTTTTTTTTTTTTTTTTAAAATACTTCTTTTCCATTTTTATTCATAAGAGAAGCACGCGGATTTTCCATTAGGTGTCTTCAGATCAGAATGCTGCGATGGGGAAAAAAAGGAGCAAGCACTGATTTTCATCCTCGTCATCGAACCGAGAGGGATTTCCTGCCCGAATAACAAATTCTCTGCGCAAAATCAAGAGCAAAGCAGATATAAAAAATTACACTTTCTCCACCTTTCCAGTGGTAAGGGAAAAGGTTAAAAGAAATACATCAAAATAAGGAGGATGAAGAAGGAGGAAAAAAAAATTTTTTTTTTTGTCCGTATTTAATGAAAAAAAAGAAGTAAAAAAAAAAAAATTCATTCGATATCACAGGAGGACTTAAAAAGTATACCTTTTTATTTTTTTTAAATCGTATAATATACATGTATTATACGGGAGCGGACACAATTTCAAGAAGTGAAGCAAAAAAGGACAAAAGACTGATCTTCAGTATTATTATTAATCCTTTGAATTTTTATTAATCATATATTTTGCAGCAAAAAAGTGGAAGAGGGGAAAACCCTAAAAGAATAAGGGATGAAGCGAGGGTGGTTTGGGAAGGCATTTCCATTTGCAAGAACTCGGGAATTAAGATAACCCGCGATCGCTGATGCGATGGTGTATCCGTTATAAATCCACGGCTTCGGGCGTACCCTTGCAATTTTTTTATCATCACTTTTTAACTCTTTTTTTTTTTTTTTTTTTTTCAGCCGGCGTTTTCCACGCGGCATTAAAACCTTGCGCAAAAAGCCGCAGCAAATAAAGTTTGACGCGAAAAATTTCCCGCTATCTCAATCGTCGTGCGCGCATTACATTCTCGTAAATCGGTTCACGAAAAAAAAAAAAAAAAAAAAAAAACTTATAATGCTCAAAAAAAAAAAATATTAATTACAGAACGCCAAAAAATTAAGGGTAACTACCGAAAATTTCGTTATAAATTTTTGTTCTTTAAGTACTTTGTGGTAAACGAACTTTAATACTCAAACGTTAAAAGGAAATAATGAAAGAATTAAAAAAAGGATCTTAGATTTGAAAGATACTTGCACACTCTAAGTCATTTTAAGCTTATTTTAACTAATCTCTACACATGCCTCAATCACTGGAGCATGATTTCTCACAAAGAGAAAAAAGACCGATTTAATTCAATGGGAAAACATTTTTTGAAAGGAAAAAAAAAAAAAAAAAAACAATGATTAAGGAATTGTGCGACTTCAAAAAAGGCAAATTGTAAAAAGGAATTGTTTTCAAGTCTTGCATAGTATTTTAAGTTAATTAAAATTATATTGCTGATTTAATTAATTAATTGCTTGAGAAATACAGATGAAAATTGGAGTAAAAATGAACTGAATTTAGGGTATTAATTAATGCTGCTATTATCTAATTATGGTGATTAATAAAACACGTGTAAATGCTAATTTCAAGAAAAAACCCTGTAAAAATTTATGGCTTTTTTTTTTTCTTTTCTTTTAAAGGTTATTGACTCTCGTTCGGATGCTGGAACCGAAAGCCCTTCCGGACAATCAGGTTCACAGAATGAAAATGTTTCTTCTTCTCCTTCTTCTGATGAGAATGACTGTGATGTAAAATTGGAAGTAACAACTTTGAGAAAAGGAAAGAGGAAGGAAAAAAAAAAAAAAAAAAAGGAAACACAAGGAAGAGAAGGTAGCAACGATCGATGAACGCGATGTAATTATGTGGGACTTAGACTCTGAAACCGGTTTAGGTTAGGAAAGTTCGCTCTTCTGTATAAGAAGAAATTCTTCTGCCGTAAAATAAAAGGGAAATTGCGATGCCTTTTAAGGTTCCCCACGTACATGAGTTAAAGACAGCATGAAATACGTCTCAATAGGCCAACCAATTTCACAGAGAAAAAAGAAAATTAATTAATACATAAATAAATTAGTAACTTTGTGATTGGACTAGCGCAGGTTTTTACGCTTAATAAACCATGGTTTTTTCACGTTTATCTTTCGACAGGCAAGTTCGCTTTTTCCGCATTCGAGCATTTAATCATGACTAAAGGTATCTGATTTTTTTCAAAAAAAAAAAAAAAGAAAAACTTTCCTTTTCCCTGATGAAAAGATTAATATTTTCCTTTCATCCTTTTTTTTCCCGGAGTTTTCATAAATAAACTCCTTTGCATATATTTAAACGAAAAAAAAAAAAAAAATGTTGCATTAATTTAGATGTTTATATATTTCCATATATCATGAGATATTATTCAATTAAAACAGGTATTGAAAAAATACCTATTCCACCGCAGACGTTTCAAATGCAATATTCCGGTCCCCGTAAACAGGTAAATGAAAACTCTGAAATTCTGCGATATCGAATTTAATAACAACGAAAATTTCATATTATTCACCTTCAATTTTTTTTTTAACAATAAATATTTATTTTTGGCCTTAAACTTAAAAAAAAAAAACACTGGAGTTATATGCAAAAGAGAATAAAACAGACAAACCAGGTCTGTCTAAAAATTCGAATTTAAAACTACCGAAGTATTATTTCTAAATTTATTCAGCAAAAGAAAAAAAAAATAAATAAATTTATGTAAATACGCAAAATAAATTTTTATATTAGAGAAGACGCCGGAAAAATAAGGCACTTCCCATAGATTTATATGATTTTGGCTTGAGATATAAAAAGGGAAAATAAAATCGCGATATATTGAGAATCGAGGAATTATATCTCCGAGAATAAATTGCAAAGCTATTTCGCATATCTGACCGATGTTTTTTAATGTGAAGAGCCCCCTCCGCATATTTTTTTAATATTTAACATGATCTTATGATGTAGATACTTGACAGTAATTAGAAATTCATTTCTATATCTCTCTCTCTGTTTTCTACAGCACATTTTGTCCTGGCTTTCCGACACATACCACTTCACTCATTTTCCTCTTTTTCTCCTACCCTCATCCATCTCATTCTCTTCTCTAATTACTTGTAAATTTTTTAGTATTTCCTTTTATGTTTCCCACCATCTTTTCCTTCATTTCAATTTTCAATTTATTTTGTATAACTATTTTTAAAAAGCAGCGATGTCTTCCTTTTTTATTTATTTATTTTTTTTTCGAAATTGGTTTTTACCTATCCCGTTGCCGCCAAGGAAATTTATGATTTATACTGCAGCCGGCCACTGATGGGTAACGATAAACCATATTGCTGTTTGAAAATAAATGAAGAGGTATCTAAAAATGTTCATTCAGTTTGCTTTATGTTCAATCGAAATGTAACGCTCTAATCAAGTGACCCCCAAGGTTTCCCGTACCAATCTTATCCGCGTTCATGAAGAAAAGCGTTTCCAAAAAAATAGCAAAAATTTCACAAAACAATTTGATCTGCTAAACATAATTTTACGCATGTATCTTTGTTATAATTTATTGCGAAGAAAAACAACGTGAAACTTTTCTTTTTTTTTTAAAAAAATACATTTAACCTCTTCTTTTAAACCTCTATGAAAATTTGCATGGGACAGAAATTATTAGAAATCATATTACATGAAATGTAAATCGTTTCAACGACTTGGAAATGTGTTCTTTTAATGCAGGACGCTTCGATATAAAGTTTATCGATTAAAGTAAAATGTATCATTTTTCCTCCCCCCCCCCCCCCGAGACACTTTCAGATACTTGTTACTTAAAAAAAAAATTCATAATGACAACATCCATCGAATTTAACAATCACTAAAAAAGCCATTCACAAAATATTTAAGCAGGAACTCAAATATTAATTAAACGCGGGGATAACTTATAAAATTCAAGAAATTACAGAACAAAAGCAGTTTGAACGGACAGAAAATTTAAAAAAAAAAAAAAAAAAAAAAAAAAAAAAGGAATTAAAACATGTAGGACAAATAAAAAGTAATCGGAACAAAGGCAAGAAACTTAGATAAGATTAACCGCCGAAAATTTCTTCAAATTTACTCTTTCCGCCCGGCCAAGAATCCAATTACTATATTACATCGCTCGCACTGTTAATTAACTGAACATAGTTATAATTCGTGACATCTTTGAAAAATGCGCTCTAAAAAATTATCATTCGAAGTAACATCTAAGGGAGAATAAAATGAAAGACCCTTGATCCAATGCGAACGCCTGTGCGTCCGACGGAATCACTCATTTTGGAGTTAAGCGAGCCACGCGCTCCTTTTCACTGTGTTGCGGCCGTTTCCGAATCGTTTAAAAAAAATGACTTTAAAGCGTGGAATCGGATTTTCGAGCCTCACATGCAAAACGTTTTTTTTTTTTTTTTTTTTTTTTTTTTCGCCAGGCGAAGTCCCCAAGTTACTTTCGCGCCTCTGTCTTGGCGTTCCCGAAAAATTTTCGAGTCCGAAAAGAAAAAATTTCAGCTCGGAAACTTCCAGCAAATATTAATTTAACAGGCGGTGTTTGAAGAATTTAAAAATGTCCACGGTTTCCAATTAGCATAATATTAAAAGTTTGAAAAGCTTCAATACGTTAAAAAAAAAAAAAAAAAAAAGCGAAAAAAAAGGATATTTTCCACCCCTTACCCCCACCCCGTATAACTTTTAGCGCACGGAAAAAAAAAACATTTTATCAAATGCTTTTTCACAGGCT
>JAOWBB010000011.1:2042941-2053277 GCA_028565995.1 Ricinus marginatus | reverse complement strand
CCCCCCCCCCCCCCCCCCCCCCCCCCCCCCCCCCCCCCCCCCCCCCCCCCCCCCCCCCCCCCCCCCCCCCCCCAAACACCGAATATAGTCAATTGTGGATTATTAATTTTCATCCTTGGACCCATACTGACGCATACAAATACTTCCAGATTTGGAATAATCAAAAGATTTAACGCCGTTACTTGGACGGATGAAATCATTTAAAATCTTGAGAGCTGAAACTTGAAATCGCGGTTTTCCAAAACGCCTTTCCCGGCTTCCGACTTTAAATGAAAATTATTCCCGAGATTTAAAATGCGAAATAAGAAGTCATATAATATGAGGATCTCAAAGATAGGTAGTTAAACAAAAGTAATAAAATAGTCGCTAAACACTGGAGATAAAGTGCAGGCTTTCTGCTTCCATATAAAATAAACTGTAAACAAAGAACCATTTGAATCCATAATTATAAACCAGAGTTTTGTAATTTTGTATCATTTTAAATTATGCAAATCATTTAAATTACTTTTGTCCTACCTTAGAATCATTTGGCGTATTCCTTTTGCCACCGAGAACGGTTGTAGTGATTTTTAACGTTTAAGTGTTCAGGAACATATAATTTAAAATTAATGAAAAAACAATGGAGGAGATGAAGGAGAGAAAAAAAAAAATTGATCTCGAATTAAACTGCGAACATCTTTGATATGAGGCACCGAAATAATTTTCACTGCTAGACAAAACATTAAATTTTCAATGAACTTTGTTAAATAATGAAAGAAAGGAAATAAAGAAAAATCATGGGTGAAACTTTTACATATGCATATAAAAAGAAAAAAAAAATTTTCTTTCTTCATTGAATGAATGTAAGAAAGGCAATAAGAATTCAAATGCATCGTGAATAAATAAATGTTCTATGCATGCTGCATCAAATATCATTAAAAATCTTTAACAAACATACATTTTGTATTATGTAGAATTTCTTTAAGCATATTTCCATTTAATGATTTGAACATTTTTAAAAGAGATTTTTGTAAAAAACTTAATTAGTAATGATGGTGATGATGATGATAATTATTATCATTCAAAAATGAAAACACGAAAACAGTTCTCGGGTCTTAAAAAAGATAGTGAAAGAAGTATTATTATTATTATTATTATTATTATTATTATTATTATTAACATAGGAAGAACATTTGTACTCGACTGTGGAATTCTTGATAAAGAGTCCTTAACTTAACGACATGAAGGAAGAAGGGCGTTTTTTGAATTTGTACATTTTGATTTTGTAATACAATAACAAGCGATTAAATCGGCTTATTCCAAGGCAATTATCAACCCTTTACGAAATAAAGGTATTAATTGGTTCTTCCCCGAAATAAATGCATTTCGGTATAAACTACCAGCGATGTCCCAACATTAGCTTTGCTTAAGTGATACTGACAAACGTAAACTTCAAAATATTATACCTTCGCTGACGAATGTTGTATGTGCCCAAAGGGGATTCACAAGTAAAAAAAAAAAAAAACCTTTGATATAACAAACAATAAAATCCAACGTTATGTGCGGTAATAAAAGTGAAAAATAAAATAATATTATGACTGATAATCAGGATTTAAAAATATGTCAGGTCAAAATGATAGCCGTTAGATGGATGAAGACACGAATAATTTTTTTTTTTTTTTATTTTCACAAATTAAGGTGTGGTCGATGTATCCCTTGTTATTACAGAACATGATCAGTGGCCATCTCTTCTTGCTGTATGTCGCCTCCACATCAGTCCGTAAGCTTGAGACTGCCACCCTTTCATTAATTAATATCGCCATTCATTAATTATACCGGTGACACGTTACTAATGAGATCAGGGGAAAAAGACTTTTCAATATTAGATATGTCTGTATTATGAGTAAAGGGAGTGTAGTTTATGGCGAGGAATTAAAATTCACCGTTGGGAGTATTTATTTTTAATATTGCGAAGTCGGATGACGGTCACGTTTAAAGGGCACCCACGATAGACACGAGATTATAGAGATCTGAACTTTGCCGTAAAATCTACGTAAGTCTGTCGGACGACGGCAAAAACTAAACTGTCGCCGGAAATATAACATCGATTGTCTCGCTGTGCAAATTATTTCGCATCTCCCGAAGCTGCGTCCGAAAAGAGAAGAAAAAAAAAAAACAAACAAAAAAAAAAAAAAAAAAAAAAAAAAAAAAAAAAAAAAAAAAAAAAAGCCTTCAGAAGCAGAAACGCGTGAAGCGTTTGCATCTGAATCCTCCCGGTGATTCCGACCGCTGACGCGACTTGATATTTCGTCTCGTGCGGCAAAATTTTTCGGTCAGTGCTGAGGTCGAAGACATTTGAGAGCGGGCAAATCATTGGTACGGAGCATGGGTTTAAAAAAATTTCGCTTCTTCGAGAACGTTTCGTTCCACTCACGTATGGGCGATCTTCTAATGCAACCTTCCTTGTTCGTTTCACGTTTCATTTTGAACGTTTAAAATGACGCCGATATTTGATCTCGGATGATTGCAACGCGAACAAAACTCATTCGAAATTTAAAAAGCAAGAGTAAATAAAATGTTGGCGGACTATGTGGATAACCTGGTCTTTGCACGATCAGAGATCAATAGTGAATGAAAAGGGATTACAAGAAGTGTTTGACATGTTCAACAGGTGGTTTGAAGAATGCTTCACTCTCGTATAGATTGAACGGGATTCAATAACGGTGAATGAAATATATTTTTGCGGAACTGAAAAACCTTTAAACCAATCTTTAGGTATTATTATTGTTATTATTATTTTTTTTTTCTATTGTATTTTTCAAAGAAAAAGAATCGAATAAGCTCATGCAGCGACAGCTTCTAAAATTCAAGAAGTTTTTCACACTTTTTTTTTTTTACCAAAACTCTCTCAAAATGATTATTATACTGAACCAAAGGTTTTAACGCGTCGCACGAATATGGGGGAAAAAGCATAAGCGGTTTTGAAATTATTATTTGATAATAATGGTCCGAACAAGAACGTATTGCACAAGAAACTTATTTCATACTGTTTTGAGTTTGAAATTTATAACTGTGCACGTTAGCAGGCATGTGAGGAGCGGCAGAATGGGGAAAAAAAACGCGAAATTTTTCGCACGCTCAATTAACATATAGTTTTGCAAATGACAGTCATACATATCGTTTAAAGTTGGGGAGAATAGTTTTAACACTGGCGACATTCATTAAGATTTCCTTTTTTTGCGTTTAATTTCGAATCATCATACTTTCGACTGTGTGACGGCGCTGCACAAAATATTTTAAATTTAAAATATACGAAATTCAAATTATCTAATGGTTTAATTCAAACTTTCCTTCCCTTCTCGTTTCAACGAAAAATAAGCTTTCTTCTCCTGCGCTCTCCTCCAAATGAAATCGATTTAGTAATTCAGTTTGAAAATAATTTACGATGCAAGGCTGCCGTTATAAAAAAGCTATTAGCAGAAATATTTCGGTAGAAGAAACCGAAGCACAAGGGGTAACATTCCAGGAGCGCAGAAATTGTGTAATAAATTTAGTATCTTCGGTTAATCCTCCGTACAAGGGTTGACTATATTAAATGAACATAAATTAACACTGCGAGCTAAACAATGTGTGCAGGAGGATTCTCATACGCCATTTTCCATTTTATTATTTTGGGAGACGCAAAGGGTTCTTCCACTATAAAAGCGAGGGCATCAGCTTTTGGTGATTCCGAGCGCGATGTTTTTGTCAACCCTTTCCCGCGTCCGGAAAAAGCCAAAAAAAAAAAAAACGGAATTTTGAATTTGAAAAATTTCCCATTTCACTTGCCCCTCTTTCCTTTTTTAAATTACCAACCTCAGCGAAGAGGTTTGAAAACCAGGAACGTGGTAGATCACAAAATCATAGCGCCTGAAGAAAATAAACATGTAACGATCAGGTAAAGACTTTAGAATGTCGTTTCGGGAAGTTATTAATATTCTGCGTCAAATCGTATTAGACCTATCTTTTTCTGACAATTCAAAGACCTGGAATGGAAGTATCTTTTACGGTAAAAAAACTAATTCTTTTATTTTTCATTTCACTTTACTTATTTATTTAATTTTTTTTTTTTTTTTTTTTTTAAGCCTTCTCATTTATCGTAATCCGATGCAAGAGTATAATTTTCTCATCTTTTTCGAATGAGTATCGGCAATATTTCGACTTTAAAACTTCGAAGATTGCAGCGCGCAACAACAAGGGGAAAGCCCAATATTTATTAGGGAGCGGGGATTCGTTTACCGTCCGATAAAGTTCGGAGAGATCTTCAAGAGACTTTCTGCTGACACCGGCGGCTCGAACCGTTAACGCGTTGAGGTTTCAGCGGGGTCGCCGATTACTTTGACTTCGCGAAACGGGTCCAAGGATCGGCGGAGTTCTTGGCCCGCACGAACGATTTGGTCGGCGCATCAGAGGAAATAGCGACGGTTTCGCTGTGGGGGTCGGGGCGGAAAATTCCGCATCCCGGATTCGAATTTTCGGCCGCCTAAACCGCCACCACCCCCTTTCGCACGAAAGGTGCGCATGAGGGAGATAATTAGAATTAATGTTGACGGACAACAAAGGGCTATTTGCACACCCTTTACGCACGAGGAGAGAAAGACCCCAAAAAATATATTTCATTAAGAACGAAATGACGATTCGAACCGGAAACCGTACATCATGGATTTTCCGCGATAAAATGCCGACTTTTGTTAATTAAAATTCCTAACGAATGAGATCCATGCAATTAATTTCAATTGCTATTAGATATGATAATTCATGGCATTCGGTGTCGTCGCCACTCCGGCTCTTATTTTGGGGGCTTCGGGAATCGGGAAAGCCGCCCTCCGTAATCCGAGGGTAGGGGGTTGAAAGGGAAAAGGGAAAAGTTCCCGGCGAGAAAAGAAGAAGAAGAAAAAAAAAAAAAAAAAAAGGAAAGAAATAGAAGCTTAACCATGGTTTAACGTTTGACAATCGATCTTAACGATGCAGTTAAAATTGATTAAATTTAAAATCACCGGAGCGAAAAACCTAAGTTACAAGGTTTCCGGATCGTATAATTTAATCCGGAATCGAGAGAAAGACTAACGGCCCCGAATCGCTAATAAGAAAAGCGGGAAAGGCTATATAAACCGGGAAATAAATATGTACAAATTTTAAAAGAGAAAACCGGGAATAATGTCATCGGCAGCAGCGAGGTTCGATAAATCAAACTATCTTCCCGAACACCCTTCCGACAGTTTTCCCAGGTCCCGTTGCCGCCACCCACCCCTCTCCCTCCGGGATCGCTCCCGCTTCCCCGGAATGTCGGCCCCGGGGGTGGGAGAGGGTGGGCCTAATAGCCTCTAATTGAATTCCGATTATCTTAAAAGATGGTAGTTGTTTTCGAATTCGGGAAATAATTTATCCCGAGCGAGTGTTTTAATAACCTTTTCCGATTCGGTTCATTCAATTTAAGTTAGAACCCAGGGCCCCGATAACGATATTTGAGTTCTCGAAACTTCGCCGTTATCTCTCCTCAAACCGTTTGTTTGCAGCGCGTACCTTGATCGGACGGTGGAACCGAACGCAATCGAAAGCCCGGCAAAATGCTTTTGCCGTTCGAAATCCGATTAGAAAGTTTTCGAAAACGACGGCGAGGAACGAGGCGACGGCATGTTCGGCAGCGTCCTGCGCCACCCTCTCCCTCCCCGCCGCCCCGCGTCAAACCGGAATCTCATTCGCGGATTATCGCGGAGTCCGGAGAGTCGTCGACCGATCCGCGGTGCTCGCCCCATCCCCCCCCCCGCAAATAGAAACCCCCCTCGAGGGGGTGCGGTGCGAAGAGCGCTCGCCACTTCCGGAGGAGAGTTTTCGCCTTTTTTCGGGGACGGGGAACGCGCAAAAAAAAAAAAAAATTCCGATGCTTTTTCTTTCTTACCCAACGGGGGCCAAAAGGGAACGAAAACGAGAAATCGAATTATTAAATGGCCGATCGCGAAAAAATAATTCGAAATCAAACCTTGGCTTTTAGCGCTGGCAGAAGAAAAGAAAACTAACCAAAGGGGTTAAACGGAGTTTGGAGGAAGAAAGAGGGCGGTAATTAATGAGATAAAAACAAACCGAATGACGGCAAATACAATGTCTTCGATATATTTCCATTATATATATGACACACCCATTTTTTTTTTTCTTTTTTGAAACCTAACACGGAAGGTGACCCGTCCAGTCATTTATAGTGGATATGTTTACGATTAATTAATATTGCCTTTTACAATTACCTCCATCAATTTTATTAGCTCGCTCCTCCATTGATGGCCAAATTAAAATCCGGTTATCATTAGTCAAAATGGAGCGGGGCAGAGTAAATGGATTAGTTTAATTCGAACAAAAAACTTTTTACGAAGTTCGATCGCAAGAGGAAACCTTCCTTTTTTTTGCGTGCGAGTCAGGTTAATATCTGACCCGCGAACACGATGAACCTATTCGCACCTATTTCGCCTGCTCTCTGAGAATGTTCCCCGTAAGCGGCGGGACCGGCATACCGGTGAAAAGTGCGCGTTTCCATCTCATTTTGTTATACTGATGCTTTACATTTGTCCCAAAGTGCATTTGAATCGGATGAGATTGAAAATATTGTCCCCGAAGTTGAATGGTGCTCGGTCCGATATCTCGAACAAACGAGCTTCGTTATTTCTCCATAACAGAAATCTTCCTTTATTAAACACCGTTTCGACTCGACTTTCATTCTCGCTTGACAAATATAAGGAAAAAAGTTTTCTGGCGTACAATGATTCCGCCTCCCCGACTATTGCCACATATAATAAAAGTAAAAGAGGGCAAACAATATTTGATTTCCCGCTGTCCACGACTGTTGTGAATTGTCAAAACGCCGCACCGGGATAATGCTGACAATGTTAAAGTGAAATTTTTATTATTTCGCAGCAAAAGAGGAACCCCGTATAATTTTTCAGCCCTGCCTTAAAGTGTCCTCAAAAGGATTAGTCGTTAAAGATAATTATTATATTTATACATAGGCGTTAGTTATAAACTCTTTGCCACGTCTGCATTTGCTCTTTGGGGTCCGCATTTAGGAGTTAAAAACGATAATAATTCAATATTTAAATGTCCAGACTTATTACATCCGTAAGGTGACAATTTTGAGACATTAAATTAATTGAATCACAGTTGAAAAATTTAAAATTTTCTTTACATTCAGTGAAAATCATATGCTCGACGAATATATTTCGAATTCGGAGGTTTCGTTAAAACGAAAACGAAATAAGCCCCGCGGCGATTTCCATTGGAAATTCACTTAAAACAAAAGACCAAATCTAAATGTGAAGGAGGAACATTCTTTGTCCGCCGTTCAAAAGATAAAAACGCGAGATGCATTATTTTTTTTTTTTTTTAGGAAAAAAAAAGAAAAAAAAGAGGAAGGAAGAAAGGAAGTATGAAAGTGTTGTTTATTAAACGAATGAGACACCGACACCACATGCATGATGTATGGAATGATAAAAGTGAACATGTTGCGTGAGAGTTGACAAATACCGAATCTCCAGGCAAGAAATAAGCTCATGTATCATCGAATATTAGTGCAATTTCTATAAACAGGGATGGCAAAAAGAAAACGTGCTTTTAGCGGGAGGAAAAGCGATTCTCGCTGTGCGCGAGTGCGCCGCACCTCGAAATCGCTGACCAGGGAAGGGGTCGAGCCTTCGCCGTCTGGGCACCCCAGCCAAATGGCGCAAATTGCGACGCATTCGGAGACGCGAGAAAAGAAAATATCCACATTCGAAGATGGACAACCCTGGCTTTCGTGCATGAGACAATGCCAGCGACATCAAGGCACATTTGTCAGTGATGCTGACGTTTATAAACCATCTATACTAATGTACTAAAATGGAAAATCCTCATTCAACCTCCTATTTTCTTTTATTAAAAATAATCAAATATTTTGATGGAATTTTTTTTTCTTTTTTCTTTTTTTATATGTGTAAGTTATATGCTTAATTTATCGCGACACAAAATGAAATGCTAAAGGGAGTTTCACAAGGTGAGATTTGTCATTTTTTTTTTTTTTTTTCCAAACAAAAAGATTTAGTTTTCTCACGTGATGATGCCGAAGAATGATGCCCTTCTTGAAATTTCAAATTACAAATTTCAACGATCATCCCCTTTGGCCACGGGAAAACCTTCACAACCACGCCCCGATTTACATGGCTCAACTGCTTTAGGGGGGAAAAAAAAAATCGTCCACAAATCAGCGAAATACATTAAGTTTGGGCGAATGCAACACAAAATCGGATAATGTTTCTTATTGAAACAATCAAATGAGCGTTTTCGACAAGGTCTCAAAAATGAAAATATTAAAATTCATCCATAAAAAGAAAACGATTCAGACTTTTCATAAATCCTTCCAAAGAGTAAAAGTTACGGGGATGAAAAAAAATTTTTTGATTATTTTTTTTTTTTTCACATTTTCCAGGGCATTCGTCGGAACGTTTTAATTTTCCTTTAAATAATTTCGAGATTCGTCAAAGTGCGAACGGCACCGGCGATTTCCGCGGCAGCATCGCGAGTAACGCAGTCTGACGGGGCGCGATGGACCCCGTCTGCCGCCACTACCACGCTGTCGAACGACGGTTTGGAAAAATTTCAAAGCCTCGCAAAATTTTGCCCAGCGCGAATTAAACCGAAATGAATTTATCACACCTCCGTAAACTTTTCCGCTTTGAACCGAGCGCCAAGAAAAACATTTTTTGAATCGAATTAGAGCCGGTGATGAGAAATAATTGTTTTAAGCCAATTAAGTCTAAATGACGGCGGATTGACGGGGCGGGAGGAGGGAGGGAAAACACCACCACCACCACCACCCCCCAGCCGCCGAAAAAAAAAAAACCGGCCTCGAATCTGCGTTAATTTCCCGGCATTTGGAAAGCGGCAAACTCTCTTTCGCCACGGTTCGCGCGAAAGCTTTTTGAAAAAATCGCCGCGCCCCCGAACGAGAAAAGGAGACCCCGGCGGGGACAAAAAACAGCGGGCGCCTTTTTCCCCCCCCCACCCCCGCCGCCCTCTTCGGGACAAGAACGGAAATTTCATCGACGCGCGACGCTAAAAAGGCGCCTCCGCGAAAAAATTTTTTCGACTTTTTCGAAAACGCGGAAAAGCGCCTCGAGGTTTCGGGGTCGGAAAGTCGAACGCCGCCGCGTCTCCGAGCGGGAAACACGGGGAAGCTCCCTCCTCTCTCTCTCTCTCTCTCTCTCTCTCTCTCTCTCTCCCCGCCCCCTCCGCCTACCACCTACCAACCTCCGGAAAATTGATAAAAAATGAGGACGGCCCGGGATAAGATGGAACGAAGAAAAAAGATATAATCCCAACAGGGTACGACTAAACAATGGTTCGACATTACTCTTGATCACCGGGTATATATATCGAATTGATTCCCTTATGACGGAGCCCCGTTCTCCCAGGCCGCTCATTAAACCAAAATAAGATCGGGTGGGGTCGAAAGGAAAGCCGGCGGAAGATCGTCATCTTAAGATAATCCGCGAGGACGAAATTGATCTTAAGATGATTAGGATCTTATTTATCGCTCGATAAAAAATTTCGTTTTCATCTGTATCGCCCCGCAGACATGCCGAACTTTCGCTTTTTTCCTCCCTTACCACGCAAGTGAAAAATGAGAACGGGCAGCAAAAAGGCGTTTAATCGTATCTGCCGCCCGGTTTCGCAGCTTTGCTGTTTTATATATATATATATATATTATTTTTTTTCTCCCCGCTTTCGGTCCGAAGGCGAGAGGCCACCAATAGAAAATGATGGCAGGGGATGAAGCGCGATTTATTCCAAATTAATAACTCGACGATCAAATCGGGATTTTTAGCAAGTGACTACCCCCGGCAATGAGCCCGGAGAAAAAGCGGCAAATTAAGCGCATGGCGAAGTGCGCATCCTTCCTGCTCCGTTCGCGCGCACTTCCATTCTCCTTCCGATCACGAACGAGCTGGGGACAGCAGAAAAATTGTCAATTTCGGTGGTGGCAATAAACTCCCGCCATTCAGACGGTAACCCGATTAGCGCCGCCGCTGGATTGTGACAATTTCATCTAAGTCACCGGTTTATTTTCCCGGAAATCCGGGATGCGTCGCTTTTTCTTCTTCATCCACGTTCGTTTTCTTTTTTTTTTTTTCTTTTCTGCCTCCACTTCTGCCCTTAAGTAAGAAAAATAATCATTGCCTTTTTTCCCCGCCCCCCTTCCCCCCACCCTTCACCGCGAAACAAAAATGAAATCTTCGAAACCTCGACACCTAGCGAACTGATTCTAAAAAAAAAAAAACCCCCCCCCCCCCCCCCCCGT
>JAOWBB010000011.1:2026986-2039424 GCA_028565995.1 Ricinus marginatus | reverse complement strand
CTGAGAATTTCCCGCACTTTCAAAGGTTTTCTTACATGGTTAAGTTTTTTTTTCCCGGATGATTTTCCTCCCGTCCCCGCTCGACGAGAAATGTCGCTGCCGAGAAGATGATGAGACCGTTCACATCGTTTTCCACACTCGCTCAATCGTTGGCGCAACAATCGTGCTTCTATAAATTTCTAATAATGTTCTAATTGCAACACACAATAGACTAAATCAAGGCAAATGATCAGAAAACTCTGAGCGAAGCACCCTTAAACACGAAAATATTTTTGTTGCATTCGTGACCAAAAGAATAACCGTGAAAAGACGAGATGCAGAATGAAAGATAGGCATTTAAAAAGAAATTTAATAATATAGAACGATTCGATATCGTTTTGTAAATATTCTCTAATAATGAGATTTAAGAGAATTATTTATAGATTCAAATTCTTTTTTATACATAAAATGTTGAACTTATTCCCATAATGTTCAAACTTAATCAGATAAAGGAGTTCCACTATTAAAAATCTTCAATAATACTTATAACTTTTTCCTATTTTAGAAAATGGATTCTTATGAAAGTTTTAATATTATTCATGATTATTTATAATTATGATATAAAAAAATGTTTCAGTTATAAATTTTTATTTATGAAGAAATTATGTATAGTCTGTATAAAATTAGTTGTACAAGATAAAAACATTAAGTCCAATATAAATGAATAATAAATACAAATTACAAAAAATAATTAGGCTAAACAGAGTAAACTTTCAAGTAAAACATGTATGAAATTAAAAAAATTGAAAAAGTTATATTCAAGTGCATTTAAGATGATTTAATATTTGGTCCACTTTCTAAAGCTAAAATTTTTTAAATTGTGAATGTGCAAAATTATATAAGCCAACTAATTAATTCAATTAATTTTATTATAATAAATTCTCTAACATATCAAAAATTTTCCTCATAAATTGAAATTTCACTGTTACATGATGTCAAGATATTCTTAAATTTTACTACATAGGAATCCAATTTTAAAGCTTTAATTTTTTTATATTTCATGGTGTTATACATTTTTTTGCATTACATAAATGTGTTCATCTGGTTTTAGCTATCACATAACTGTTAATATTTTTTTAATGACAATTTCAAAATCTAAGAGGAAAGTTCATATATTAATTAAAATCAAAATCATTATTATAAAAAAAATTTATAGACATTTACTACAATTTAAAAATATTGATAATTTCTGAATAACATACTGATGGATTTCAAACAGGATATCATCGATATTCAAACAATAAGTAATAAATGATTTGGAATTCTGATCATTTAGTAACAGCTTTTAGGTTTTTGAAAAACTTGCATTAACTTTCATCAACTAAAATATACACTAACGTTTTTGCTTTTGTTTCTGCAAGTCTCAAAATCTGCAAAATGAAATATACAAGACAATTTCTTTCTTAAAAACAGAAAATCAAATCGTTAAAACAGCATATGAAATACAATTGAAAATTAAAACACAAATGGTATTTAAAAAAATTCCTGATGATAAATAACTGCAAAATTTACAAACAAAAAACTCAAATTAAGTGTGAAATTCCTTTACAAGGTGTCAAAATCATATTCTTATACCTGATAGGTGTAATGTATGTGTAGAATAAAATATAAGAGATAATACTCAAAATTAAAGACTAAAATATACAAATTCTTTTTTTACAACACGAAATTATTATAAATTATTGATATTGCACTAGTTTATATTAATAAATATTTCAGATCCTGATTAAAAGGAGTAAATCCATAAAATACTTCAGCAATATTTATAACTGCTAATTTTTTTTGGTTAAAACTACTAAAGAGCAAATATCAAATGTCTCTTATATTTAAAGGCTATATTTTTTTCTTTCTGCAAAATTTATTTCAAAATTATATGTTAAAATTTACAAAGGACAGCAAAGTTTTTTTTTGAAGAATTGATATAACCTTACCTGGTAAACAGGAGGATCTTGATTTAAAATTTTCAAGTTTTGGGTAAGCAATCTTTTTTTTTTATTGTCCCAGGCGAAAACGATATCATCTTTGCAATCAATTAAATTTTTCGTTTTGCCATCGCACTTTTGCAAACTATCACGAAATATGTTAAATATTTTTTCTTTTGAAAAATCTAATCTTTCTGTAGCAAGCATCACGAAGAGTTTACGAAGCGTCTATGCAGGTTATGTTTAACATATGCTATCGTTTACTTTTACTAAAATTCCGTGGCCTCCGTGATTCAGAAACTTGATTCCTGCTTACACGTTTATTTGGAACATACTTTTAATAAAATGAATTATTTATTTATTTTTTTTTTAATTTTTCAAATAAGTAAGCGGATATGGCCTGTTGTCAAAGATGCTTTAACAGCTGGAATCAAAAATTCTTTGACAATTTTTTTAAATCTCGCGAAGACATATTTTTTTTTTCCTTAAACTTATTCAAAATAACATTTTAATCATATCCATTCAAAAAATCTTGAATTAATAAGAATGAATTATTATTAATAATTCATAGGCTTCTCAAATTTCTTTATTTGAGATTTTAAGATAATTAAATATTTTAATTTATTTCCCGTGTTTAGAGCATTATATTATAAATTCTTGATTAAATTCGTTTCCTCATATTAATAAAAATAATTATTTTTCACATTTTTCTCATAACTTTTGTTAAAAAACTAATTAATATAAAATTTGACTCTGTTTTTTAATAGTTCTGGCCCAATTATTGTATTTAATATAAATGATCTTAGTAATAAAAAGTTAATTAATTATTTAGATGAAAATATCTAGCATCAAGATCTGAAACGCATGAAATTACGACTGAGCACTTTTTTTTTTTTTTCGTTTTTTATTTCATTAACTAATTGTTTCATTTTATTTTTACAACTTGGGGGTATTAGATTTGATACAATTTATCAATTTAATAAAATGCATGTGTCGCTTTTTTGCAAAGGTGAATATTACACGCACTTAGATTGTGGTAGCAAATTTTTCAAGCAGCCATCACATTCAGATGATAGGATCTGATGTTCATAATTAACGGAAAACATTCTTCATGACTTAAAATAATTTCCAAGGAAAAAAAAAAAACAGAATTAAAAGGAGTCCCTAATAAGAAAATTAGCAACTGGAATATACGGAGAAGTCAAAGCGAATATTTTCGTGAACAACAAAAGGGTTTGGTAATAAAAACGCTGCGCACACGTTGATAACAGGAAAAAGGCGTGCTCAATAGATATTATAAAATGTAATAATCAGACTTGATGTTATTTATGAATGACCTAATTAAGGTAAAATCAGCTCTTTCGCTCCCCGAAAAAACTAAAAAGGAACGAAATTTAATTCTGCTTCCTTTTTTTTCCATTCCTCTTTATTTTTTTTTTAAACCGGAAAATTATGTTCGATACCATTAAAAAATAAAAAAAAAAATTTATAAAACAATGGAAAAATAAAAAAAAAAAAATAAAAACTTTTTTTTAACGTTAAATAAAATTTAAAACGCAAAATGAATTTCTCGTGATTCAAAAAGCTTTAATTAATAAGTAATACCCGGGGCTAAAATTTTATTCGATTGCAGCTGAAATACTACAAAAATAAAAACTTTCGAAATGTTTTCGCTAATTGAACCGTGGATTTTCGCTAAAGCGAAAAAATTTTTTTTTTCTTTTTTCGCCCCCCCCCTTCCCTCCCCCCCCCCGTTCGAGTCAAATTGTCCGCAACTCAATTTTTTGACTCCTTCCGCATTTTTCGTTACCGGGCAAAATTTCCGGAAGTGACGTCGACCCTCGGTGTGGATCGGCACCGGAAGCCTCACCTTTCGCGGTCGCAGATTCGAGGCGTGCCCTCTGCTAAAATGAAAAAACGGCCTCGAAGATCGCCGGTCAAGGAAATTCGGGGCTGCGGATCAAATTTTGAATCGATAAAAGGGCGCGTAAGAGCGAGGCTGTGAGCGATTTTGCGTGGAAATGGAAAAAAAAAAAAAAAAAAAAGCCTGTGAGATAACCGATTCGCAGTTCGAGTTTAAAAAAGGGAAGCAAAATGGCGGAGCGAGAAGGAGCGCTCGTCAATTGAATTTTTGAACAATTTTTTTTTTTTTCCTCGCCAGGAAAATTTTTTTTTTTTTCGCAGGATTCCTCTTTTTTTTTAAAGTTGCAAACTCCCCTTCTTCATCAATTCAAAATCGCCTTTTTTTTTTTTTTTCTTCTTCTTTCCCTTTTCTTGAACGATCGTAATATCTACTCAAATGCTTTTCCGATAGTTTTGGGAGTTGATTTCGGAACCCTTATCCATATGGTGGTAACCGGAAGGAAATAAGTTTTTTTTTTTTTTTTTAACATATTTCCTGCACCACGCTGTTTCCGAAAGGGAAAAAAAAATGCCTGCTATGAGGCTCGGCTTGAATTAATCTCAAATTTTTATACTTTATTTTTCTTTTTTTTTTTTTTTTTTTTTTTTAGCGCTTAAGCGAAATTTCGGTCTGAGGAAATTATCTTGTTTCAAATTGCCGTAATGAATCAAAGGTTTTTCTCTCCTGCTGAAGAAGTGATTGCCCTCTTCAAGCTTTCAATGATTTGAAGTTTCTTTTATTGCGTCAAATTATTCAAATTTCAATGGGGATTTTATTCAAATTCCCTGTGTCACTCAGGTAATTAAAACAGATAAAAACTTTTAATGCAAAGCGAGCGGGATGATGGGGGTGGGGGTGTGGGAGAAAAAAAATGATTTTTACTTAATAATTTTATAATGTAAATCTTATTTGGTAAATTTTCGCGACCGGTTTTGTTCGGTTATTAAAAATTCTCTGCGCATTTCTTTATCACTGTTTCTTAAGTGAAAAAGAAAACGAAATTTCGAGATTCGCCATACGTGTAGAAAATTCTCTTTATGAGTAATAAAATAAATGCAGTTTCGCATGAAACTGCGAAGGAAAATTAAATTAAATATGATAAACGATAAAGTAAAAGCTAAATGAGTCGCATATTTTGTATATATACATATAAAATTATATGCTTTGTAATATACAGCATGTATTATATGCTAAACATTATGTATAATAAAAATATAATTTTTTTTTTTTTTTAAAACTTCAAACGAACGTTGAAACGAAACGAAGTTGATTAATTTGAATCATTCATATGAAGTAAAAAAAATTGTCGGTAAAAATTTTTGCGATTATTTCTTTTCACGTGAAGAAATACCTTACCAACCGGATAAAAGGGTGGAAATATCTATTGGAAGTTGGCGCAGAGAACGAACAATGCCCCCCCGCTAAAAGGAAAACAATTCTGAAAAGAAAACTGAAAAATTCTGACAATATCAAAAAATTTTACCAAGCGTACAAACATCCATAAAAGATTTAAGCAAATATTTTCCGGGAAAAGGATTCAGCAGTGTCTAACAATAATCCGGTGGGAGAGAAAAAAACGCCTTTGATTATGCCAGGGGTGACCAACTTGCTCCCTTCCTCCCTGAGAAAAAAAACTTACCGCTGCACACGCGTTCGAACGCGAATTTTCCACGGCAGCGAAAATGAGAGTGCCATCAAAAATCCTGAGCACACCCCGCAAGTTGCCAACATTTGAAATTAATCGCTAAACGCTGTCGCAATCTCCAGCTTCGGTTTAAGCCATTCGTCCGAAAGGGAAATGCCACGGGAACGGTCGTGGAATTTTAATCCGTGAACGCGCACGCAATCGGAAAAATCTCGAATACTTGATTTCTGATAAAAAGAAAATACAATTATCGGTTGATGCGAGCAGCGAATGATGCCACATCATATATTTTTGCAATTTACAAATCGCGCGACGGTCTTTTGGCCCGGGGTAAATTCGGCATCGCTTATGAACCGCGGGATTTCGATGGATTGCCTTCGATTTGTCTTCAGGCACGTCGCGACAATCGGAAAAAAAACATTTTATCCAGTTAAATCAAGCGAAAAGTAAAATCAGAAAGCGCAGAGCGAAAAAAGCTTAAATAAATTAAAACATTTTCAAGTCGAGCATGATATTGTGTACATTTTTGTTTCTTTGCAAAACGAAAAGCGGCCTGCTTTCAGGGCCCTGCGGTAGAACGTGTTATTTTGTTTGCTCCTCTTTATGTGCCCATCGAAATTATGCATTACGGTGATGCAGTGTAAAACATAAAACAAATGTTGATCACTCCTGAGAAAACCGAGGAAGTAACATTTTTGGAAAATGCTTGGGAAAAGCGAAAGTCAAATAGTTTGGCATCTTTTGTTACGTTGTCAGTTCCCATTCAAACCTCCGACTCTTCACGTTTGATTTTTGCTCTCCGCTTAAAAGAATTTCCTTTGATTTGAATTTTTCTTCCTTTTTCCGTTTCGTGTTTCTTTTTCCTCCTCCTTTTTCCTTTTTTTTTTTTTTTTTTTTTTACAGTTGAATTTCGGTTTTTTTTTTTTTTTTTGGTGCAGTTCGGCACCATTCCCCGGGCCTCCTCCGCGACGTCTACGCTCGCCGACCGGGAAAAGAGTCCGACGAAGAGGAGGAGAGCCGACGGAGAGGGGGAAAAAAAAAAAAAAAGAAAAAAAAAGCAGAAGGATGCGAAATTGAAATTGAAATGATAGAGATTGGAGAAGACAAATTGTCCGAGATAGCATGTGACAATTTAATTGGAAAAGAGTTTAATTGAAAAGGATGCAGGATCGGGAGGAAAATCAGCGATTCTCGGCACATGACGAACGTATAAACAAACAAAACAATCTAACTACACGTTTCCGGATCTCCGACGCTGCACCCCCTTCTCCTTCCACTCCCGTTTCCGCCTCTTCCTTTTTTTTCTTTTCCCCGCCCCCCCTCCCTCCCCGTTCGTGCGCGATCTCCCTCGAGCCTCCCGGAATCGAAATCGTCCGCCTCGACGGATTTTCTTTTTGCGCCGACGAAAGTTTTCCTCCGAATTCCAAATTCGCGCGTCGGGTACCCGAATTTTCCGATAAAAATCTCGGCGGGGAAGGAGAGAGAGAAAAATTTGGATCGCGGCAGTTGAATCGTTTTTTCAAAAAAGAAGCTCGAAAATTGGAAACTTGAATTAGAGTCGCGGTTGATTCCCTCCGGAGAGACCCTTGAGATAATCTCATTGGAAACCTGATCTGGGAAAACTTTTCTGTTTCTTTGTATTTAAAAAAAAAAAAAAAAAATAAGGAAAAAGTTTCATTTGAATTTTTTTAGTTTCGCATTGACCGTTCGGTCGTGCTTCATTTCGGACGCATTTTCCGGCACAAAAATCCCCGAAAGCGCGGGGAAGTTTCTTCCCCGCTTTTTTTTGGGGGGGGGGGCGGGAGGTTAGGGGGAAATCCCGGACGATCCTTCGTCTTTGCGTGCAGGTCGCACCCCGACGGCGGAGGCAATGAAACCGCCGGAAAAATCCGTTTTTTTTTTTTTTTTTTTTTCCCACCTCCGCCGCACGAACGACAAAAATAAAATATCATTTTTATCGCTGCAAAAACGGGGTTTCAGCATTAAAGACGATCGAAAATTTCAAGTCCGATCCGTGCCGCGAATTGAGATTCGAGCGAGTGCTGACGAATTAATTCAGCGGCCCGGACCTTTCCGCGAGGCATCGGACAGTTCAAAGCTCTTTTTCGTCTGCCAATAATTTCACGGAGCCGGGTACTGCTTTTCTGTGGCGCAACTTTTCCCGGTCGAACCGGAAGTCTCTCGCCTCGCACCCGTCGCCACCTTCCCAATCCCGAAAAAGGCAAGAGAACAACCTGCGCATCATTCCCTCCGATCCTGTTCATTTCGATGACTTATTGCCGGTCGTGGTGTCACATTCGCGTTCGCCATTACAGCCGCCTCTTTTTTTTTTTTTTTTAATGAGAGGGAGACTGATTTTCCAATGTAAAAGGATTATCTGGTTTTTACATAATAAGTCAATATTAGTCTGATTTTATGAATTAAGATTAATTACCGGCAATATTTAACGCTTTTCAATTTTGCTCCCTCGCTCCATCTCTCCGGCTCTCGCGCCGCAGAGTTAATTGCTGCTGCCACGTTTTTATTTTATTTTTTTTTTTTTTTTTTTTTTTTTTTACGTTTTAAATATTTCCGCTATTAAGCTCCGAGTCGCATCATCATTTTCGCAGTTCGTTATTAAAACGAGGGTAGCGAACGGTTGGGGAAAGTAAATCCTCATCAAAGCGCTTTGCTTCCGTTCAATCGCAGCTGGAACGCCCACGGTCGAGGCGGCAGACGATGGCTTTTGCCACGACCGTGCCACGTCCACTAATCGATAAAGAAGAAGGGATACAGATGTGAAGTGTCTTTCCCGGATCTGGAGAACTGGCGAAGGCCTGCTCTGTTTTCTAGTCACGATTCGGATGATACATCGACCCTAGGCGTTCTATTCCTTCGTGTCATTTCTCATCTTAGCCCATGCCAATTTATTTATTGTTCCACAAAATATATATATCTATCTGTTCCTGTCAGGGGTGTCCATTGTTTTTTTTTTTAACTCATATTTATTACCCGATGGCCGGGGAGCTGCTACCGCGCTATCTGGATCGGACTTGGAGAAAGGCTAACGATTTCGCTGATTCCTCAATGAAATTGACTGGAAAGGTTTCTTAATTTAAAAAAAAAAAAAAAAAACGACGCTTTACGTCCAGATCCCCGTCATTTAATCGCTTAATGTTTCAGTGATGCGCTCTCGCCCCCGGAGGGGGGGTGTCCCGCGCTTCGTTTCAGTAGGAAAATGCCAAGCGTTGCACAGATCTTAAGAGCCGATTCTTTATTACTTTACGGTTCCAGAAAAGCAATTGTTTTATTTTATTTATTTATTTTTTCCTTTCATTTTCTCCGGTTTTTGCATTAAATTGCGAAAAACGAAAGCGCTTTGCCACCTTCGGAAATTGCTTGCGTTTCGGTCAGGATTACCAGCCTTCGGAAATCGGGGGTGGCGGGGAGGAATTTTTTTTTTTTTTTTTTTTTTTTGCGCTTCAGCTTCGTTCCGCGCTCGAAGACTAAGATTTATGACGGGATTTTGGACACCCGAAAGACACTGAAATATTTTCTTTTTGCTCCAATAATTGTTGACAAGAAAAATTGATACAAGTCTGATTAATGGTCCTGATATTTCTATTACGGGCGAAACTGCTCTGTTTCGGGATTGGCAATCGGAGGGTGAGAGTGGGGGGGGGTGAGTTTGGGGATTCTCATTGAGCCTGCATTAACTGTCCCGAAAATTTTTTCCTCTTTATTTTTCCTCCTTCCGAGGTAAATCCTCCCCTTGTGTAATTGGTGGCCATTTGCTAAAGGAATTGACGAGTTCTTTACATTTTCCCCGTTTGTTCTGCCGAACTCGTTACAGAAATGCGAAATAATTATTAATTTAATAAGCCTTTTTGTATATCCTTTGGTTTCCTTACATCAGACTAAAAGGAAACTTTTTTTTTTTTTTTCCTGAGTGAAAAAAATGGCAATTAAAACATTCATTCACTTTGTGAAGACAATCTATCTTTTTTTTATTTATTTTTTTTTTTAATTAGCTTTATAATTCCCTTTTGTTTAGGCGCGTTTGAAAATAATTCTGCTGCCACTGCCATTTTAATAATGCTATTAGTTTATTTTCTTTAATATTTTATGCAAAAAAGCGAGAGCCGCGAAATCAAGCTTCGAAATCGTTATGTATGCGTACAGCAACACACTGCGGGGACCAACGGTGGTTTTCGGTTGATTCGAAAAGAAAATTATTTTTTTTTCCTCAGATCGGAACAACATTTTACGTTGTTCAATGCTTGGCGTGAATGTTAAGTTTAAGAAAAAAAAGGAGAAAAAACGAAAAATCGAACGCTGTAATTTTTCTTGTGCGATTTTTCGCTTCGTATGTCATTTTGCTGCATGCGAAAATCGCAATAAACAACCCTTCCTGAAATGCGTTAATTTATATTAGATCTGCAGCAGCAGTCTAAGATGATATTTTTTTTTCCCGTTGCAGTTGTCCCGCATGGAATATTTTACTTCTTTTACACTTACCTCGTCGGAATCGATTTTGGGGTTTTTTTTGGGGGTTTTTTTTTTTTTTTTAACAAAAAAGGAAAAGCAGAAAATGCTGCATCCAAGTTTCCAGCACCGCCATCTTGTTCGGAAAGCAAATCGCGGGTGAAGCGTGGCCCTTTAAAAACCGGGGAAAAATTTGAGATCGGAAAAGGCCGGAAAAAAGAAAAAAATGTCCGGCGAAAGCAGTTTTCCTTCAAAGGGCCGGACCGCTGGAAAACAATATAATTTAAAAGGTGACTCATCATTCATTAACATGAAGTTCGCTCGGTCGGAACAATGCGGTTGAAAATGAGCAGAAGGAAGAGTTGGTGAGCCGAAGATTAAGGGAAGATTAACAATCGGAGCTTAATTCACACGTAAAACCATTTCAAAGCAAACAAATTAACTAACAGAATTGAAGATAAGATGGCGGTCGGTAAAGAGAATTCCAACATCAAAAGACTAGCCATCAAAACTCCAAGACATTTGATGCCTTGAGAGTAAATAAACCAAACACAATAAGACATACAGGGCTCCGTGCCTCAAAGGTTTAAATAATCAAGCTCGTGAATTTTCACTTCGGCTTTGCGCGAGTTGTTTGAGCTTCCCGCGGCCTTTTCTCCGTCCGCCCCGAACCGGGATGCTCTCGGAAGCGTTGCCGGCATTCGGCTCCGGAAAATTCGAATTTTCATCTTTCTCCGGCGCAAACGGCGGCCGGTGAAAATTCCGGCATGGCGGGGGGGTGTACGCGGAGGTTCTGGGTGCAGCGGGACATTCATTTCGAGTTCGTCGCCGGAAAAGCGTAAAATTTATAATTAATCGTTTGCTATCCCATTTTAATGTTGCTGCACTCGTTCGGGCTATCGTATTCATTTGCAACTAAGCACACATAATAATTTATATTTTCATATATCATTTGCAGTTGTTCGAAAATCATCCGTTTCATAAAGCTGGAGATGCACGAAATGCATGCGGCCAAAATATTTTGATAGCCTTTTTGCAAAAAAAAAAAAAAAAAATCGTTTTTGTACGGCAAATTGTAAAATTGTGCAATTACAATTTATTATCTATTGTCAGTTTTAAGCCGTTCGCCGCGTCAGTTTCACTATTTCCGGTGAATAAGTTAAAACCGTTTTTTTCTTGTTCAATGAAGATTTCAAAACCGCAAATCAATCACGTCAGTTTTCATGATAAATTATGATGTTTTCGTGATTTCAATGAAAAATGTCTGCAATCAGGTCAAACGGCAATCGTCATTTTACTCTCGTTCAATATTTGTAATGATCCTCACCACGAAAAGGATTATTTATTATTTAAAACACTATTGTGTTATACCATTAACAAGTGGTTGTTATTTACTGTCGTACCTTCTTCATTTTTCCCCATATCCGATATTAAAAAAAAAAAAAAAAAATCATTTGATAATTTAACCTTTTTCGCTAATTACAATACCGGTCAATTACATGGCAATCGAAAATGAATGAACTGATGGGAAACATCAAGCTTTTAGTTATATGGATTTTAATGTTATTTGTGGAAAGGACATCTGTTATAATTAATTAACTGGTGAGAACATGACATGAGGGATAATTACATTTGACGGCAATTTAATATCATTCTCAGATTTTTCAAACATGTAAACTTAAATAAAATCTTAATTTTACAGCCGGGTTGTAAATAAAAAATAATATTTATATGATGGGCAAGATGCAGATTCGGTCGAAGTAGCTGCGAATAAAACCCAATGCAGAAATATTGGATTATAGGCGTGAACCTGACAAATCCGGTAAAAAAAAAAAAAAAAAAAAAAAAAAAAAAAAAAAAAATTATTTTTATTCCAAATGCCGAGGTATGTTTAACGCAGGAGCTTCGAAAGTATCGAGCAATATCAACATACGTTGTTCCTTCAGTGTTTTTCTTGTGCATCGAAAGATGTTATTTTCTTTTTTTCAAAGGCCCGCGAGGACCTTTAATCCCGAAATTGTTCCAGCCTCTGGTTTCACATTTAAGAATAATTTAAAAGCCAGCGAAGGCTCAAATTAAATCCGTGCAAGAAAAAGCGAAGAACAAATTCAGATGGAAAAAGACATTTTCCGTTCGGTATCGAGAGCTTTCCAGGCGCCGGAAATGGGATAACGAAACAAGTCCTCGTCAGAAAAAGGCGGCCGGCGCCGCGGATTTCCCGGTTTTTGCGCTCACACCTTCAGCGGGGGCAGTTCGAATGCACCTTGGGTTGACGCCGCGAAAAATGCGGGGGAACCCCCCCCCCCCCACTCAAATTCCGAAACTTCTTAGCCGCAAGTAAGAAGAAGCTTCAAAAGCCAAGATTCATTTAACCAATGTTCCACTCCTCTTCATGCGGCGCGAGAACGAGTTGGACAGCTAAACTCTAAACCTGATGGTCGATCGGAAAACTCGTTTCCCCCCCC
>JAOWBB010000011.1:1987198-2005003 GCA_028565995.1 Ricinus marginatus | reverse complement strand
ATTTCCTGCGACTGATAAAAATAAAAAAGCAATTAAAATAAATGCGCAGCCGTAAACCCCTTCCCTCTCTTTGCTACTGAAAAATTATTTTAATTTCAATTATTATTGTAAATACTGGGTAAAAATATACAAAAATTAATTCTAAAAGAATACATCAGTATTTACTGAGATTAGATAAATAATATGATAGCTGCAGGATTAATTATTACAATATTTATACAATGTAAATGATTTCAGTTAAAATACATGATGTAATAAATAAAATTTATAGAAAATTCGTTAATAGATAATTATTCACCTGCAAAATCGCACTGCCATATTGAGCGGAATGATTTTTTAATTATCTAAACGCGATTTGTATGTATATATATATTAATAAGTAAATCTTTCCTTGTCTTAAATATGAAAATATGAGACTAAAAATGGTTTTGACCATATCAAAAATCCCATTTTTAGAATTTTACATCATATAATGAAATCATATAACTCAGACGAGTGAGTCGTCAAAAACATGCTGAAGATAGTAATTGAATTTTTGAGTTCGCTTTATATATATATATATTAATATAAATATATATTTTCCTATTTATTTTTTAATGCAATATTGTTATATATAAAAGTTGAAAAATGGAATTATTTATTTAAAAAAAGAAAATAAATAAATAAACAATATTAACTTTACTCTTACGTGAAAAAACGGGGAAAAATTAGGTTTGGAAACCCAGAGCCTTCGGAGTGAATATCTGCGGAACAGAAAATTCTGCTACCACAAATGGAGAAAGCACGAATGCTCCGGCTTTCAGCTAAAACGCGCGGAAACTTGCATATTTTAGCCGGGAATAAATAATACGGGAATAATCCGTGAAACGAAGAGAAATAAGCAAAAAGCTTTATTACATTTCGAAATAATGGCACATATAGGATAAATTTTTTTCTGAAACGGTTCGAATATGAATAGGTGCAGATGCGAGCGCTATGAAAATTAAAAGCATCTCTGAAGAGTCCGCAGAGGGCTTTAGATCATATTTTTGATTTTCTTTTTCATCTTTCGGTTGCCATTTCATGACAATCTCTCATATGGACGTAAACATTGCAAGCGTGCACGAATTAAGATTCGCTAACGGAAAACTAATTCATATCGAGGACAATCACTAATTATCTGCCTTAAAAAGAAGTACGGAAAACTCTGGAAACCCAATTCGACCCCGATCAAAAGGAATGATATTCAAAGGGCTGAATCGAAAACGCAAAACCGGTGTATTTTCGTATTTTTGATCCTGAATTGCGATATAAATCCCTCAATAAAGTCCCTTCCGCTCTGAATCGAGTCACCTTTTTGTAGAGTCCTGAAAACCCCTGAGACAGTACCCTCTTAATCTGAATACCAAGGAGGAATAATGCGAGTAAAAAGACAAAATAACATTATTCAATATTCATAGACAATTGATTTTTTTTTTTCTTTTATCAATTGGAAAAAAAAAATTCAATTCGACAGCGTCTGTCTGGGGTCGAAGGGAAAGCTTGGAAAACAATTTTTCTGCCCTTTTTCCCTGATTGAGTGCGGTGGGACTCGGAGGAATGCAAAGGAAATTTTATAAGGTTTTTTCATTCACTGTGCTGGAGGTGAACTTTTATGGAAAAAAGAAAAAAAAAAAAAAGGCTGCCGCAGCCTCCTGCCTTGCATTTCTTATACAGCTGGAACGTCCGCCAGCGACTTGAATCGGCAATCGCTGTCGAATAAAAATAAATGAGACTATTGAAAATCCCGCTTCGCTGATGTAACGCGTAATCGTTGAATATGAAACTTCCCTGGAGTCCCAGAGGCATTCCCGTACAACTGACCAGCAAAACAATTCCATTTTTCAAAGTCCCTTCGGAAAATGCTCCTCCATATATTACTCAGGCTAAATTAAAAAAAAATCACTGATTTCAATACCGGCGTTTTACGCCAGTTTAAATTTATCCATTGGAATTAATGGGAAAGTAAACCATTCCCTGAATATTTTTGTCTTCAGAAACGAAACGGATGTGTGCTTCGTGGATTCCTCAAAACCGAAATAAAACCTGAAAAAATAGAGAAAATAACATATACATATATATAATATAAAATATATAATTTTCTTCTTCATCGTGAGATATAAGGAAACTCAGTCGCGGGATGATATAAATTCTTATGAACATTTTCTTTCAAAGCAAAATGTCATACCTGAAAACTCCTTAATTTATACCGGTGAAGAATTTCAAAATATCAGATAGCAGCAACAGCGGACACATGAAACTCCATCAATAACAGTAAAAAGTAATCATAGAAATATGTAAAATGAAAGAAAAAGGGTTGAATTCATGAATAAACGAGATAAAATACAACAAGGAAAAGAAAAGGGATTGGCAGATTAAAGGATTAGAACGAAGATGGCCGTACGAAAAAGCTCGTAGGTGGGAAAGAGAAGGAAAAAAGATGGATGGAATATAATCTATACAAGGAAATATATGACAGACGAGCGATGTGGCTTTTAATCGTAAGTCTGAAGAGGGTGGTTTTTCGGGGGTTGGAAACATCCTAGGGATTGATTGGACAAGGACGAATTAAGGTGAATTAATATTTGTCTTCTGCTTTGATTTGCCTTATGCTCCGCGATTATTAAGAACAAAAAAAATTTTTTTCCTGCCGCTCCGACAAACGAAAGGGTTGCATCAATTTTTTTTTCTCTGGCGAATCTCGATGCCTGTAAGCGAGGAAAAAAAAGATCTGAAAAACTTCCCCTTATGAAACGTATTTATGTGCTTTCTTGTGCCGCCCATGGTTCCAAATAAATGATGCATCGTATATTTGAAAACAAAAAAAAAAAAGTCCATAAACTACCCTTGAAAATTGGTGGACGAATAAAATTATTTTATAAATAAATTTGGGAGCGAACCGAGATCAAGAGGCAACCCTCTGCTTTCCGACAGCGACCGATTTATATTTATAGTTTTGGCGAATCAAGCAAAATTTCAATTTTTCATATTAATTAACTTAAGCGAGAGACTTCAAGAAGAGTCTTTTGAACGCGGAGCTGCCGCACATTTCGGGTTAACCGCAGAAAAATTAATCAAAAAGTGAGCACGAATCGTGGGGAGGTGAAGGAAAGCCGCATAAATAAATGCTTTTGATGTCGAAGAAACGATGGGGGGAAATTATCGAAATCAAAGTCAACCCGTCCAATCGGCCTTTTTCCGCGGCGTCAGCACATTCGCCCGGAGGAAAATCTCTTCCGAAACGAGTGCACGAAAAGAAAAATGCGAGGGTTTCGGTTCCGGCAGCGTTCCTGTCGGCGCGGTCCAAGTTCCGGCCTCCCGACGGAGAGGTCGCGGAGGAGCGACAAAAACGGGTATCGCAACAGCGATCCGAAATCGAGACCACCCCCAAAACGGATTGGACAAAGGCGAAGAAAAGGATGATCGCTCCTGTTTTTCGCTAACCATAATCAGGCAACCACATCACCTCTCCTCGCGCCACCCTCAACCGCCAGCTTAAAATCTTTTCATGCAAATAATTTCACTTCCAGCCTTATAGATCTTTTAAAAGTTTATTTTGTTTTCCAGAATTATTTCCCAGGAATTCATTTTGAATCGAGAATAAATCAGCAGTTTTGAATAATGCGGGGTTGATTTGAGCTTTGCGAAAGGTCCCCGGCGTTATCTTTTGGCTAAGCCTCCGCTCCTCTTTTTCCCGGCACGAGGGTATGGAGCCGCGTTATCAATATTCGACCCCGCGATTCCCATTAAATTTCTGCGGTAAAAAACCTCCGGGGTGGCTTTGGGGCGGGGTCGGGGGAAGAGGGTGAAAAGGAAAGAGAAAAAAGAAAAGAGGAGCCCTCAATTTTCCGGATTCCTTCGATCTTGGGTTCGGCACTGGAAAAATGGATGGAAACGGTTCCTCTTCTGTATACATTATTTTACTTAGCCGTGGCATGGTTTGGTTTGCTTCATTTGCATATGAAATTAGTTATAGACGGTCGACTGAGATGACGAAAAAGCTTTGGGAATAAATTGTACATCACACGACTTGGAAATTGGATCCCATTCATTCTGACCTTTTTCCGAAAAACTAGTTAATAATTCGGAAGGATAGGAAAAAAGGCACCGGCGGGGGTGTGTGTGGAGGTCGGACGTGGGGGTTGAAAGGCGATTTTTCATTCTTCTCGCTCGTTTTCATTAAAGGGCGAGATTATAGATTTTCGGATTATTGAGGCTTTCCCGTCAGTGGCGACTCCCGAGAAAAGGCTCGCGATTTGCGGCACCCGTTAAGGAGCAGCCGCGACGGACCGAGTCCCGGGGCCAAGGCGAAAGGCTCTCCTCGCGTTCCCGAACGGCGGCGTGGCTCAGGAATTTTCAAAGTCGCGCTACGTTTTTTTTTTCTTTTCCGGGATCAAATCCAGGTTCCCGAAAAGCGGGAAAGGAAAATAAATCCGCGGAAAAACCTTTAGAAAAAAAAAAAATCATCCAGATTGACGGGAAATATTTACACAGAAATTATTCATCGCGTAAAAAAAAAAAAAAAAAAATGAAAATTAACTCACGGAAAAATGCCCGATTTGCATTTTTTTTTCTTTTATTTTTGCGAGAGAAAGGTTCGAACAAGAAGTGGAAAATGTATGTAAAAAAAAAAAAAAAAAAAGGCAACGCATTTCTCTCCTTCATTTTCCCGATAATACTACCGAATTTAATATTGAGAAAATGGGGAGGAAAAGGCAGAGCTTTGGGGCGCCTCCGCACCTTCCCAGAGGAGCAAGCTTCGGCTGCGTTTGCTCCCAGCCCCGGGAACATTCTCCCCGGTCTTTCGTTTTGAGCCCCCGCGGGACGGAACCTCATGGCTTGTATGCGATCTGATTTATCGGCATTCATCAAAAGCTCCTTTTTAACCTTTATGCCGCGATGGCCGAGGAAAAGCTTTTTTGCTTTCCTCCTCCGTTTGAATTCTTCAAATCCTTTCCCTGACGGAACGCGTTTGCCCCCGTATTGCCCCGAAACTGCGTTCCTCGCCCTTCCGGAATCCTGATGCAACGACGTCCCGCGACCAGTAAATGACGTTCTGCCTCTCGATTTGCGTATTAAAAAGCATGAGCATGTATCCGGCAATTTGCTTTTTCGAAAGTAATTTTTGAGTGATCTTCACTTTTTTTTTTCTTTTTTTTTTTCTGGGGAAAGTTTTACGCATGTAGAAATAACGCTCGTGAATTCCTCCTTCGGAACCTCCGAATTCCTCGTCGGCAGGCGGAGTGCTGCAGAATTCCGCGGTTGCACGTTTTCAGTCATTCTTCGGGTATTCGACTTTCAGCGATCTGAATTTAAAAGGGAAAAGGAAGCGTTAGCGATTGGAGCATCTGAAAAACGATTTGACAGGAAGGAAGCCGTGGGAAAAGGCAAAAAAAAAAGAAAAAAAAAAAAGGGAAGGAAAAGAAAAATATTCAAGGTACACTTTTATTAAAATATCTTATTGAGAATTACCATATCTCTCTTATTTTATATTTAGTTTAGAATTTCACTTTGCAAAAATTCATCAATTCCACTCCTCTCTCTCCTGCCTCGGTGCTTTCGGATAGGTTTGTCTCTTTCCTGCAGAACATTAAAATTTTTTCAATTTATTCCACTTCCATCTTTGTCTTGCCCGCTGCGGAACAGGATTCTCCAGTCTCGGTCCATATCCGTCTCTTCCGCTTTTATTTCCTTCCCGCCTTCATTAATGGAATGGATTTTTTGGCAGGAAAACCCGGTCATCGCTGACGGTTCCTCGACATGGAAAAAAGCCGAGGTTAGCGGTCACAATGACTTTTTAACGAATTATTATATATATATATATTTAACTTTTCACCTTACTTCTGACGACTACAGCGTCTTCGCTTTCGTCTTCTCGTCATTGGCATGCATAACCATCGCAAGGCTACAAAAGGATCTGCTGCACACCTGGCAAAGGACGTTCCAAGTAATGAAAAATGAATGACTTATGCAAATCCCTGGCACAACAGCAATGTTATGTTTATTTTTGGTAATGAGTCTGGGATTGTAGCATTATTGGAACACCCTCTCTTACAAATATATATATGGTGGTTAAATTTTCGAAAAATACAATTAATAAACAGTAAGAAATTATATAAATTTCGAACGTAATCCCGAGAATCAAAAATAATTATTTTTGGAATTGATTGAAGCTCAATAAGGATCATTTGTACTGCATAATTTATGTTTAATTTCAAAAAATAAACACGTTAAAGTATCGTTTAGTTTTAACATTTAATAGAACGCTCCGCCTCCAATTGCGGCAAATCTTAAACTGCAGAATAATTTAAATTTTTTCTTTTTCACTTCATTTTTTTTTTTATAAATTGTACATGTAATTTATTTTTTCTCTTTACATAATGCCTAATCATTTAATTTTTGACATGTAATTGTATTCCAGGCAATAAATGATTATTTCATTTAACTTTGAGTATCTTCAAAATCGTTGATAGCGTATAACTGAACTGAGAACAAATGCATAACAGATTTTCTGGTTACAAATAATAATTGTTCGATGTTATTTACGATATTTAAGTGAAAGCTAAAGCGGAGGCATTTTATGCAGGAATATGTTAATAGCTTGACGATTTATCAATCATTTATAACAGATGTGGGTATTTTGTCAGACGCCGCTGTCACTTTCATGCGATGGACAAAGATCTACATGCTTTAACAAGTAAAAAGATTCGTTTAACAACATATGCAGCGGTGGAGGGACATGCACATCGTCCGCCGCGAGCGTCTCGTTCGCCCCGTATCGAAGCACGTCAAAATGGCTCTCAGAAAAAAGGCATTGTCTTTTCCTTCTTTTTTTTTTTTTTTTTTTTTTTCCATTCACGAAGAGGGACAAAAACTCATCAAGAAGAAAGAAAAGTCAACTTTTTCTTCCTTCCGAGGCTTCCGCAGAGTCAAGACAAAGGGAACATCATTAATTAACATAAAGCTCACAAGCTCGCGTAATTTTCCTTTTCATTTATTTATTTATTTGTTGCCGTTTTGTTGCTCTTCCCTTCGAGCATCTGATGGAGAGGAGAACGGAGAGGGAAAAAAAAAAAAAAAAAAAAAAAAAGGTTGCCCGGATAAAAAAAAATCAGTTATCATGGCTGATTTTTTCTGATGGATGACAAATTTCCTTCGAGAGAGACAGACAGGCAGCCCGGGGGTTGAAGGGGGAGAGGCCGGAGTCGAATGAGAGGAGAAAAAGAATTTCCCATCTTTAGGTTTCCTTTCTCTTGCCGCTGCAAATTCCATTTTCCAAGATTAATATTGCAGTTCGATGAATTTCCATCCCATCCCGCTGTATTATTAATGTTCGCTTTCCAGGAGACCTGGATTGCACCGCCGGAGCTCGTTTGCCTTTGCGTTTAATGCCCACTTTTCCCTCGTTTATTTATTTTTTTTTTTTTTCCTCCTTTTTTTTTTCTCTCCTCCGCAGCTTAAATGGCCCGCAAAGATTTGAGAGAGATCTTCGATCTCCTTCCCGAAGAGCCCCGAAACGGCAGCCAATTTAGGTTGCTGATGGAAATTTCCGGTGATGAAACTTTCCCGCGATACACGTCCCCTGTAAACACGTGCGCATTCATTTGCGGCCCCTGCCCCGCTAACTCTTAAAGAATTTACATTAAGATGAACGAACCTAAGTTGCATACGACTGATTCAGAACGCAAAAAGGCAAAATTTGACTCAAAAAAAAAAAAACAATTCCTTCGATTGACACAAAATTGATTTATTTAGCAGAACGTCGCAAGCAATGTAAAAAAGTAAAAGGCTATTTTTACAAGAATTATTTATCTATATGAGGCACAATTACGATTCTGGATATTAACTTCGCGTCATATCAACTTCGTATAAAGTCTCTTTAATTAGTTATTTTCCAGTAGCTATCACTTCGTTCATTTTCTCAATTGAACGATAACAAGAATTAATATTTTCCTAATATTTAAATCACGGTGATATTTGCAAAACGTAAAACTGGCATTCTGTTAATTCTGTTTCCTAACAATTAATACCGGGAACTCTAAGATAAATTTGCCCGATTTATATGTAAATGTCGTACACAATTCAAAAATCAAAGCACAGATAATCATAAAACTAAGGAGACATTTCCATTCAAAATTTTAAAGTTTTTTTTTTTTTTTTATTATCTGCAAGTTATATGCATCTGTAGATCACATTTCAAAAGGTGCAGCGATAATAGATGCGTATCATTCAGTTTCATTAAGAATATATGCCATCTGCTAACTGTCAGATTAATAATTTATGGTCCACGTGCTTTTTTTTTTTTTTTTTTTTAAACATGGAGCGTGGTATCGGGAGAACAACGTACGGCAAATAAATAAGCGACAAGGTATATAAAAAGAAACAGTACGAAAATTTGTCCCATTTGCTGAAGTACGGAAAGCTTTACTTCGAACTTGTCAGTCATCCCCTTGCTGTCCTCGGGGGAAAGAGCAAAATTACGTGCGGACATATTGCAACGCTTCGTTGCTTCTCATCTTCCTCGGTTTCCCCGCATCAACGGCGATTTCTCTCTCTCTCTCTCTCTCTCTCTCTTCTTCCACGTCTCCCTGAGAGGAAAAAAAAAAAAAAAGACGATTTTCGCATGCCGGCTGCCGGGGAGTGAATCGGATACGAAGCAGGAGCGCCGGACCAAACCGGAACAGTCACAGAGGGAAAGTTCATCGAAAAAGGACGTGGAATAAGAATTGGCGGGGAAAAAGAAGGAAAGGATAAAAAAAAAAAAAAACGAAAAAATCGTTGTAAATCCCACAGAGAGGAATTTATACGAGGGTATGTAAATAGTAAAAAAGGGCTCCCCACAATGCACGATCCATCCTAGATTGTTAGGAATCAAACGTAGACTAATTTATTTAAATTGGGGCCATTTATTTATTGAAATCCTTCGACAGTTCCCGAAACGAGGGAAAACAAGTTTTTCTGGTCATTTCCCTTTCTGATTTGTAAAGTAAATTCTGGAAATTTACCATTCCAAAAACGAGGGGGGGGGGAGAGGGGGGGAAAAGCACGGGAAGTTTATTTCGGGGCGGCAGGAGGAATCTCTCCGTTTTGGTTCAATTTTAGATCTGGCGATTTCTTTTTTGCCGCCACATTTGTCTTCCTTACCGGGGGATGATGAAGCGGAAATATTGGATGATTTGCATCCCGGAGTTTTGCGTGCCCCGCTTTTTTTTCGATCTCGCTTCCGGTGTTTCGACTCCCCGACGGGTTCGAACGAGATCCGATCCGGCTCCCACCCCCCTCCCCATCCCCCCACCCTCCCCCCCCCCCGAAAGAGGACGTCGGGAACAGGGAGGAGAGCGACGGTTTGAAAACCGAGGGCCGCCTTCAGCGCGATGATTAGGCAACGCGCATCTCGGTGCACCGAACTGGGTAACTGGGTCGGGTTCTCGTAATGAGAAAATAAAAAAAATAGGGGGATGAAAATAGGGGTTGAGCGTCATTCAAGTTTCACGTTTGGTCAGTTTTCCGCAGGGAGAACTTACCCCATTTAAAAAAAAAGGGAATTTCTTGGAGAGATGCGCTTTGGTGGAGAGAGAGAAAAAAGCAGCCGCTAAATACGGAGATACGGCTTTTTATAAGCGAACCAGTGAAAAGCCCTTAAATGCTCATTAGCATATCGCCATTCGAACTTGCTCGAAATCTCAAAATTATCGATGTAAATGAAATAGCAACTTGGAAGGTCTCTCGCGAAGTGCGAGAGGGAACCGTTTAAGAGAGCAGTCCCCGGTGCAGTTGTACCCTTTTCCCAGTCATCCCTAAATATCCAGGTTTAGGGGGCTGAATTGAAAATCCCGACAAGTGATCCGGAGGCTCCCGACCTCATGTGCCCTTGTGACGCTTTGCCCGGAAAATTTTGGAAATTTCTCCTCGCTGAAAGCTCTATTAATGTTTTATTATGAACGGAAAATGGTTGCCTCGACCCGTGCATCGGCTACGGGCCGGTCCGGTCTCCTTATGCTCCTCGAAAATTCTATCGCACTATAAAATAAAATTAATTTTTAATAACCGAATTTGAATTTTATTATTTTTTAGCGATTTCCCGGCCTCCCGGTTTTTCGAACGGGGGAAAGATCGTTTTCTCTTTTCACCCCGTTTTTAGGGGTAATTTTGAAATTCTCCGAGATGAAAAGGACACCCCAGGGAACGCTACATCATTGGCAGCTCGGATGGAACATGACCCGTTCGCCTGATGGCTCATAGATGGGGCAACGATTGAAATTTAATGGCATTTTATTATTGATCCGACCTGCTCGGGGGGGTTTTTTTTTTCCTTTTTATTCTTCTGGAATCAGATTTGCGGGCAAAACTAACTGAATCCAAACGAAATGCCTTACAGCTTTACCGGTAGCCGCTTAAAGAGTTCCCACTTTTCCGCCGGGAAAGCCCTCACAGATTGAATACACGAAGCTTCAAAGATTCCGAGTTTATCGCCCCCCAACCCCCCCCCCGCTCCCCGAAAAAAAAATCTGTACGTTTAAAGCCAAATCAAATATCTGCAAACGGTAAACTGCGTGAAAGCCATAAAAATTATATTCCCCCCATAAAATTACGCATCATCGATAAAAAGAAATTGGCGGGAGTTTAGTGTCCCGGGAAATCTTGGATCGCAATACGGTCTGTTTCCGTAAGTTTCTTTCCCCGATTTTCCGAGGAATTTTCTCAAATTTTCCGATTTAGAGAGCCATCAATTTAAAACTTTTCCAAAGGGAAAGAAGGGGACGCCTGCGATTAGCCGATAAATGAGGTGGGTCCCCGGTTTAGTGGAAAAGGTAGCGGAAGAGTTTGGTTAATGTACGAATGGACATGATCCGAAGCTTTAATTTCTGTTGTTCAAAATGCGCCGAATGTTGAACGGCATCGCATGACTTCGACCGCTTTTTAAGCTGCCTGAGGACGCATTCCGATTTTGTTCTTTGAAGGAGTAAATTATCTTATTTATACTGCGAAGGAAAAAAAATAAAGCAAATAATAATATTTTCGTCATCAAACGGTTTTTGTAGAAAAACACATTCTCGCTTATAAAAGTGAGGATAAAAGTCTTCGAATAAATTTTCGCATAAACAGTTAAAACTTTGTCTTAAAATGAAGCCAACCATTAAGCAAAAATGATGAGGAATATACAAAGAATTCGAGATATTCATTTTTATATATATATATATTTTTGAAAGCATCATATTTATATGGATCAGTCATTTTAGAATGTCGCTTGTCTAGCCATCTACATCTGAATATAAATCGTATCATTTATCAAGAGCTTGAAGATTTTCCTATATTTTTATGTATTGCGTTTTTGAATTTATCCAGCCTCCGGTTTTTTCTCCATTCATCTCCTCCGCGCCGACTTCGATTCCTCCCCGACTGCTCCCCTTAAAATTTGCCGTTTCAATTTCACTGATAGCTCCTTTGCCTTCTGAATTGGTTCACAGGAAAAGGCTCCACTCAATCGCCTAAAATATACGCCTCCATTTTCCTTTTGTCTATTTTTATTTTAAATAAATATGAAAAGCTGAAAAGGGCAAGCCGAATTGATGTGGATGCTGTGAATTCTTTCAGCTTTTGCTCCCCCGTCATCTCCGGTGATTGGGGGAAAAAGTCGAGTAATTGTTTTGCGGGTTCTTGTTATGGAAACTTTCCATTCAGCTACCTTCTCGGTATGAAAATGTTCGAAGGGAAAACTCTCACATCGTTTTGATTTCGCATTTCTGATCGTCTCAAAAAGCGGGGGACTTTCGCGTCATTTTTCAATCCAAAAGTTTCGGGAAACGGCAAAAAAACGGGAAATTCAACACTGCTGAAAAACATCCTTTTCGCGGAGGAGGTTGAACACCTCATTGTAAAAAAAAAAAAAAAAAAAAAAAAAAAAAAAAAAAAAAAAAAAAAAATAATTTAACAGCGAAGTTGCATCTTTCACTAACAGCATTTCAAGTATTTGGAAGTTGATTTTTCACATTTTTTTTTTTTTTGCCTCTTCCCGTTCCATCCTCCGCCCCAAGATCAGGAACGGAGCGTTCATGTAGAGAAAACTCCAGCTTGGGGTTGAAAATTGCTCCTCCTCAACAACAATCCGTAAATAAGCTGAATTACAGATCCATTCACTTAACCTTTCCATTCATCTTATTGAGTATGAGTATGAAGCATTACCAATTACTTTTCGCTTTCATCCCATGGAAAAAAAGGCGAAGTGTATGATGAAAGAGAATCAATCATATGTGGAAACAAATTTTCCAAGAGGGAAGAAGCATTGCTAGGGTGCCCGAAGCGTCCATTTTTATTCAATTTCGCATGTTACTCGCCATTCTTACAATTTTTATGCTGTTTTTCTTTCTAATACTTGAAGTTTTTTTCGGTTCTTCCCGCTGTCGCTTCTCCCCCGGTTTAAGAAAAAAAATAAAGCGACAAAGGGCGGCGATCCACGCTCGCGTAAACGGTCGCGGAAAAAGTGTGTAAATCAACGCTTGAATTATTTTTTTTGTTTGAATGCGAAAATCGAATGATGATATAATATGAAAGGCACACAAAGCTGGAAGTCAAATAAAAAAAATAAAGGAAGCCAAATCGGGGGTTGATAAACCCCAAATACCTCGATCTGTAAATATTTGACGACGAAGAAAAATGTGTACTATTTTATAATATTTGTTGTTCTATCGAGTTGATAACGCAGGTTGAATTGAACGAGGGTGGAAAGTTCCCGCTGGAATTCTCCAGACAAAGCTCCAAAATTAGGATGCCTTCTGCGTCACTTATTCTCCTCTTTTTCCATCAATATTTTTTTCTCCTTCATCCTTTCTTTCTCACTTTTTGCGGCGCCGGACGAATCATCCCTCGATCGAGTGCCATTCAAATCACTTGCTTGACACTGGTTTGTTCATATTCTCGTAAGGGCAAATCCCGATTGTCGTTCTTTGAAAGGTATCGAAACTGTGATGTGTGTGTGTGTCCTTTCGTGTAGTTTAACTTGGTAAAGTGGATAAAACCCCGCCGAGGGCGCCACTTTCCGCGTACAATTCAATTTCGACCAAAAAGATTGATGAATCAACCGGGATCTCCGATTTGATAGCCGAAGATTTTCATTTCCATAGGGATGACGTCCTCATCACGCGAACCTCATTTTACCGGAAAATGCTCGGAATGTTTGGAACATTTAAAAAAAGAATGAAACGGAGTCCTCCTCCTAAAAAAATCCCCGGCATAAACCCTTGCGACACGCGAAAACTGCCACGGAAGGAACAGTGATTTGTTTCGGCGGACCTTTCTGTATAATGCCTCGGAAAAAGGAAAAAAAAAAAAGGATGAAAATAGAGTTTTCTTATGGAAGTCTATTGACTTCCTTTAAAAGGAAGTTCCGATCAACCCTTACTCTTTCAGACACTTTCCTTTTCACACGGTCAGTTCTTAAGGGTTGAAACTTTGCTCCCCAGCCTTTTTACTGATCGTTCATGCCCTCCTTCTCCTGTTTATAATGCATCAAAAACCCGAATCCTCGTAAGCGAACAATCAACTCGGAAATTCGCTTTTTTTTTTCAGCGGATGCGGAAAGGGCTGATTTTGAAAATTTTCGAAGATCTTCCACTTTCATAGTGACACTTCCAGCAAAACCGGAGTCGATAATAAAGCACCCTTATTTTTGATGTGAAATGATGTTTATTTAAGAGAACTGGAAGAGAAGGGTTGAAAGGACCCCTAGAGACATTGGGACGTCCATTGTCTTTCTAATTAGGGAATTCAATGGCATGATCAATATATTCGATATAGGGTTGGGTGAAGGATGAATCAACCCTGTCTTAACGACTTTCTTTACGATCTACACCGAATGCATCTTTTTCCTCTTGCATTATCGTTCCTCCATTGAGTATTCGATTAAAAAAAAAAAAAATCCCTATTGTTTCAGTTGAGATTTTCCTCCGGAAACGCTTCGCAACCATTTCTCTGACGGAAAAATTATCGTAAGACACGATTGTGCCGACAGCGAAAGACTGCTTTTCCCTGTGTGTTAGGCGAAAATTTCATTTCGCAAAAATACAAAATTAGACTTCCAGAGTTATACGGTAAAGAAATAGATCATGATTACGATATTAATTCCAATTAACTCGTACGAGTTCACTCTCGTATCTTTTTCAGGGACCACTTATTTGGTCGCCTCTCATCGACATTGTATATTCTTTTCCTCCGGGAATTTGTTTAGTTATTAACGAGATACAAGAAGAAAAATATCGGATATCACAAGGAGAAAAGCGCAATTTTTTTTTTTTTTTTTTTTTTTATTTATTCGGCTGCAAACGGTGACACAAATTAAATCTGATTCGGATTTACTGAAATTGTGTCAGGCATTAATACATTTCGAATCTTAGCGCCGAACGATTTTAAACGTATGAAACGAGTCAGGTTTTACGAAAATCACTGCTAGAAACCCTTCAATATAAACTAATAATTTGCGCGTAATCACTTAAATAAGCTGATTTTGGAAAATGATGAATGAAAGCTTGCTCGAAATCAGTGTGAACCGGGAAAGAGGGTTAGGGGGTGTTTCCAAACTACATAGGGCTTATATTATGATTAAAATTATTCTTTGATATTAAATACTACATTTCGCTGGTTCTTGAGCTGCGAAGATTTGAAAATGAATGTGAAGCAATGAAATTAATACATCCCGCTTCTTTAGCGCTCCAAAAAGGAGCCGACCTCTTTTTGATCGGAATTTCAAACGTTGTCCTTATATTGTATATTAGCATTTGCCAAAGTACACCTTTATGTGTCATACGGTACAGATTTTTTGACAATCCCCTAAAAAAAAAAAAGAAAAATAAAAAAAAAGGCAAAATTAATTTGTTTCTCAGTTATCCTTCGTAAATAAATCTTAACATTCGCTTTTATGGATATTGTTTATATATATATATAAAATATGTATTTTGTTACATTCGTTAATAGATTGAGATTGATTTCAAAAGGTCATTAACATTTTTTCCATATTTCTTTTTAAAGGTTAAATCCATAAACTTTCTTCTTATAAATCCCCACCTCCTTTACTTTAAAAAATTTATGCTTACCCTTAATTTTAATATATCCAGTTTTTTTTTACAATGTAATGGAGTATGTATTCCAGCAGCGATTATTTTGCTATTAAATTATCGTTAAAGCAGCTCTCAGTTTGATATTTGATACCGTTTAATATTCATTCTTAATTTTTTTCCATGAGACAAATATTTACAAAAAAAAAATGCATATTTATATATGTATATATATATATTCCAATCTGATAATCGAAACCATTTAAATAATATTAATATGAATGTTAATTCGTACAAAATAAATAATCAGCGTTCTCACCGTTTATTTATTCATTTTTTGCAAATATGTTAATGTACAACAAAGATTTCTTTTTTTTTTTTTTTTTTTTTTTATGCCGTACCAAATGTAATTTTCGAACTTTTATAATACCGGTCAGGTTACAACAACGCAAGGTTGGAAGATTAATACTTGTCAAGTATTCTGACCATGTTTCACTTGGTTGCTTCTCATTTTCATGAATTGCTCGTTTAATTTGCTCTTAATTGCGTTTTTTTTTCTTCTCCTTCTTTTTTCCCACGTAAAATTTTCCTAATCCACTTGGACAGGAAAACGTTTCCATTCGGCAGCGGCAGAAGGCCCAGGAGGGAATAACATTTTTGAGTCGTCCCAAAAATTTGAGTTCCGCCGTTTAAAAATCGATCCATGGGAATGTGCCTAAGCTGTGGCAGGCCATAAATCCGAATGTCCGCCGGCACCGCCCCTGTTTTGTCCCACTCCCCAACCGTTCGCAAAATGTCACTAATTTATATTTAAGGCATTTCCATAAATCCGTAATGTAAATCATCGATTCAGGTCGATCCTCCCGGGCGTCCAGCGGTGCAGATTTCTTCTTACGTTAATTTCAAGCGAAATCGTCCTTGCTGAAGCAATAAAAATAATAATAATAATAATATTAATAATAAAAATAATAACGCGCTGAGATAATCGTGGTCGGCGTTCAAAATCAGGATTTTTTATTGCATAAAACGTACAAAGCACATAATGCGCATCCTTGAAACTTAACATTTTAATATTAATATTCCCTTCATATTATAAATATAATTTTTCAAAGCTGTATGAAAACCGAGAATTCACAAAAATACCGAAAACCGCATGAAATCAATAAAAATCTGCATATCATTTACTGCGCATTAACCATCACTTTTAAACTTTATACGATAATAAATTCATTATGTTGAGAAATGTAACTTTTTCAGTTATCCTGACTATGAAATTACAAAGCGACAATCTTCATGCAGGCTTTAAAAGATAAAATAAAAATACATATATATGTATATATATATATGTACCTAATTTGACGCCGGAACACACCTTAATCTTTGCGTCCTTATCTCGTTGAACGTTCAATTGTCCGAAAAAAAACCTTCATTATAATTCAACGTTATAACAAGACAATGTTGCAATAATTTTGATATTAATGCTCAGAATAAAATTGCAAATTTAAGTTTTGCTATAATTCACGCGAGGCGGAGAAACAGAAATGAGGATGAATGGTCATTTTAGGAGGGGAAAAAAAAAAAAAAAAAAAAAAAGATGGAGTGAAAAATACGTTATTCGTCGCAGTGTGCGAGGGATAAAAAATTATGATTATTATTGTTATCGCTTAATCCTTCCAGGAGGAATTGTGAAAGAGGCGCTAATGATCTGCAGCTCATCCATTTCTGGCAGCAGCGTTAACTCATGCAATAAGTCTATTTATATAAATCAATGGCGGGCCCTAATACTCATTTTCTCGAGAGCCCGACCATTTTCGAGGTAATATGTTATATTGACGTGATGAGATGTGATTTTGATTTGACTGATTAACGCGGAATAAGACGCGCGTTCAGTATTCCGTAGATGTCTTTTAGCGGTTTTTCCTTTCTCAAATCCCAGAAATTTTTTCCCAGTGCTCGCCTGAAATTGATGGCAGTACGCGTTATACGTATCAAAAATATGATATTTGATTTTTTTTTTTTTTTTTATTGACCGGTCGAATATTTTTCCGACTGATATTAAAAACCTCGAGAACCTGTCTTTTGAGAGAGCTTTGCACAAACCGAATGAGAGATTTTTCTCTCTCTCTCTCTCTCTCTCTCTTTTAAGCGGTATCTCGATTGCGCCACACGTCAACGGTTGTAAAGACAGTTAAAGAACTCTTATAAGCGAGCAAGTCCCCGAAGTATCCTTAAACTTCTTCGCGTTACGGCTTCTAATTAAAAAATGATTGATTATGATTGCGGCCGCTCATCCGGAATTTACGATTATGTTAATTGCGTTTCTTTCCTTTTTTTTTTTTTAAATTTTCCCCCAAAGGGGATGAATTTCGAAGTCGAAATCGGTAAAAACCAACCCCCCGCGACGCTCAGCCCCACTCGCCGGGTGCAATCCTCGAACCGATCACTGTGCAATGGTGCTTTGCCTAAGAATCCTCTTGATATAAAAATAAATTATAACGAGGCCGAATCTCGTGAAATGCCTTTGTTTTGAAGCTGATTAATCGTCCGTCAAAATATCATTATTATATTATTCCAGTGATGGAGGAGCTTTATGATGACACAGACATACAAGTCGCCGTATTTATCACATGAAGAGGTAGGGTGACGGCTTAGATTAAAATATCTAATTGATGTTCTCTCGGAGTCTCAAGAAGGCATCAACCTTCGAAACAAGGTTTTGAAACAAACAACATGTATATAT
>JAOWBB010000011.1:1696536-1987098 GCA_028565995.1 Ricinus marginatus | reverse complement strand
CGTAAAAAAAAAAAAAAACATGCACAAAATAATACCTATAAAAATGTAATTTCTGTATAATAAATATATATAACATATTATATACTATAACGTAATAATGTACAAAAATAACCTATAAAAAAAAAAAAAAAATTTGTAGTTTTGAAAATATAGTTTCAGCAGAAGATTTTCTCTTATTCTTAACTGAGTTTTTTGCCCTCCAACGGCTTCACCCTCCTCACCCAATTTATTTTACTGATGAAGTTGCAAAAAACCCGACAGCAGAGCAGAATTATTTAAACTGAAGATGAAAGAGCAAGCAAGACTTGCATAATGATTCTTCATTATTAAATGTCCGATGAACATTCAGAATATAGTTTCGCTCATTGAAACATTCGAAAAGTAATAATTTTTCTGGAAATTAAATTTGCAGATACAGCCGACGTCTCAGACCCAAAGCACCGAAATGAATTTCTCTCGTCTTAAATTGTTTCAGAGAATTAAAAATTTATAGAACGCTTTGTTTTGAACAATTTTAACCCCTGAAAGGGGGAAAATTGTTAAAATTGTTTTTCTTTATATTAATTTTTATATGAGGGCTTCAAAAGCATTACTGAGGTGACCATCAAGCCCGTTCTATTACATTACACTTTTGACTGATTTGAAATAGCTCAAGTTGTGAACGTCTCAACATATGTGTTCCGATTAATTCCGATGCTTCATAAATAAAATTCGTCACGCCGCTAAACTTATTTAACATTATTCCATTTTTGCAATGTAAATGTACATATTTATTAATATGAATCCAAAATTAATACCTCCGAGTTTAGAAAAAAAAAATTTTTATTCTCTCGCGGAGACTGCTCCCGCGTGTTTAACTTAAGGAATATCCACCTTGCTGGATTCGCAGTTCCTTTTTTTTAGAGCATCCATCGAGCACTTTAAATATCGGCAGTCGCTGTATGTTTCTCCAGACCACAGAGTACGGGTCCGGCTCTCCATCTAACCCACATGGCCGTTTTGCGAAATCCGCACCCGCTGTTGACACGTTTCCCTGTTTGCTCTGGTCCCGCAAACTCGCTTTCGCTTTCGCGCTTTCGGCGCACACCGCGGAAAGCGATTCCCGATCCCGAAAAGACGGATAAGGGAGTTGAAAAATTCGAATGTTCCGGGGGGGGGGGGAGAGAGAGGGATCCTTCCCGCTTCCCGCCGTTTCGGCCGCTGCCGGCTTTCCAACCCTGAAAATTTCCCCACTTGAAACCGAAAACTCGGAATAATGGCAGTGGACCTATAATCAGTTGACCGAGTCAGACATGGTACAGTAATCGTATTCATTGTTTTGCTCCTAAACCTTTTTATGGTAACTCATTCAGAAACTTCGGGCTTTGGTTTTCTCCGGGTTACCAACTTGATGGGGTCGCTGCGTTTTCCGAACTTGCTTCTCCGCTGCCCTTCGAAATTCCCAGTCAGTGCATGCGGATGTAGGGGGGGGGAAGGTGATTTTCCGGGGCGGAGACCGCTCCGGCCGGAGAAGCACTTCTCTCGGGGAGGGCCGCATCGCCGGGAAGGAAAACCATCCCATTCTTAATTCTCCATCCGGACCATTATGCAGAAATCTTTCCTTTGTGAGGCGAACATTGATTTACAGCTTCTCATCAATGCCTCAGGTCATTAATTCGAAGGAGCTTCCGCTGAAATTGTGAAAAATAAAAGCTTCCAGTTTTCAAGTCCTCAGCCTTTAAAAATGAGGCTGTAACGAGATCATTTTTTCTCTTAACCCCGGAGTCTCATCAGAGACAATCGGGAAATGAACTTGTATTATAGGTTTTCTGTATCGGAGAGGCAGGGGACGAGGAGATTTTGAGGGACATTTTCTTTTTAATAGGAACCCAACAGATCTTTTTCTTATTTTTATTTCCCCGGAGCATTCGAAAATAACGAAACACTTTAAGAGAAAAGTTTTCTTTCGTTTCCCTTCTCTCCTCTCCCGTGTACCTCAATTTCTTTTTACCAATTTCTCTATTACAGCGTCAATTGCGAAAACCTATGCCGAGGGTGATGTGATGAAGGAATTATTTCCTCCAGAATCCGATCTTAAAAGACTTAAATGCTTTTCTATCATATTATATTACATTTTATGTAACCTTCATAATAAAAATTTATGTTTCATATCGCGCGACGGTGTCTTCGAAACATTGCGAAAGATCTTTAAAATGCTTTTGGTATCTCAACGAAAATAAAGCACCGGGAAAATATTCCAGTCGCATTGCTCCCAAATTGCTGTACAACTAGAGGTCCAGCTGGGGACCGCTGCTGTACGATAAAATAATTAAATTTGCAGTTAATTAGAGTTTTTTTTTTTTGCATTCTCTAATAAATACGCGCAAGTAACGGGGGCCTTTTTATCCCGCTTTGGATTGGGCGAAGAGCTTCATTCTGCTACTTTCAACTGGCATCCCCACCGAAGTGAAAAAAGAAAATATTTCGGTAACTCGCCCCATAAATCACTGGACAATCGTCGGAATCTTGCCGGCATAATGCATTTCCATAACTAAAACCGGAAACAGATAAATCACCGATAGCTCTCGAATATTACTGTTCTCCATCCGTAACATATGAGATTATTAAGCAATAAATGCGATCAATGCGGGCCCTCCGCTGTCCATGTCAGGTGAGTTGCTCAACATGATTTACGGCCTCTTTTTCCCTCCTGATTAATACTCAGCAATCAATTGTATCCAGTGTCAGCGATCCCAATTGATCGGTTAACTGCGCTTTAAACGGAGTTGATTTTGACTGTTTTAAAATTGCAATTTTCCTCTCTTTATTAACACTTTCCGATGCTCCCGATTAATTGTCCCAGGTTTTCACTGATTGGATTTTTGAGTTATAATGCACCGAAATTAACAACACCCCGCAATATGTTTACAATATGTTCACGTAGACAGGAGGCTGAGGGGAACAATTGAGTAATTTTTCGAATTTCAACCCCATACGAATTGCTTGTTTGCCAATTGATCCTCTCAGAGTGTTTATACATAAATTATCGCAGTGAACATAAATATTTTTGATGCAAAAGTTTTTGTTCATTTATTATAAAACGTAAAAAAAAAAAAAAAAATTTTTTTTTCTTCTTTTTCATTTTGTTGTGCACGATAGTTTTGAAAGAAACCCATCGCAATCACCATTGGTTGGCCCTGATGCTGATTCCCAACCGTGCGGATGACATCGACTTTCTGTATATTCTGCATCTTTGTCTCCAGGTATCAGTTCGACCTGAATTTGAAGCTTCCAGATTGAAGTTTCCAGACGTGATATGATAGATTTCACGAGGTTTTCTTTTTACAGACGCATCCAGTTTTTAATCTTCGACGACAACTAATTGTGGGCTTTTCCGTTTTTCCCCGACTTGTTTCCCAGGTCTCTCTTTCCAGACTGCCGCAAGATTAATCCAAATGGGTTAGCGATCTGATCTTTGTCGACGCGGCTCGGTCATTTCGATAAAATTTCTTTCGTTTGGAGTCGCGTTTTTAATTCCTCCCTCCCGATCCCGATGTTTTATTTTTTATTTTAAAGAAAATTCCTGATTTTCAATTTTCCGCCCTGGCCGCGCCTGCAAAAGTCCACTTTTCAAACAGAATTTTCGGCCTCCGCTCATTTTCGTCTTCTGTAAATATTCCAAGCGTGCCAGAGAAAGGCCCCGTCGAATAACTGGAAGCGTGGAAATATTCCGTTCACGTCGATTATGCGAATAACCGGGAAGAATAACGGGCGAGAGCAGGAGAGCGAAATCCTTTCCGAAAGGTAACAAACGACAGAACTAGAAATAGTTAAAACAAGGGAGACAGCGAGACTTGACAAGATATATTGGAAGAGTAGGATATGGTAATGACCTCATCTAATCAATCAAAGATATATCCTGCGATCTGTCCAGTCGTCCGGTAATCTATACCATTCCTGATTCATTGGAATACATCATATCATTCAGAATAATGACATTTCTCTTGTCCGTCACATCTCCGTTTTAATAAACGTTCGCGGTCCCCGTTCGGATAAATTTCGGCTCCCGTTCGCGCGATGCTTTATCTCCGTTTAAAACCGTCAATAAATTAAAATAGTTGGCAAATGTAGATTTTAACGTGGAAAGCGAGAATCGCACTGGAAAAAACGTTCCCGCCCACGGTGAGGCTCCGTTGCGGGGTTTTGGGGGCGAATGCTTTCGGAGCACCCGCAGAAGCGACAGCGCGGGCTACGTCGATCACACGCGGACGAACCCTGAAATTTTCCTCGGGAACGTCCCGGAGGAAAATCTGATTTCTTCCGAGGGCCGAGGGCAGAATCGGCCCGGGGGGAGGAGACAGGGCTTTGCGGGTTTTAGCATAAATTCAGAAGCTGCGGGAATTTTCGCGAAGGACCCGCGGAAGTGACCGATTTTCGGCGAGCTCCCGTCTTCTTACGGGAAACTCGTCACAATAAGAATGTGTTAAAATTACGTGATCAAATATTAATAGCAAATTGCATTCGTCGCATTCTAAGATGACCGGTCGAGGTGTCCGGGCCCCGATTTCCTTCGGCTGCCTTCTACCAATTCAAAATTTCGCCTGCCGCTGTCGAGATATTTCAACTTCCGAGCATCGATCATCCGCTCTGTCAAATTACCGTTCGAGCTTCGAGTTTCGGTCCGGCTGTTCCTCGAGTTGAAATGTCGAAGAGGAACATCAAGATGAAATTTCTTTCCTTGATGGTGTCGCTCTCCTCTAGGTAGGAGCGAGGTTAGGAACAGCCTTACAGGATTCCCGGCCGAAGAGCACGTAGAACGGTCCGATTTTCTTCGGATCTTTTTCACCGATTTCTGCGGCATGGAGCGCACTCGGTCCACACACACACACACACACATCCCTCCCCATGGGGGCAGTAATTTTTCGGATCCGGGACGCCAAAAACCCGTCACGATGTGTGTTTACTGCTTCCTATCCAGACTAAATTAGTATTTCGTCATTTTATCTCTTCGATTTTATGTCCTCCCTCCGGGAGCTTTTTCCACCTAATTTATTTATTGAAACTTTTCTTCGTGAAAACCAAAATCGACTTCTCCGTTATAGAGATCGCGAGCAAAGAGCTTTTACATTCTCAGTGCATAAATCTGGTATTACTCTGCCAAATGTGAAAAAAAAAAAAAAAATAAGAAAAAAGACCTGCGGCGACAGCACCCGAGATGTCGATACCGAGCTTTTATGCCTCGACCTCAGATATATCAAAATTATTGGATAATATGCCGTAAACCTCGTTAGAGAGAGCAAAACTTTTGATGCGGCCCGAGCTCCATTAAGACGGGGAACTCGCGTCACATGAAAAACTTCCATTAATTTCATCTTTTGATCTATTTGAAAATGCTGGTCACGATGGTGTTCATTGATTTCACCCCCCGGAACTGCGACCTATCCTCGTTTTTTTTATTGGCGTATGATTACGAAAAGACATCACCCCCGACGCTGTGAAGTAATGAACTTACACCGGGCGAACTGAAAAGGGATAATGATATCCTGTTAAATGGCTTTATTGTTTTATCTTTATCCAGACAATCACTTTTACTGCATGGAAATGAACGTCAAATATGAAATTACATTAGAAATTAAGTACTGGCTAATGTGCTTTCGGTCAGATGATGAAGGGTGTTCACGGAAACTCTGTTTATGAATCGTTATGATTTCAGGTAGCGTTTACGTTCCTTTTTGTGTGTGCGCGTGTGTGTGTGTGTGTGTTGTTATGAAAAATCAAAAAACGCCCTCGGGAAAAAATAATTCTTGGACATCCGAATCCTGCACTCGTGAACCGGGCGATTCCTCCCGTTCAGTGGTGCCACGCTCCTCGGGGTAAGATCCCGGTTCGTCAGTCTTGGGGGTTCGATTTCTGCCTTTAAAATTATTTTCCTTTATTATTACTGTCTTTTTTTTTTTTCCCTCCCCCGGCACCAGAAGGAATAAGTGATTCTTCTAATTGTTTTTACATGGTGAGGATGAGGAATGAATTCTCAATCCATCCGTCCCGGCACGGTGGGCTTTCTGGTCCCTGAAAGCTTTTATATAAATTACGGAAACGCCTCTGATGCTTTTACCAGGGTAATCTTGAGAGATTTTTTTTTTTTTTCCTTTTTCCTCCCTTTGTTTCCATTTTAGACATCAATGGAATTTGCCTTTCAAAGGAAAAAAAAAAAAAAAAAAAAAACAGTAATTATTTAGTGTATCGGCAATTTCTCTTAATTGTTCCGAGCCGCGGCGAAAAAAAATAAACGATTTCCCTTGAAAACTCTCTTTTCCGACAGCCAGGTTACCTTTTTTCTGTCAAGGCTCATCAAAGTATCCTTTCGAACCCTTTCCTAACTCCATTTTGAAAGTGTTTTATCCCTTCAGCTCCCTTTTGCTTTTTCGAAGTGTCTGATTAGCTTCAGAACACGTTCATCCCGGCTCTCCCGCATCCTGCCTCCGTTATTATTTTCATATTTTCTTTGCCTCTTCGTGCCTTTTTTTTCACCTTTCATTTGATAAAAGCGCGAGATTATTTTCTGAAGGTTTTCCTCTCTGAAACGAAATCCCTTTTAATACCAACGGGCATCGGAATGGATTTCGTCTTTTTTTTTTTTTTTTTTTCTCGCACGGGTCCGACACGGGACGAGGAGGGATCCGTTCGACGGCGTTTGACCCGAGATCGGCGTCGCGGATCGGGACGCGATCGTCGGGCAATCGAGTCTCAGGCGGACGATCGGGATTCGCGTGGCAAAAAAAAAAAAAAAAACGCCGCGCGAACAAGGTTTGCAGGTTTGCAGGTTCTTCATTGCCGTTTTGGAATCTGAATATGTCGAATGCGCGGGGTTTTTTTTTTTTTTTTTTTTTTTTTTTTTTGACAGAAATAAAGCGCTTCATCAACATCTCCCGGTGTTTAACGAGAGGCAGATCCTCATTTAAGGTAACTAGCATCAAACGCTTTACGTGACTCAGCTCATCGTGAAACGTATTTTCAGAGCCAGTTTTTTTAGACCTTATAATTCGGCGCCCGCCCGTTTACTTGCCAAAAGAAAAATATAAAAAGGAAAAAAAAAAAAAAAAAAAAAACGAAATCGTCTAAAACTGAAACTCTTTTAACAGTGACAATTGAAATATTTTCGGTTTCGAAAAGCAATTTTTTAAACCTTGGTCCCGTGCACCGTGATGAGGCGAAAAAAAGAAAAAGAGCCCGGAGAGGAGAAAAATCTTCGGATAGTTAGAAAGCGTTTTGACTCGGCAAACGGAAGCGTTCAAAAGGATCCGCCCTCTGCTAGAAAAGGGTTGAAATTTTTCAGAAACCACCGGGAAAAAGGGAGATGAAAACCCCGAAAGGGGTGGAAAAATCCGGCGGGAAGTATCGGTCCACGTACTCGCGGAGCCATCGGAATTTTCAAAGAGATCAAAGAGATCACCTCGCAATTCGCTTCTTGCTTAGCTTATGGGGTGGTAAAACCGTGACCATAACATGGTACCCGTTAATTACATCAACATATAAATATGGAGTCGATCATTATAAAATTTGCATACGATTTTTCTAAATTGTAATTTCGTTGTCGACATCACGATTGGAAAAAGGCATTAGCGGATGGGGTTGAAACCGATTTATTGAAAAAAATATTTAGATCCACGGTTCTTTATGTTGAAACGGATTGAAAGCCGCGTTCCATATTGGTCTGCCGCAGAGGACTTTTTTTTTTTTTTTCCTTCTTTTATTTTAAGCGAAAATTTAATTACTATATGCGCGCGGGAATAAATGCGACGCTAAGGGTGGATTTTTCAATATTTTCATTATGGTTAAAGTAGATTTCCGATCGGGTTTTTTTCTTTTTTTGTGATCCACCCCTGCAACTCAGTCGCTGCTTTCCTTCGGCGACGGGCAAAATATTGCAATTTTTACTGCCGCATATTGGGAATCGAGCCCTGCCCCGGTAAATCTCTTCCCCCATTGGTATTGCATTTTTCATGCACTTTAACCTGTATTCATTAAAACGATGCTTTTGATTCGCTTTATCTCCATCCGTTCAAAGCACACATCACACGTTTCCGTTAAATTAATAACGGAAAAATAAAATATAATCTTAATCATTCATACGAAGACCAAATATTTGGCATCAACAAAGGAAGGGACCCATTTAACGGCATTAAAACAGGATAAAAGGTTTACTTAAATATCGCCGCGGAATTATATTCGATACCGGCCCATTTGACTTGAAATTAGCACCGGACCGAAAATGAAAAAAAAATCTGGATTTTTTCGGAGGTTTTTGCCGCTTCTTATGTTTTTCGAAACTTGGCTTTAGGGCAGATTTGACCGCCGGGAAATATTACTAAATCCACTCCGGTTTTTAGAATTTTTCTAAGGAGGGAAAAAATAATTTTTTTCATCCATCAATTTCGGGGCCGGGGCAGACCCATATCATTAGTCTAATATACGTCAAAGTTGCCTTCCTGGCAGTTGGGGAATTACAGCGTATGGGAAAAGGGAAAATTCTTGCGGATTTTATTAATAATTATTCCAATTTTGATTCCTCCCGCCTGAAATTTACACAACCGCGTAAAAACGGTGATAGATGCAGAATTCAGTTAATGACTTTTAGGAAAAAGAAAAAAAAACCCCTGGCCGGGAATGCATTTGCGGGAGATACAAATAAAATCAATTTTAAGAGGTCGAAGTTAGCTTGCTACAACGATAAGCGCGATATTCGAAATGCATAAATAATTACGTTGCGCCAAACGGAGAAGTTTGTAAATTGATAAGAGATATTATTTCGAAGTGCCGGAAAATGGCCAAATAAGCCTTCTAATGGAGCGGAGCATTTGCTGCGGGATTTATTTATATTTTATCAAAAATTAAAAAAAGTGCGTTCTTCCTGCTCTGCGCATTTTCGAAACCGAAATTGGATACCCGACGATCGCGCAGGCAGAGTTTATTCGCCATTTCGCATTAGCGAATTAGGCATCAGGCACGCGGGTTTCGCCCGGTTTCGTAATGCCGCTAACAAAGGCGATGGAAATTTTGATCGTTAATAAAAAAAAAAAAAAAAAACCGTCCGTGACACCGCGACAGAGAAAAACCACCGGGGGACACGGCAGTGTCTCCAACGATGCGACGCTGTTGTATAGTAAACGGTTTCCCGTAGTTTTTCTCAAAATCCGATTCGGGAAGGTTGGTTGGAAAAATGGGCAAAAAAAAAAAAAAAAAAAAATACTCGTAAAACACATTTGAGAAGCCTTATGAATTATGGCTTTCAGAAGTTTCCCGTATATCATCCCACGGTGAAGTAGATGCGTGCGGATGACGACTCGCAACGTGGCGAACCCGGGAAGGTTTTTCATTAGTGGGAAAGGAAACAAAAAAAATTGAAAAGTGCGGCGCGGGATGCGTTTCTGTCCGGTTGTCTCGAACGCCGATGCGGCGTTCGCGGCTTTTGACCGTTCTTCCGCCGCACGCGGCCGACGGCGTAAGACTTAATTAGGTCGAAAATCCGGGGGGATTCCCCAATTACAAATTGCCGCCGTTCGGGAAACGAAACTGCGCGCGAACGCGGGAAAGTGCAAGCTCCGGCGAAGTCAAATGAGCAATTTTAACCCAGCGCATCTCGGAGGCAGACTCTCAAGGAGCTGCTGCCTCATTCGTCACCGCATTTGCCGCTTCCCGTTTTTGGGCTTCCATTCGAGAAAGGGCCGCGGACCCGTTCGCAGGATCTGGAAGGGAAATGATCGGTAAAAAACAAAAAAAAAAGGAGATCGTTAACATTTCTAAGTCTCGTCTTTTTTTTTTTTTTTTCTCTTTTTTCCCTTTTCCCTTTCCTACCTTTAATGATCTTTAAAAGAGTGCGCAATCGTTGCTAATGACGGTGATCGATATTTAGTTAATGTTTCCAGAACAATAAAACAGAAAAATAAAATTTAAAGAGAATCGATAAAAATCAAAATACGTCTGCGATGCATAAGCTAAGCGAAGGCCCCGGGGGCCCTGCGTTTATGGTCCCAGGCGCCATTAGCGGCAAAACCGCACTAATTTGAGGAGCTCGCTAATTGATTTTATCGAGTTTAGGAAATGAAATGCCCAGAAATTTTTGTGCCCTCTCCTTCGACTCTTCCCCCGCCGCCCGCCCGGTTCCTCCTTTGTATTTTTTACTCTCTTAATTTCAGGTTCCGTCTGCGCCGGAGAAAAGGGCACCGCTCCCTTATCTGTCGCGCGGGGTCCGTCAGGGGGCGGCAAAACGGGCGATTTTGCGGCCGCTGAGAGATGGAAAAAAATTTCGAGATTGCTTCTTTTTTTTTTTTGCCGCACCGCTGACAGTCCCCAAGAGAGCCGCGCTGTGACAGCCCCCGGCACCCAAGGAACCGGCGCAAAGAAGAAGACTTTTGCCGTTTTTCCCACGTTCTGATCCTCATCGCGCCGGAGCTCCGGTTAAGGGAGAAAATTTGAATATTTACCGGAGTCGATGACTCCGTTACCGTGAACGCCATTTACCTCAAGGTTTTCTCTTTTGATGGATTTAAATAAAAACAATGTGCCCGGTTCTGGTGTTTCCACGTTCCACGAGAATCGGTTCAGGCTTCAACCGTATGAAAAGGAAATCCAATAAAATAATTTATGGACAATAATAAAGCTAGATTTTTAGCTTTAATACCGGCATTCTTACGAGACCACGATAACAAAAATTGAGCGGTTTATGGTTGCCATTAAAAATCAAAACGGAAAAAAAAAAAAAAAAAAAATCCTCTCGAAAAAACTGAAGTGCAATTATTTCATTAATAAAAAATTGATTTTATTGGCTGGGACAATTTAGTGATAGTGTGAGAAAATTTTTTTTTCCTCCTCGGTTTCGGCGGTTTTTTTCTCTTTTTTTTTTTTGTTTGACGGAAAAATCCCTGGACTGAGGGCCTCCAGCAGGTACGCAGGTACGCCGTGAAAAGCAAGCCCCGGACCCCACCCCCCCCCCTCCGACGAATTTTGCACGGAAAATCGGTAGTCGGTGGAAAAAGTGAAAATCCTTCCCGGTCCGGCGCTCGGCGAGGCCGTTGCCAACATTAGCGTCGCCCGGCGAAGGCGCATCTTATGCGGATCGTTAAAGTTCATGCGGCGCAGGTATCCGAAAACCGGGGCACGGGGACATTTAGCGCACCTGAAAAACAGAATCGCTTTCCTCCAAAGTGCAAAAACCCGGTTTTTGCCTTCTTTGTTGCCTTGCGTTTCATTCATCGGCTCCTTTTGCGCTTTTGTATCCGAGCCATGTCCTCACGGCGTTGTTGACATTTCTTCGAGACTCATTTCAGACCTCGACTCAGGCGGCGTATCGCTTCCCTTAATAAATGGTATTTCAATACAAGAGAAAGAATGGTTTATGGACGGTATCCCGATGTTAACTTTATTGCAGGAAATTGATAAAAATAACAGGCCGGGTATTGTTCTGGAAATTCTGGCGCTCATTGTGTGGACAACGAGAAGGGTTTTTTGGTTGCATCCCCGTTGCGCGCCTTCCTTTCCTCCGCGACGCTTTTGACGACCAAACCCCCGTGGTTTAGCAGATAAACCTTTCGGTTAGGCTCCGGAAAGGCATCCTCCGGTTTCTCGTCCAAATCCGTTCGGCAGCCAAACTTCGTCCGGGATTCGTTCGCCCAGGTCTCTCGGTTGCCGGCATCCCGCCGTTTACCACCCTGTATCATGCTCGGGGTTGAGATCCTAAGGGGGATGAGGCTCTTGCCGGTTGCATCGGTGATTTTGACGTCTAAAGCTTTATTGATAGTGTTTCTCCATTGAGGGAAATTTTATTTGCTTTTGATGAAAAGTAAATCGGGGAATTTTCCTCGGCCTCTCCTTTCCCTTCTCCCATTCTTTATTTGGATTACGCACAATAAAACGTAGTAAACCAATATCTGTCGATAATTCCATTTCTCTCCTTCTCTTTCAAGCGCCTGGCTCGTAACAACCCGGAGAGACTGCCGAGATGACCGAGGAGAAAAACGATTCTTACCGGAAACCGAGATCTACCCTCTGCCGGGGATGCTGTGCGGGACTTCGCGAAAGCCGACGCAAACCTTTGCATGCATTTGACGTAACTATCAATCGGCTAATCCCCCGCGAATCGTGGAAACCACAGACGTCAAGAATAAGTTCAATACGTATCGGTTCGATTTAATTATAAAACTCAGCTCCGAAAAAATCGGAATGTGTCGGTGTCTGTGGAGATTGTCTTCAAAGATACGGAGCCGCCGACATTGGTCCCTCATGTCAATTATTAGTGTTTAACGCGAATGTAAAGGCAACAAATCTGTAAATGTCTCTCATTTTACGATTTAATCAAACCAGATTTGTTTTTATTTGTTTTTTTCCACCAATAATTTCCCTTTCCCGGGGCTGATCGTCTCCAGGCGTTTCATTCGAAGTTGGAATCCGAACCTGAAAAGAGGTAAAAATTCATCCGGCCATTATCGTTGCATTCATCTATTCTTTTTTTTTTTTTTTTTTTTTTTCTTTTCCCGGTCGTAAATATAAGTTTCGATGAAACTTGCTTTATAATGGAAAGAATAGCCGTTTCGCTAATGATTGACACCCGATTGTTGCGGGATTATGCGGACGGTATGATACCATCAAAGTTGGCATTTAAGTCGTCGCATTCTAAAGATCGAAGTTCGAGAAAAGGAATAAAAAAAAAAAAAGAGAAATGAGCTCGATCGAAACCGAAATTGCAGATCGAATCGCAATCATTCGATCGTAACTTGTATGTAAAATGAGAAAATATAAATATAAACCGAACACGAATGTAGTAGCTGCGGCGTTAGCGAACTCGGTTTTTCGAAAAGGAAAGAAACTGCATATCGCATCGGTTCTTCGGTTGTAACGCAGCTCGGGGGATGTGCATATTTGCTTACGGTTTCCTCCCCCCCGGGAAAATCCGACAGTTTTCTCAAACTGAAAGATTTCCATAATCGCGGACCCTTTTTTCCATCAATAATTTGCATCAGTTAATAAAGTCGATTTCGATCTTTTAACGTGTAAAAATTTACTTATATATGAAATAAAAGACAAAGCTCTCGCATCAAGATTCTGCCGTGACAAAAAAAAAAGGATAAAAAGCGCTTTCGCGCAAATTTACGGCTTCGGCGAATGAATGGGATTCCGAACCTGGAGAAGGTGCAGAAAAATATTGTCCAGTTGTAAATGGGAGGCAAAAAAAAAAAAAAAAAAAACAAACGGAGCAACAACCAAAGGTTGTTCGGATGAGTTATTAATTCGGAAAACTGATGGAAGCTATTGAACGTCGTAAAAACAAAGCGCGGAGTTTGGATCATCCATCAACGTCGCATTAATTTAAGGTACATTCAGGTATGCCATCACGGTTAATTTACAGGTATTGAAGGTACAACGCGCTACTTGTATTGTCCCGGTTTAATGATTTACGATCCATTCCCTTTTTATTGTTTGTTTAAATTATCTCAAAATTTCTTCATCAGCCCCAGCTTTGTTTGCATTCATAAAAGCGTCCAATTTTTATATTGGATGAGAACGGGGGGCACGGGTCCGAGGGCCCTTCGTCAATCCTGCGGCTCACATTCAATTTGTGATGTGTGAAACGAAAAAACTTTTTGTAACTGTTCCATTTGCGCCAACTCCGAGAGACGCATCCACAGTTGGGATTCGTCACTGCGCCGAACGCGTCTTAATTCCCGGCAGAAAAATTTTAATTTCCATAACTAATAAATTCGGGGCTGCGAAAGCCCTTTTTCCTCCTTTGCGTGACGTACAAAAAGCCGAAAGCTGCTTGATTATAATGCAACGGCAGCCGATAACGACAGACATGTACATTGTTGTACATCGATTAAAAGTGAGTTCGATTGAAAGTTGTTACCGTTAAGGGAAAGCAAGAAAAAAAAAAAAAAAAAAAACGTTTTCCATCCTGAGCTCGCGAAACTTTCGGGCAAAGGGAAATTCGCATCCAGCGTTGCAGTAAGGGAAGGGAAGAAAATTCTCCAGCAGTGCCAGCGCTTTCATTTTGTGCGGGCTTTTTCTCCCAATCTGGAAACCAAAATCCAGAACTGTTATGTGCAATATTTTACAATTGCTCCGTTTAAATAACGCAGGTTTTTTCTTTTCTTTTTTTTTTTTCTTCTTTTATAATTTTCTTTCTGCATTACCATTCGGAATCTATTCCCATTTCATGCGATCAGTGACAATTCTGCGTCCTGAATAGCGAATGAGCGGCCATGTATTCGCAACAATTATCTCTGTTTCTGCATATAAATAATTCTTTATGATAGTAAAAGTAAGGTTCCGTTCCCTTTTGCTCGGCAAAAGGTGAGGCATTAACGCTTGTAGCAATCGCAATTGTTGACGGATTAACCGGGTTTTTTTGATACTTTCATTTTTTGTAAATTAGATTTCAAATGATTGTAAAAGGAGTCTATATGTAAATCCAAACTATTAACGGAATATAATTTTTTTTTTTTTTTTTTTTTTTTTAATGTAAATAAATATGTTCATATTGAAATACAAATTTATGGTTTTCGTTGCTCCTTATTACACATATAAGTTTCAGCCAGTAGTGAAAAGTCATTCTTCCATATACATTAATCGTATGATTACGAGGTTGGGATTGTTAAATTTTGGTGTAGGTTCAAATGGTTCAACCTGACGACCGTTTCAATAGGAACGATACTAATAGCGAAAAAAGAGAAATCCACTTGCTTAATTTAGCCATATGGGAGTGACTTGAATTTATGGAGAAAAAATTTTTCTTTGTGCAGTCGCTCCCGACTCGTAAAACGAGGTGACTAATCGCTCTCATAAAGGAAAATTGTCGGGCATTGCTTCTGCATAAGTCGAAATACCTGCGACACCGATCACGGTCGAACTATTAAGCCATTCTGTCGGATGCGGTGCCAGCGCCGATTCCATCCAGAAACTCGTCTTTGCGGAAGGCTTGGATCGAGGGGTGGGAACCTGTCGAGCAGCCCTTAAATCTCGCCTTTTTCCCCTCCTCCCTTTGAGCCACCGGCCCGTGGAGCATTTACGGGTAAGGAAAAAGGAGCGTTCGGAGAGGAAAACGCTGAGTGACCATTTTTGCCGTGCGCGCTTTTTGCATTCTTCGTTTTGTTGATCAATTTGCTACCGGCCCTTAAAAAATTTATGAAATATGGAAGCGGCGGTCAGCTTGACGTCACATCCTCACATCAAATGTCATTTCCTGCGACTCACACACGTTTATTTATTCATGTTTCACTTTCCTGTCGACAACTAACTCCCAATCTGCTTACTGCTTAACGGGCTTTTTACCTTCCCATTCCGTTGGATAAAAAAAAGATAGACCCAAACCTCTTCTGGGAGCAACCCCGCTCCCTTTCAATTTTGCTATATTATTCATACTGTTTCCGTTTCCTTTTCCGAGGCTTCGCTGCTTGGTTTTGCTCAAATCTAAAAATATTTTCGCTTTAACGAAATGCTCCAAATGGTTTTGGCATATTTTACCGTGGGTGAAGCGATTTTACGGTTTGATGTTTTTCAGGTAAACTCGGAAATAAGAGGAGTCAAGGGATCGGGAAAGAAAATTTCTCTCATAACCAGGTTTAATAACAGACTAAATCTGAGGTTCTCAGCGCATACGGAAGCGAACAAAGTAACGAGTTAGCAATATTGCCGAATACCATAAAATTTATGCATTATAAAATCAGAGTGCTCTCATTCGAAATTTTAAAATATTAAACTTTTATTTTATTTTCTCATTTCATACGTAATTCTTATCTATTAAAAATATATATATATATATATATATATATTGCATCCAGTGGACCAACGTACTCGCGCTCGGCATTTTCATGCAGTCACATTTAATGCACGTACCGCGATGCATATTGAAAGCTCAGCGACAATTGAATTTGCTTTTGTGTAGTCATTAAAATCCAGAAGGGTCTTGACAAAAACAATTTCCATCTTTCTCAAATATGTCCCTTTATCTTTCGCATTTAAAATCGAGACCTGAATCCCAGGGTTCGAGGGAAAAAGAATGTTTTAAGTCAATAACAGACAAAAACTTGACGGCCAGAAAGTTCTCTCACAACCAGGTTGAGTTATTTTATAGTAGAATCTGAATAATATCTGATCTTAAGAAATTTTTGGTTGGAAACCGCCAATTTCATTTTATACTACAACGACTAGTTCTAGTGAAGGGGCGGTGGGACATGTTCCGATTACAAAGTTTTCGTTTCCTTCATCTGAAGGTATCTTTCACATCAGCGAACATGATACCAGCAACAGAAGGTATGTATATACATTGTATATATGTATATATATATATATTTTCCTTTTCAGAATCTCAAATTTTCAGCGATTGCCCAATTTCACAAAACAATTATGTAAAAAAATGTCTACACAATTGTTTTAGGCATATTTACAGTTTCAATTAACATAATTTTCGTAAGAGCATACCTTATAAGGTGCTGTAACTTTTGGAATTGACCTTCCATAATCCATAGATTTACAGATACCGAATATTTTTAGGTATGACTCAATTTATCCCGTAACATTCATCGCATTTTTGGCGACCCCGTCAAAGAAATTTGAACATCTTTATGGGCTAAAATAAATTTAAACTACAATTCGCCTAACCTGGTGAGTCATACCCATATTAAGGCTTCTCTGCGGGTTCTTACCGTACTGCTCTTAATCATGATAGCATTTTTGAAGAATGTTAATAAGGAACGGTAATAATAATTTTCAATTATCTACTTTGTCTCGAACAAATTAGAACTGACTAACGGAACTCCGTGCCTGTCCCATGTCCACCATTAGCGGCGATGGCCTTTTGCAATTCAAAAGTTGACCGCGTAAGGAGTAAAGTCTGTTCGGGTGCCTGAAATACAAGTAAGGATTTATTCTCCGGCAATATTTCAATCCGAGGTCGAGGCGAAGGCTTACATTTTCGATGGAGAACAGCGAAAACCGATAATCCATACATTCTTACAAGTCAGAATTGGTTACGTATAATTATTAGTTATTTGCAGGAGCGGTCTGTAGCTTTACATTAGGTGATATTGACTTTTTCACTTGCCTCAAAGAAATCTACTCCCGATTTTCACAAAGAACTTTTTAACGCGGCAGACCCGTTAATCCTGCCGAAGGCAGAACGGAATCGAACATTTCTCATTCACAAGTCAATTCAGTAAATATGGGTTTGGAATATCGTTTCCCGGGAATTACCGATTCATTAGCATATCTCCTTACGGGAGATTTTATCTAAGATTTGATCTTTCGAATTGTCTGCCTCATCTGCTTCCTCTGCAGGGGAAAATTTTTTCGCCCGGAGGCTGCTTAAATCGTTTCAGCACTGATTCAATCACACAGCTGAAATCAAAGAACTTCATTAACCATCTCATCATGGATCACAGTAAATTATCAGTCACTTCACAAGAAAAAAAAAAAAAAATCAGCAGAGGAAGAAAAAAATGAAGAAGTCCGTTAATCAGGAACCGTATTGAATTCTAAATTTTGTTATTTGTGTCATCAAAGCGGAAAAATAAAAAAGAAGGAGAACGGTTTACATAGAAATGTATAGCTTAATTATTAAGCAATCAAAACGTGAAGGAAAAACTTAAAAAGAAGAGGGAAAAGGGTGAGACAGGTCGCAAAAGGCTACATAACGAGATGCATTTTGGCGCGAAATTTGAATTTTTTTTTTTTCTTCTGCTCTCCATTTGTTCCTCTCTCTCTCTCTCTCTATTTTTATTTATTTATTTATTTATTTTTTTTTCTTAAATGCAATCACGTTTTTGAGGCAGAGAAACTTGATTTTAACGAAGCAATGGTCAGTTGTCCCCCCGGCGAGAACAACTCCGAAGTGCTCTCCGTTCTCAGCGTGAACCCGACCTGTCGGATAAGGTTTTAGCCGTATGGGTGCACCAACCGGAGAAAAATGTAGCGGCAGCCCAATCACCACCTCAAACCCGCAAAACATCGGCCAATGAATAACCAACAATCTATTAATTAAAAATGCTGACTAAGGTCTCTCGTTTCGTTCTGATTTATGGGTGCTTAGTTTTTCGGTAATCGAGAAGACTGAGTTCCCACGCCGACCCACGGGTTTCTTACCGAGCCCCCTGCACCCGTGTCTCCTTCCTAAAGAAGAAAACCTTAGGTTTACGTTACCGACTAAAAATATGATGTTTGACAACTGATTAACATTAATTGGGATGGAGAAGTTTATTACCGCCGCCATCGTTTTTATATTCATTTTGCAGCCTTAAATGTGACCCGGGCGTATTTGCGCGGATGCCGCGTGATTATTCTGGCGAAAAATCCTCTCTCGCTCCCATCTTTGAGCTGTCGCCCGATGGAAAATCCAAAGCGATTAACAAATCCAAATTGGTTTTTTTTTCTTTTTTTTTTTTTTTTTTTTTTTTTGCCGTTTAGCGTCAGCGCAGGGTTTTCGCCAAGGAAAAGAGAAGGGAAAAAAGTCGGAAATTTGAGTCGAAGCCGCCGTTCGATTTTTGCAGGTCATTTATTCCCGATGTTAACGCTGGTTTAATTTGAAATGCGTGGTGTAAAGCCGTTTTACATATTCAAAAATCGAATCGGAATTCATTTCAAAAGGGAAGAGACGGGGGAAAAAAAAAAAAAATGAAAGAATGAAAAACTAATCCAATGTGAAACATCAGGGTCTACCGATGGTCGCTTCCAATAGGCAGATAACCATCTCGCTACGGCGGTGGTCAAAATATTAAACCAAAAATGATCAGTTACCTTTAAATACCCGATCGACAATCTGAGATTGGATTGTGACTGCTTCGCTTCGTGAGAACGCTTTCGGCTCGGCTAGAGACGGTGAACTCGTCCAAAAACACCGGAGGAATCCCGGAAAATTGTAATGATGGAAATATACCTGGGCTTTCGGTGGGCGGCAGGAGCGGCGGAGTTATGGTTCCGGAGATTTTTCCCCTTTTCCTCGGGTTTTTCCCATTTTTTTTTCTCTTTTCCCTTTTCATTTTCCCGGTTCGATCCCGTTTCGGGAGGCCCGCGATTCCGGAATCTGCAATGCATCTTTTACGAATGGCTCGATTCCAGCTTCTAATCCGGTCAGATCTCAAGATTACCATCCAAACTTGGAGATAATGTAAAAATTTTCTTTGTCATCTTAAACATTTCTGACATTTCGATTCTGGCTGCTACTTGTCTTTGAATGAAGGAGCACCAGCGAGTCCGTCTGGCCCGATGTCGACGGCCTCCTTTCGGCCCAAGTTTTTTTTTTTTTTTTTTTCCTTAACGTTTTTTAAGGTCTCGACGAAGTTGATAGTCGTCACTTTGAGGGGGTTTTTAATGCTGCCCCCGCAGGAGCTTGGGGTTGCCGGCTCCGGCTGCAGCTCAAGTTTCCGGCGAGATTTTCCGGCGAAAGATGCATACGAACTTATAATTCGAAGCATTTGATAAAAGTGTGAAAGAGCCATCCGAGATACGTTCCACCGACAATGCTCCCCGGAACTCCGGAGGAAAATGCCGTGGGATTGAATATTTACGTTATTATCCTTTTTATATCCGATAATTTCTCCCTTTTACGAGCCAATAAGAGGACGAGTTTTGTACCTAATTGATACCAATAAATTTTCGTTTAAAAAAAAAAAAGAAAAAAAAAAAAAGAAAACAAAAAATAATCAGTTTTAATAATGTTCAATAATTCTTGAGCCGCACGAATGGACATAAATTATTAAAAAGAGATACAAAAAGCAAACTCATGTAGGTCTACATATTATCTGCGTGTTAATAAAATAAACATTAAGGCACTGTACCTGTAATAAATCAATAAATACCTCTCCCCGCAGAGTGATAACAAATCTTGAGGGGTTACCATGATAGATGACCCCCGACTTTAATTTATTATTAATAATCGTTCAAACTGCTTAAACAAATTTGCTTCTGTCCATGTTTAAGTGATTTAAGACGTTCGGCGAGAAAAATAAATTTTTTTGGCGCTTTTCTTAGGAACCTCCACAAAACAACAAACCAAAAATCAAAATACCACGATTTATACCCTAATACGTACACTTATAATTTATTCCAAACCCATTCCCTGTATGCGGCATCGGTTGTTTATGTAAATGCGTGTGGAATTCACATTTGGGTTAGTAAATGAAAGGCATTTTCTCCAGTGTCCCAAAATGAAAGATACAAATGCATGCCCGGGACCCCGTATTAAGGTGATTTACAAGGTATCCGCGGGAAATTTTAGCGGCGATCCCACGGAGGCAGCCTCGAAGGACCGAACGACTCCGGCTCCCTGGTCCGGCCACCCGCACCTGAGAGGCGGAGGCAAGAAAGGTCAATTCTTCCGTTCGGATTTGGTGCACTGAACGAAATGCACGCCGTCGCGGTGCATACGTGAGAAAGTTATTTCGATGTGCGACCTCACTTCGGAAACCACGACACAAAAATCTGATGATTCAGTGAATCCAATTAGACAGTTCCGCATAGTCCCCGGTAATTTCTGGTAGTCTGAGGACTTCTCGATATGTCGAGAAGCGAAATTACCACGTACCGCGATCAACCATTTCGATGGTTAAAAAATATACTAATCACCTTATACGGTGTAGCTGCCATCGTCTGCCTGTCCATGACCTCCCGGTGCAAGCGTTTTAATGAACCGGTAACGCTGGAAGTTCTAATGCACTCGTGTTATGCTGACCCCTACAGTGCCATCACATCCGAGGAAAGTTCAACTTCAAACCTTCCATAAAACAGCGTTAATCCATCATTCGCATCTTGAGCAAGTGGAGGACGATATAATTTTAACTCATTTATTCCGTCTCGGTTTCATTTCAAACGTTAAGTAATGTAATAAATACCTAAGGTTGAGTTTTTACATTTTTTTCAACTTTGCGCTCAGTAAAACCAAGCTCACTCGCTCTTCTAATCTCACAAAATCAGTCCTGACGGAAGGGAAATTGCGATCCCCTGAAACAGCACACGCGGAATGACGAAACAGACAAGATAACGGTCGGATAAGGTTCGGTATTCCCCGTCAAAGAGCCGCGGATCCCTTCCCGATTGCTTATTTTTTTAACAATTTCTTCGGTCAAAAAAAAAAAAAAATTTCCCAGCAGCAAAGCCGATAACCGAATGCCACTCTGCTCTTAATGCTGGTGAAATATAACCTTCCGGTGATGCGCTCTGCAATAATAAAAACTTCCATTTCAAATCCGAAAGTGGTTTTTATGAGTTACGAGCTTCTGCTAATGCCGGTCCGTTCGTTTTAAATATTGTCCGGCACTGCAGTTATCCTATCGGCTTTGGAAACCGGAGAATCTTCTGCTTCGCGCTTTTCGCGGTACCTCGGTACGGCCGGCAGCGACCGCTCCGAAGGGCCGAAGTGGAAGCAGGCGACGGCCCGCCTCGAACCCGAAGTTTCCGGTAACAGTTCGCGGTCTTCACCCTCGGTTTGCGAGCTGCACTCGAAATTTTAACCATTTGCCGTCAAGCGCCCCTCTAATCCCGTGCGGTTTCAATCGTTCTTCCTCCTAATTTGACAATCCGCAGTTTGATGCGATCGCCTGCTAGATCCGACGGGATCAAAATTTTATTGATGCGCAAAATCCGTTTGACAACTAATTTGACAAATTGTTGGGCTGCATCGCGATCCGAAACGGCTTCGAATGGTCGCTCGAACGGCAGTTTTTCGATTGGGCCTCCCCGCAGCACCGACCCGCAGCAATCCGCGCTCCGTCCTCGGGGCGATTCCATAAAGCGAGTTCCGGGATTTCGTCTTCCGGGTGGCATCCCGACGATCCTGCGGGTCACGGCCGGCGAACGCGAATCTGACGTTCCCGCCCGGTGAATCACCAAAGTTTATTTTTTTTTTTTTCTCATGCAGTTTGAGACGCCACTTTTTCGAGTCCATGCAAAAGACAAAATGAAGAAATTACCTTAATTTCGCTACAAAAATTTTATACATTTTTTTTTTTTTCCAAATAAATGTAGTTGCACATCCTTTAATAAAGAAATTTATTTGAATGACACTCTATATAAATAAAATCATGTAACAATGGTCAATTTTGAGCGGAATCTGTCATTAGCAAGATTATTTGAATTAGTCACAAGTTCCCTAATGGTGTATAAATTGTTTTAGCCCTTTTTTTTACTAGCTGGGAAGAATGTGGCTGGCAAAATTGCTTATTCATTCGCTTAACTGACGTTTGGCAATGAGCGATTGGTGAAAGCGATTCGAAATGTGTCAGTTCGTTGTGAAAAATCAAAACTCTGCTTCAGCGGAAGACGGCGGACCGGAAGGAACCGATGACCACCGCATCCTTCTGGGTTCCCGAGGAGGATCGGCGAACAGTTCCTCCCCGCTAAGGATTCCTCCACAGCTTTCCGATGAAGAAAGAAAAGGAAAATGGGAGTTCCGCAACGCCCGGTCCCGGCACGGCCATCTAAAGGAGCCGGTGTCAGTGCGCGACGGAGATGATGTGTCATCGTCGGCTTCATTTCAGAAGCAGCTAATTTGCTGGTGTCGGTATCAATGGCATTTCGTACCATTCTCTTGACAGGGGTCAAAATCGATGAAGGAACCGGGGAACTTCCTTACGCCGGATGGCAATTAACCATCCGACCGTGGGCCGTTGCCTCCACGATTGACTTTTACATTTTCACAGGTTTCGTGCCTGCATTCGGAGCTTTTCGCGGTTCTTTTCGCCGTTCCCGATCCGAAATTTTTTTTTTACGCTTGAGGCTGCCGGACCGGGATCGCTTCCCCAAACGATTTTGCTTCCGCCCGGCGAGCGATTCGGACAACGGCACGCTTGGGCGTCGCACGACGACGACGACGCCCTAAAATTTTGGATTTTAACCCCAGATCGGGGAATGGAAATCAGACAATTTGCCGATAGGCGAACGCGAAAATATCCTAAACCGCGACACGGAGGGGAGGAAAAATCTGACGAGACGCGGCAGGATGAAGCTGGGAAATCTTCCCGGAAAAATTTTTTTACTCCTTTAAATTTCGTTCGATCGGTCGGGTCCCGGGTTTCCGGGACTCCCTGGTTTCGGGAGCGCCGACGATCTCGGCCGGGGACGGACGTGCGAAGACGACGGTCCCCGGCGGGCGTCTCCCGCAACGCGGCAGGCCAGGTACGAGCAAGGGCGAACCCGGGATGCTGCGATTCGGTAAAAATCCGAACAAGTGCCTGAAATGGCCACCTTGACTAATTGGCCACGTCTCGAGTCTAAGTTGTTTAAAATCCATCAGGTTAACAATGATCATCTCGTGATTTAAGACGCGAGTTTAACTTTCTCATACCTTTTTTTTTTTTTTTTTTATGATTCCGCTTTCATAGGTGCCGTACCTGATGTTGGTCGCCAAATCTGGGACTTATCTCTCTTGAAGCTGTCTCCCATTCGTCATCCGACGTTCCGCTACAGATAAATAAAATTTATTCATTTTAATGAAATCCAGAAAGAGAAAAATGAAGAAAAGGAAGGGAGAAATAATAAAACCAAACAATAACGATTAAAATATGAATTACGATGTAAGATGGTTGACGATAGCGTTGCAGTGCGCTTGCGTAAAGAGCAAAGTTAGCGTAATAACTTAATTCCAAGATGACAAGCGGCTGTCATTTTGTTTTGTAACTAATGACGGTCGGTCACAAATGTCATGTGACTGGAATATTGAGTTGAAATTATCGCAACAGTGGTTAAACCGTAATTTCCTTTTGTTTTTTTTTTTTTTTCTTTCCTCCTTTTCGGTCCGGCGACGGGAACCCGGGGGAATGAATGGAGGCCGCGGGTAAGCGCGCAAAATTTTCCCGGCGGATCGCGGAGGCTCCGCGCCAGCGTCCCTTTCGCCAATCCCGAAGCCGCCCCGGCGCAAGTGGCGCGCCACCCGCCATCGAAAAGGAAGCGGTCAGGAGCCAAAGCGAAGAGTAAGCAGCACCTCGGGGTGGGGCCGCTTGCAATGGGCCATGGCCCGTGTGCGTATGACCTTCGTGCATCGCGTTTTTCGGCTCGTGTCATTAGCCCTGCGGGGCAAGGATGCCGCGGGTGGAAAATGCATAAGGTCGAATGGAAGCGGAAAATTGTAAGAATGTCACTTTCGGTGCTCTCGGCCAGCATGCGAGTCCCGCGTTAAATCGCATTAATATTATAATTTCATCCAATATAATATTAATAAATAATAAAATTAATTACGAAACGAATGATTAATGTTCACAATACCGGCAGGCAGCATAAGCTTGGGCCGGTGTATATGTTAATGGGAAATTAAATATAGAATGGGAGACTGCAACGTTTATGTGACGCATGTGACACGTTATATTTATACTGTGAGCACCCGACAATTATTTTTATTTTCGGGAATGCGATGTCTTCGGCATGGGGTAGGGTGCGACAGAGAATGCGAATATTCGCTTTTTCGGTTCAGGTAAGTGCGATTTTTGCGAATCGCCGAAGCGGAAGCTGCGCCGCAGGGGTAAGTGCTGGAGCGCACCCCTTTCCCGGGGCTTTTCCTCCGCCACTTAGGTTTCCGTCCCGAAAAATCATTCGCTTGCTCCGTCCCCGTGCCTTCTCCCGACTGCGGTTCACGGTCGTTCAGTTATCGCGCTCCGAGCCGTCGATACATTCTTTTCTTGTTCCTCTCTCTCTCTGCGATTTCGCGTTGCCCGGCGTTCGAAACCGGTTTTCCATCGGCCGCACCCTACTACTCAACTTTTATACCGATTCGCCACTGATTCCGCGCGACAAATAAGATCCGGATTCCCCTCGGAGTCGGCTTTTAACGAGGTGCGAAGCGCGGGATAAAAAAAAACCTCTCCGACTCTTCGGCCCTGCGGAGGCGAAAAAACCGACCGAACGAGAAAAAGCTTTCGGAGTGCCGAGCCGGAGAAAAGGAGCGAGGATCCCCGATCCGGGTGCGTCGGGAAGCGAGCACCTTTCGGCGGGTGTGCCCTCCGAAGGGAAAATCGGGAAAGTTGCACGTTGCGAAAGGGAGCTTTTCCCGGGCGACGACGCTTTCCACCGAGCCTCGGGGAAAACCTCGAAAGAAATCGAAAGTGGGCTTTTCGCAAAATGCCCGCATTTTGAAACGGGACGACTTTGAGCCATTTTACTTGTGTAAAGTCGGCTTTGAAGTCATTTAACTTCACGGAAAAGTTGCGCGGAGAGTAAGAACATTTAAAGTCGTCGGATAGCGCGTTAAAAGTATGCTGATCAAAGAAAATGATGCTAATTTATAAGTAAAATAAAAAATCGCGAAGATCCCTTAAAAATATCAGAAGTTAATTTTTCGTCTCTTTTTTTTAATTAAAAAAGTCGAATCTCACTACATGCATATATATATATATATGTGTGTACACTTCGCATCGTACCGCAGGAATAATGAGCGTCATCATCATGACACTTAACGTACGTTATACATATTAATTCATGCTCAAAGGATACCTGTTCCGGAATATTATTATAAAAATCATTAACATTAATCAATTGGGAATTCGAAATTGATTTTTTATGGTTTGCATTACTAAAGATAAGATACAAGTAAAAAAATTACAAGCTTTGTCTAAGTGTTTAATGTGTATTGTGATTCAAATTAGTGACATGGGTGCACCGCGGTGTCACGTACCGGGGCACTATTAATAAAGTTCTTAGCTTTTTTTAAGGCGCGTTTTTCGTGCTTTCCGTTCTGCGGGCGTACCGGGGACAGCTCTCGAAGCGGCTCCTTCCGACAGCGTCCACTTTTTAAAACGATGGGAAAAAAACTTATTTTCGGCATAAAAAGATGCTACGTTTGAGAAAAAATCGTGACATGGGCTCCCCATATCTTGATCTATTACCGTTTCGTCATAAAAAGATAAAAAAAAAAAAAAAATACTTCTTTTTTTTTAAAAAATTTATATCAACATCATGTTTCAATTATTCAGTCCTCGTACCTGAACTTTCAGGTTAACGCTATAAAACCAAACCGAACCGGACATAAATCAACAACTACGGCAGGGTATCGCTTACAATTACAACTTTGTTACGTCTGTTTTATTTATTTCGATTTGTGTCCTTTTTTTGTTTATTCTTCTTTTGGTGTGCAAAGGGAGGGGAGGGGGAGGAGGGGAGGAAGCTGAAAAATCCCAAAATGGAAGGCTTGCAACGTGCGAATGGGCGGAAGCGTCTGCGACCCGGAAAATTTTCGCGTCTTTAAGGGATGTTTTGAGGATCCCCTTCGCCGGCGCCCCCGGAGAAAAATTGTCGAAAACCGGAAAGGTAAACGGGCGAGGTAAAGGAATTCGAATTTGGAAGAAAACCCGAAACGCTGCAAGAACATTCGAAACATGTGGATTTTATATAGGGTGTCGTAAAATTTACAGTCCGAGATAAACTTTTGACGCTCCATCCGTTAAACTGTGCGGCTTCCATATCCAGTTGACGGTCCGAGACGAAACCGAAACCGAACCGGAGGTTGCCAAATTAAGCCATTCAAAACGGGGGAATCAGCCAGATTCGCGTACCTCAAAAGGGGCGAATTTACCGAAAACGCCATCCCGAACGGGGGAAAGGGCGGGAGGGAGGGGGCGAAAACCTTTTTCGCGAACCCCACATTCGGGAAAAGTTCCGGCTGCGGCAGGAAAGGCGAACGTTCACCGTTTCTGGCCGGCGCAGACGGGGAGGAAGAAATCGTCCGGCACGCCGGAAATATCGCCACACTGCAACGGGCAACAGCAGCATCGGCTTCGTTCTCGATCGATTCCGTTTAAAATTCGATTCCCGAACGCATCTCCGTCACCTTCGACTCGTGCGATCCAACTCCTGCCCTCGTCTTAACGCGGGCACAGGTTCGCTCGGCCAATTTGTCGTGAGACCCGTCCGAGCGTGTCGGGGGACCTGCTTGTGAAACTTTTTTTTTTTTTTTTTTTTTTTTTTTTATGTTTTCCCGACCCAGGTACTCCCCTGAGTCGGGGAATATATTGACAAGAAAAATAAATTACAAAAGTGAAAATTCTGTTTTTTAGTGGGAGTCTGGAAGTCGGCCCCTTGCACCAGAGGCTTGTCGATGACCGACGACCAGGCCCCCAGCGGTACACCATTGTGATCTTAATTTGAAATGGACAGTTTTTCCACTAAAGAGGATACTTCTGCACTAATTTCAATGCAGCAGAAACAATAGTATATACAGGATTGTTCACAGTCCTTGTAGTAGTTTAATTTACCTCATTGTTAGTCACTGCTATTAAAAATTAAAAAAATTTCACCTTGTTTACTTTGGTTTAGTTAGATCTACTTTTTGATTTTCCGTGTATCTTTGAGCGAGGCTAGTTCATTTTAAAGAGCCATCCATTGTGAGAAGATCTAGAAAGAGATGCCTGATTGAAAAGCGAGTGAATAATTTCCTATTATCAGAAGTTGGGAAGTTCAAAGCGAAATTTTCGAGCTTGGAGTCGGTTGTTTCACGAGTCGGCTCAACAAGAAAAGGCACAGACCAAAGTGAAGATATTAAAAAATCCAGGGCGACGCAATGGGAACAACACGAACCACACTGCGAATATGAGTAAGCCAGCAGCAGAAGATTTTCCCTTACCGGCAACGGATTTCCGTTTGAAGGGAAAAAAGTCTGCGGATGACCGAAAAGCTTGGAGACATTCAATTTTGCATCTTATGAGGAATCCGCCTAAAAAGACGAATTTTTGGGAACCGGATTCGGGAACTGAATAAAAGAATGGGCTGGTTCTGGAGCAGAGAGACGGAAGTACTCCGCTTTCCCGATCATTCTTTCCGGTGCTCAAAATAAGGGAAAAAAACAAAATTTTTCATCACCAAAAATAGCCAACCGATGAAATGAGTTTCATGTCAGGTGAAATAAGGATTAATAATACAAACTAGATAAATAAAATAATATGAATCGCGAGCTTCATACCCATTTACAAATGAAACTTTTAAATTTTTGGAATAATAATGGCGATTATTTATTTATCCCTTCTTTTCTCGCTGACTGAAAGGTTTACATGCCAGTTTCGAAAAGCTGCTTGGCCTTAGTCATTCTGTTTGCCTCCTCTGCGGCAAACTTTTCGTGACACTATTTTTAAATATAAATTACGGTTTTCATTACAATGTCACGGCCTCGTTATTTCGGTCTGAAAAGAGGAAACGAGAACCACGGAAGAAATTATTTTCGGGTAAAAGCATCTTTTGCGGGTAATATCTGATTATGAGCGGGGTTGGTGGGGGCCTTTTTGGGTTTCCGCGAGAAAACTGATGAGCTTTGCATGTCGTGCCTCCATGCGACATTCGTTTAGAGGTAAAAATTCCTTTTTTTCAATAATAACCTTTTTCTTCTTTGATACAGGAGGAAACCGCTTTGTTCCCGCCGGATGTTTCAAGACCGGAAGTTAGATTTTTTCACCAGCAGACTTCAACACCCAGCTCCATGTCACCTTCCTCAGGTAAGTGACGAACAATATCAAAGTATGGGTCGGAGGCTAATCACTGAAAACTAACCTGGAATTGTGTTTTTTTTTTTTGAAAGCGCACGTCCATTATTTGCGTGAAATTTTTTGCTTCTGAACACTGTGCCATTCTGAAGTATAATATAATATATATAATAATTATTGAGTTATGAAATGATTGCTTCACCGTGAGATGCTGTAATGAGTCGGACCATACCAGCGCAAACTTCGGCCCCGTGTTGTACGAAGCAAAATATTTACATAATATAACGTTGGACATTGCTGCGCGCCCCAAAATGAGAATTTATAACTTGTTCATAACAAAATTTTATCAAGCAAAGGAATTTTAATGAGCCTCGGCAGGGTGCCGAAATATTTTATTCCGCCAGAGCTTTCAGCTTAAGAATTTTAATTTTTCTACTTTTTACCGAACGAAGTTGAGCAATTGAATTCTGCCCGCATGTAAGGTGTCACAGTTCAGATATGTTGGTTTTAAGCAGCAGAGGCAAAGAAAATTTATTGTGCTGTTAACTAGATTATGTATTTTCGTCTTTTGATAGCAAAGGATCATTTCGTATCACCAGTGAATCGAGCATCGCATTTTTCCGTGTTCAGTTATTATATGATGAAAGCAATGCCGTGGATTTCTAAGGAACTGATAAACTGAAAATGTTTGTTTCGAGTAGTCACAGAGCTTGATATGCTTTCGTCACACGGAAAAGTGAGCTCGAATATATATTGTTACCTAATCTTGTATTTTTGAAGTGAAAATATTTCAGGTCGATATTGCCTTAATCATTTTTCATAAGAAAAAAGGATTTTGAAAATTCAAATGTTACAGATGCCACTAAAAAAGCAAATTTTTCCGTTTTTATATATCTTGGCAAATTAATCTTTAGTGGAAGAAAGAAACTTCATATTATAATCATATCGTTTGAGTTTAATGCATTATTTAATCAAGTTGAATGCAGAACCGTGAAACCTAAAGAAATGACAGAAATGATCCATTAATCTGAATAATAATAAGTTGTTGCATATGAATTCCATATCACTCCAGTTGAAATTTTGTTTAGGAAACTATCGAGTTTTTATTATCGTTCTCTGCGTTTCTTATCACTTGCTAAAAAAATTAACTTTAAACTAATTTTATACCTCTTACCTCATTTTTTGTGTCACATCGCTTACAAAGTTTCCTTCTTTCATAAATTTTGCAAACAATATATCCCCAGAGACATCATTTGTAGACAACTTATAAGTTCTTTCTCAATATGGTTTCCATGTGACGTTAGTCCCAATTCTCCGCGGAACAACATGAAAGGGATCTGCAGAGAGCTACTGCAGAAGCTGAATATCTGCAGCAATGGACGACAAGATGTTTGCATAATTGTGATTCCTCCTTAGGAAAAGTTCTTAAGGTTGGAAGTTTTTTTAACTTTAATCCGTTTTGGTTTAAATTTTTAACTGCTCATTTAGCGAAAGGATGAAGAATGTTATTAGGACCATCTTAACGTGGCTCTCATGAACTCGTTTACCGACAGAGTTTTTTCTCAAATCCAACTCTGGTTTTTTAATAAAAAACAATATCAAGAATAAGGGCTTTAGATGACACTAACATGATGAATAAAACTTTTCATTTCTACTGCAGAAGTGTATATATTTTAGTAACAGGACCATGTTTTCGATAATTACATTTTCAAAACCATTGTTATTTAATTTCATATATTTCTTATGTACCTTTTCATTTCGAAAATTGATTATTTTCGAAATCTGATTCGCTTTTATTAATACATAAATCAGTATCCACGACCTGCGATGATATAAAACGATCATATTTTGTAAAAATAAAAAGTTACATGAAATTTTTTTATTAAAATGGCATATGAAATTTTCCATGAAGAATTTGAGGATACAGGAACTAATTTCACCTTATTTAAAATATAAATGTATTGTCATTAATTCCAAGACAAAGCTGTTCATAGGCGGTTTTCGTAAAAAAATGATGAACATATGAAAAATTTGAATTTCAAGATAGTTGAGCTTGCATTTTTTTCAAGCTTGTTACTTAAAAAATTATTTTCCATTCGGGATCTCCAGTATTTTCAGATATTTCAATAAAATGATCTTGGCCTTAACTTAAAAATTACTATCTTTCGTTAATTGAATATTAATTTTTCTTTAGACTTAGTTCAAGAACTATCTGAATTTGTTTGATATATTCGGGTTTGAAAAACGAATTATTTGAAATAATACGAAATGTAAATGAAATTTAAATTATATTAGTCATAATTGTGTAAAATTAATTTTGCAATAATTGCATTTATTTTAAAATAATTCGTATCTTACTTAGTTGTATAAATTTCATGATAACATTATGACTCACTCTTAACGATCATAGTCGAGCACTCTTTACAGCATGGGGAATTGGATCTTATTTTAAGTCGAAATGCTGTTAATAATGCTATCTTTTTCTTTTCCCTGCTCGTCATAGTATAAATATCAAGATTTTTGCACCTATTAATACATTGAGTTCTGCACTCGGCAAATTATTTTTGCTGGAAATGTTATTCCGTTGTTTTTGCTGAAAGAACCGCTACTGCATGACATCGATCGTTTGTTGAGATTTAGGGCAATTGTGCTACTTTGAAAATAGTGTGCAGAGAATAGTTTCGATTGATTTAAAATATATGCTTTAGTGAAACACTGGAATAACACAATAGCAATCAGTGAAAAATTGAGGAATCAAAAAATCTAAATCAAAGCTTAAAACAAAATATTTTTTGTATGAAGTTAATGTTATGGATTTGGCGATTACAAAAAGGCGTAGTGTATTGAGAGTTGTGTTGAAATTACGGTACGCTACGGCTGATGGGTGTTGCCAGGTTCATAATGGCAAGAATAAAAACGAAAACGGTCAGAATAATTCGATCGACATTTCAAAATGATTTCGTCGCATGACAGTGCTGAACCACATGTCAAAATGCCATTACAAAAATTTCTAAAACTGCTTATCTCACCAGTTGTATTCATCAGATTTTGTTTCTTCTGGTAACATTGTCTACAATGATAAACATATAAACATACTTACAAGGCAGCACTTAAATTCTAGCCAACTTAAAAACTGAATTGCCGGGAATAAAGTAACATCAAGAAACTTTTCATAAAAATACACTATTTGCTCAAATTTTACATTTAACTGTGGCATATATAATAGTTATTAAATTGCGTTTCACGTTTACCGTAATATAATGCGTCCCTTGCAAAGCATAAATATTAATCCATCACTAAGGATATGAAGGAAAGATGCTGTAAATATTAATGAAGTTAATCACTATATTTATTTCGTATAAAAATTTTAAAAAAGTTAACAGCGCAATCTTGAATTTTTCTTATTTCTTCAAATGTTGTCATCATGGCTTATGTTTAACTTCAAAACTGTACGATGTAAAGCCAACTAAAGCATTAATTTTGATGGGAGTAATATCGCTTTGAAGCCGTATTTCTAATGAGTAAGACAACTTTAATTCCCTGATTCGGTATTTGCTTTTTATATTCTTTTTAAATAGGGAAAATGCTTTTTTATAGCTGAAATACCCTAAATTCATCTTCCTTACCTCATGAGGAGGATATTATGACTGAATTCATACGTGATAAAAAACGCCGCATTTAAGCGTTGATTTGCCATAAGAATTTTGAGTCCTTGTCACAAATATTTTAGCTAAAATTTGAAACCAAACTGTGAATTAAACCACTTGTAGAACGTATAATTTCATTCTAGATTGTACAATATAAATTTACTAATAGTAAACTTATTTACAATTAAACGGAGCTGAAAAATTCACATTGAAATAAGTTACGTAAAAACAATCATTTTAGCTTTTATCAAAACATTTCATTCTTCTCTTTATTTAATAGGGTTAACCGAAGACATTAATAATATTTCACTTTTTAAATTATTGAAGTAACTATCAATCAGTGAACTCTAGAAAATAATCAGAAATAATTAAATTTACTTTGTGGTTCGTATTCACTATGAATCGTGATAAAATCCTATCGTAAAACGATCTTTTATAGATTTCTTTATAAGCTATCCAGGTATGAAATTTAAATTTGTTTCATGACTTGAGCAAAATACTCGTGATAGATTTCTGATATTGGATATTTTATTAATATTAGAGATCCTGCTCTTTCATACTTTTTATAACAAAGAAAATTTGTCACTAACAATAAGTAATAAGCTTTAGTCGATATTTTTGTCATTCTTCGGGAAACAGATATTTATATCAATAAAGATAAACTTGTATCGTTTTGATCAGTAAGTGAAGAACAAATGTAAAAAAAAAAAAAGTATATATATATATAATTATTTGAATTGAAAACTTAGAGAATAGGAAATGGGTTAAACGAACAAGCAAAATGTTCTTGAGATTTACTGCCAAAGTCGTAGGTACAAGGAAAGAAGTCGCCCAAAGTAAAAGTGCCGTAGATTGTCTTATTGCAAAAGCTGATTTTTTTTTTTTTTTTTTTTTTTTTTATTCAGACTCAATTCCTTTTTGTTAAGGGCTTTTTATTGCACATCCCCGCAGAAAACTCATTTTTTCTAACATCATAAAAGTCAAAGCCCTTTAAGCTCCATGTCAGCTGGATTTTTTCCAATTTTCCCTTTTCCATGCTTAAAAAAAGCCTGAAAAATTCTTCATTTCATCTTCTGCTCTCCATGGCAATCCTTCTTACTGAGAAAATTTTCTTATTTTTAAGTTTTAATTAAACCTCGATTACTTCGAAATGCTCCAGTGAAAAGCTCAATTCCCCCGCATAAGTCCTCAATTTCTCGCCTCCTTTTGTCAAGAGGAAACTCGTAAAAAATGTGAGATCTGGTTGAAAATCAAGTTAGACTTGCCAGATTTCAAAATTTAAGCACCGGTTAAGAAAGAAAATGCTATTAAAATCGTTCATTTGTATGTAAATCATCATAAGTTTATGAATAATCATAATTCTTAAATATAATAAATAATACAACCTAATTACATTTTCTTAAAGTTTAAAAATAACTACAGAAATGCTTACGGAAAGCGCATCCACGTAAGATTAATATTAAGGGAAAGACGATTTTGTTCACAGGTATATTAAGAGCAACCGATGCAAAATTTACTTGTTTTTAAATCAAACAATGCTTTGGGGATTTCCATTTTGTAATCTTTTACATGCTATAGATGAAATTGCAGGAATCAAAAGATAGAAGTTCATTTTACTGAATGAGTTTTCAAATTTCTCCTGCACCTTATTAAATCAACAAATTGCTTGGAGCCACGGGAATAACACATTTGATGTTTACAATATCTTACATTTAGAATTTGTTCTGAATTTTATAGAAAATTCGTATGATGAAAGTTATTTTACCATATCGATAATACTTAGCCTCTGCTATTTATAAATCACTTTAAGCAGTTTCAAAAATCATGGGTGAATTGCTTTCATAATTTTCTCAGTGGTGCCTTATATCTGAATAATTATTTTCAGTAATAACTGTCTTCTAAATTTATATTGGGATTTCCTTTTCTCATTTCTTTAAGTAGATCGGTTTTAAAATTGAAGTTTTAGTAAATATTTAGCTTCTAAAAGATTTTTATTAATGACATATCGAGAAATGTTATACAACTTAAGCATTACAATTTTAATTTTAAATAGGAATTTTGTTTTTCTATTTCCTCATTAAAAGCTGAAACTGTTTTGTATATATCTAACCTAACCCCGCTGCATCTTCGATGTAAAGTAAATGATAAAGTGGAAAAGTTCATTGTTCACTTAAAAATGTTAACCTTTAGCAAGCGTTTTACGCTTGCTTTAATTAAAAGGGGATATTCGATATATTTGCATTAATGATTTAGGATATGCAACACGACAAAGCTTTGCTGATGAGGATGGAAAATCCGATGATGATGTCAAGCCTCTTGGGAAATATTCATTCCGGCAAACCAGTAAAATCAGATTTTTCATACACAAGTAGGGAGCTATTTTTGATCAGATGAATTTGCTCTCGATACTATTTTAACGCAAAGTTTATATTTATTATAAAATATGAGAAAGTAACGATAATATCTGCGTGCAAGAACGTGATTTACATTTACTGCCTTAACTAATAACGGCTAAATGGAAACCAATTCAATTGTTAAAAAAAGATTCTTGAAACTTTTTGTAGAACGTACATAGAACCAATTTAAAAATATTTTATTTTCCCTAACATATCCATTACAAACTAAAATTAGGTAGCTGAACTCCATTTTACTGCTGACATTATTTATAGAAACTGTACACAATAAAAGAAATGAAAATATGCAGTTTATTTTATTAAGAGCTGATGGCAAATTAATGATGGTATTTATAATACTTAATGATGACAATCCACATGTTAAAAGGACATGTATCAGAAGAAAATAAAAATTTTGAGTTTTGAATAATTTAAATTCTGAGCTAAAAAATTAATGAATGGAAGCGTCATCTTCCTACCGGAATAAGCTCTGCAAATAAGCTCTGTAGTCACTTTAAAATATTCAAGAATTTAATAAATCCTCTTTAAAGCAAAAATCCTCAAGATTTTTTTGGGAATGTTTTATACATTCGATTGATATTCTAGAATCTGGCATTATAATAACGAACAAAGATGTAATATAAGTTGATTTAATTGCCGTTTGGTCGGTATTTCTCGGCTGACGATAAACATGCATATTTTATTTAACAAAGGGATCGAAAATTTATGAAATTCAAGTTTAAAAACAGCAAGAAACCTACGTTACCCATATTAAGTCGATCAGGAAGAAGCCATAGAAGATAAATTTATCGCCTTTGCACTCGCGCAAGCTGAAAACTTTTATTATATCATGAAGTTTTTTTGAAACCGCGTTTAATATCCTATTAGCATAACACAGTTTCTGCCTCCCACAGGAAATCAGAATGTAAAAAAATTATGTTCCGCTAAGGTAAAAGATCACGGGGATTTAGTATTGATCATTAAAGAATAGTATTCATAGCTCGGAGAGCTACTACACATTAAACTACAATTTTTAACAGTAAACGTTAACAGATTTTACAATCTTGAAGGAGCGCAAAACGGAAATGAGAAATGAAAAATTTCATGCGCAGGTCATTTTGAACTGGTTTTATTCTGCGCCGTCAAAGTTTCCGCACATCATAAAAGAGTCTACAATTTACCTACCCTAAGGGAGGGGGTTGTAAGATCACCTTTGGTTGAATGCTGCGATCTCGCATGCACCACCACATTCGGGAAGTTAATTTTCCACTTGCGTGATAAATGAAAAAATTTCCCTTAATGACTTGGCGCATCCATTAATGCCCCTTTTCGGGAGGCAGAGAAGACCATAAAGCACATCGAACATTTTCTACTTAATTTCAACAGCACGTCACCAAGTCGTGCTGAAATGGTACACGTAAACCTTTATGAGGCAAAAGAAATCACAACTGGAAGCATAATTCATGAAATTTTCTCGTTTCGCGGGCAAATGGCGTGCGCTACATTTTTATAGGGCAAACTTCACTGTCCCGGATTCCATTAATCAGGATAACGGCGAAATTTTGAGACTTTTAATGAAGTCTCTAAGAGATTTCCTCTTCTAATGAAGATTGCAGTGAAGTTTGCTCGGTTAAGAGGATTTTCTTTTAAAGAAATACTTATAATGCTGATGGCAGCGTCCAACAGGAGAAGGGCCAGACAGAGACGTATTTTTTCGAAGTTATCCCGTCGACAAAAGGGATCGGCGAATTTTCTCCGAAAAACTAGGAAGATATTTTCCAGAAAAATGTCAGCAACGCTTTTCCTTTGTTATCAGCTTAAGGTTTTGCAATTCGCATACGCAGTTGCACTAACCAAAATCGCCAGTTAATAACAGGTATAAAATAAATAAATCGATCCCTTCGTGGTTAAACTTTTATGAAATGAATATTTTACACGATTTCTCACCGTACGACATAACGAGTACAGTGTTCTGATTTGTTATTAGTCCAGGCTAAGCTGGACTACATAAACAAAAATTAAGTTGCAAGCGCACAGCAAATTTGACAACAACCACACAAGATTGTGAATGATTACCTCGTCAAACGCAATCTTTTTCCGTTGTCTAGTGTTCGTATGAATAATAATATTTTAATTTCAGGAATTTATTATCTATCTTCGAAGCACTGGCTGGGGATAATTCTTATTGTTCTTGTCGGAGGTGCAGTCGGAGTAGCACTTCCCTATGCGCTTCGTGTTCAAGAAGGGACCACGTTCGATGATCGGCTTGCTCTTGCTTCCAGTCTCTTAAAACAAGTGCCTCTTATAGACGGGTGAGTAATTTCCCACATAAGTCTATCTCCTGATGGAATATTCAAAAGTTCAGTTCCTTCCCGAAACAGATTATAACTATTTCATCTCGTTTTTCTCACTGAAATTATCGTTCATTTTCTCCTTCACATCTTATTCATAATGACCTCTGTCCGATGCCTTTTTTTCTTTGATAAAATTCATTTTCTCCACTAAATATTACGACTATACGGCAGTCAATGTATGTATAAATAACAAATTATTTGATTGAAAAAGTTGAAAATGTAAACATATCGAAACCAAATTTTATTGAGTTTGTAGACAAAAAATGTAAGCAGAATGAAGAAATTTGAATTTTTTTCAATCAACCTTTTTGAATATTTGAAAGAGTATTCTAGCAGTGTAGAACAGTATGACATAAATATAGATATAAGATTGATAGCTTCGTCAATACCGAATCGGTTAAACGCAATGATGTGATTCGTTTTCTGATATAAAATACAAATTCGAATAGATTCAAAAGATCTAAAAGATAAAGAAATTTTGCTTGAAATTTAATGATTTTGTTTAGCGCTGCATAAACAGTTAATATGAACGTATTAGGTTCTACCACAAATTTTATGTTGCCGTTTCTGTACCTGCTTAAGTGACAAAATCGTTAATTCCGTTTAAAGCTTCAAAGAGAATATCAAGCAATATGCTACTCCTTTCGGATTACTTTTAGAAAGTTCAGAAAATTATCATAAATTTAACTTTTGCCGAATAAATGATATAAATGCAAATTACGAGGATTAAGGGTTTGTTGTTTCTGGATAACATGCTTTTAAATAGTATTTTTGAGTTTCGTAATCCTTCAAAAGTGAGATGTTTAAGCGAACTATTTCATATTGATATGGGAAAAAGACACAAAACATTCCCATTAATCAGCATATATCCTCATAGGGATTTCTTCCCGTTGAAAATGAAAAATTCACTTTTTCAGCGAACAATTCAAATTTATGTTTTATTATTTGGCATACTACGTTTACCTTTTTCTCATTTTTTTTATCTCCTTAGCACTGTGAATTACAGGCATGTTAAATTATACCATTCATTGTTCTACTTTGTAAATAAAATTTCTCCCGTTTGTAGAAAGCGATTTATTTTTTAGCTTTAATAGCTTTTACAAATTAATTTTTAAATCTAAAGTTTTAAAACAATAAAACTTAGCCGTAATTTTTTTGGACTATAAAATATGATATCAGAACGGCAATATTACATATCTTCAAGTTCGAAGATATTATAAAACGAAATTTGTAAATGACAGATTTTAACGTTATGTCTTCAAAATGCAATTCTTGTAAACATGTCTAAAACATTAGTACTTCCTTTCACTGTACAGCCACTTCCTATGCCCTACGCATTGCTTATATGATTAATTATGAATTGCGTGCTCTGTCGCAATATACAACGATAATTTTTCCCTCTCCGGTAGGTAACTTAGTATTGGCCAATGAGGTTATCTGAGCTTTGCTTGTTTATCTTCAAGTAAACATTACAAGTGATCTACTGGAACCACCCTCATGAATAATTGCCTTGCAAAGTGCACATTAAAATGCAAAATTATGAAATCAGGCTTTTTTGCGTGATTTTGATTTACGTGAAATTTTTTCAAATCTTTCCTTTAATTGATTGGGAAAATGTAAAAAAAAAATCAAGTTTAATCAATTTGATAGCAGCGATGTTTGTATTTATACTGTTCAGACATAATCTACAATAGGAAACGATGAACTTGAAGCAAAATCTACGATAGACTGAATACATAGGGTTAAGGTTTTTATTCCATTTCTATGAGTGTAAGGTATAAATCAGCAATATAGTCTACAGTCAGATATGAAGATATAATTTGAACCAAAACTTGGTTGTCAATTAATCTAAGAATAGGTTTAAGAAACGATATTTATAAAATAGAGACGCTTTTTTATATATCAAAATAGATTAAAAATAGCTGTTGGCATACGCATATTATATGCAATTGAAAAGCGCTGAATTTTAAAAATTTCCACTCAGAATTTTGCAACCGTTTACAGCAGTTTTAAACCGCAGAAATCTATAAACTTAATTCAATTTATTTTGCATTTTCATCGGGAATTTCACATTCAGCGGCTTAGAGCCAAATGATGTGATAAGTTTTGCTTTTCTTCAGAAAATGGGATAGTGAAATGTAAAAACCTGAAAGCAAGGGACGTGTATTTCGAGCTTTTGGCTTCCGTGCCCGACGAAACGCGAAAAATATTCTCGACGTGGACCATTCTTCTCACGGGCTGCCCATTGCAACGACGTTGAAAATAAGATATTCTCTTCATAAAAAAGAAGAGTTGGATTTACGAACCACATCCGCAATCATAAAGCAAAGGAAAAACGAAAATCATCTTATGGCGACAAACCAATGTGAACTTAAATGGTCATCATCAAGGATTTCGAAAGCTTCACTTAAGACATCTCATCAAAATTTCTTATAACAACCTTGATCGATACATTTTTTGTGCCGAAATTTTGCTTGTATTTATTCAAACCACGGAAAAATGTTCCACGACCGGCACTGGTTGAATAAAAAAGTGCTGAAGCTGGAAACTGACAATAAAGAAAATCTTAAGCAGAAGCTGATATCGGAAATGAGCAGAAAGATGAGAAAGTTTGATTTCGATAAATGGATATTGGGCTTCAGTGATGGAATTTAAAGGAAAACCCATTGATATTAATGAAAAATCACGATATATTCCAGTTTTTCCGATCTTTTGTCAGATTATTTTCCTTTTTCATTAATATTTCAGGTTGGGAAAGAGATTTGACGGGGAGGGGGGCAAGAAAAAAAGAAATTTGGTTCAGACATTAATTTTAATAATAATACCCAATTTGGTTTTTAAATGCGTAAATTTGTTAACTATTATAAATAATAACGAAATACGTTAACATTATTTAGTTAATGTAATACCATAAATTATGCCCGAACAATAAGTTTTACTAAGCTAATATTATTAAAATTAACTCATTTTTTCTTTTAATGAAATTTATGTAAAAAAAATATCAAATTTATGATTAATTAAGAAACAAATGACAATTTTTTGAAATCCTTCTATATAAGTAGACCGAGATCATAAGCTAATAGAATAATAAATTTTTCATCTGATGTAATAAAATTACTATTGTCAGGCTGAGATTTAAAACTGATTCGCTAATAATGAAAAACTTTTGTCACTGTAGCAGTTAAAATTGTTAAATGAATCTCAAATTCGGGTCCTATGAATGTTGCTGGGCATCTACCGGAGAAAATCGCTGAAACTTAACTCGCTTTGGGAGCTCAAAAAATTGCTGGCTTTCCACCTTCATGAGAAAATTGTGAGGGTTTTCACCGAAATGAAAGTTTATAATGCAATTAATGCTCAAAGGAAAAGTTTATTTGACAGGAAATATTTCTAAATCGATTCCTTTTATAGACAGAGTTGAAAGCTATTTTAGATGTATATGTTGAAAATTTTAAACATGCGGTTGATCAAAACGGTGCACCGGAAATATTAGTTTTTCCGATAAAAGTTTGGAAAAAGTTTCCGGATCAAAGTTACGAGCACAATTCAATCGACTAAAAAGATTTCGAAATGTAAACTTTAACTTTATTTCTTTTTTTGTACGGATTTAAGTTTAGAAAGAAACTTCTCGAAATGATTAGAATTGACTAGAACAAATGAGAGGAAATCTTAATTCGATGGTAAGCCAAAAATACCAGAATTTTCTATGGTTAAATCTTTTTTCCGATTTGTGTAAGAAGCACTAAGTTTCTTCCTAAATACTTAAGAACGAGTATGAAGGATCAAGAAGCTTCACTTGCTGTATGTATATGTGAATGTCCAAACATTGTCACGAGGACATTTAAACAGGAAATAAATTTCTTAATTTTTCCTTTACATTTAAGAATTTTTTCCACGGAATGAAAATGCCTGCCTAATATCTCCGAAAAACCTTATAAATGCATGTCCGTGGCCACATTTCTGGTTCTGCATTGCCTTCTCTTTCTCTTTTAGACATAACGATCTTCCTTGGAATATTCGAAAATTCCTACATAATCGCCTCAAGGATTTCAAGTTTAGAGAAGATCTGCGGCAAATAAAGCCTTGGTCTTCGAGTGCATGGTCACATACGGATCTGCCGAGGCTCAGAGCAGGACACGTTTCTGCACAGGTGAGTAAAGCATGACAATGAATTTCTCTTGGGTATTTTTCCTAGTTGAGGCTCAATTTCTCCATGATTAGGGCCAAATTTTACTTGAGTTGAATGTTGAATGATGAATTGTTTTGATGTATTATTCACAGATATTGTTTTAACATCTATAAAGGCATTTGAATTTTATAAATAATGTATACAAAATGTTACATGTCTGCGAAGAGGCGAATTCCCCTTGTTTTTACATCAAAGGCATGGGCGCATTGCATATGCACGTTTTAATTTAATTACAAAATTTAAGGTATGTTGAGTTTATTCTTCCTCGGCCATTTTACGTCCATCTCCAGTGGAATATACTGCAAAGGCAGACTGAGAAGTAAATTTCGTAGATTTTGTAAGTTCTTGCGAGGCCAAAATCTTCTCTTTCTCAGTTTATGAGGCACAAGTTTGAGAGTTGATTAGCAGGGTGTTCGCACCTTTCATTTAAATTTGCATATTTCCTAATTCAGAAAATTTCACAGATCTCGGAACTTTCCGAGCATAGAGAGCATGCCTGATGGTTATAAAACGATATGAAAACGATCTCAATCTCAAAAATAAATAGGGGATTGAAAATATTTTGCAAAAAAATATATTATGTAAAACTCGGAAATGTAGATTTATTTTTTAGTCTTCGCAATCTGCGAAAAAAATCCGTGAATTGCAACGAAAGTTATTGGAAAATCCACATTACAGACTGAAACTTTTAAGGGAATAATTATGTTTTAAAACTATATACCATAAAATGTCAACTTTAAATTAAGACAGTGTCGTTTGCAATGTGGATAAGAAGCAATTAAACAAAGTTTTAACTTTTTTCCACGATTTAGTTTTAAATTATTTTATGAAAAACATTAAAAAACATTCAGGGTATATAAGAAGTATTAAAGGCTCATAGCAACGGGTTAATATAGCTAAATTACTTCTGCAGCGCTGCTGCTTCCAAAGTAATGAAAATTTTTATTTATGGTGGAAATCTCTAACTTAGAATATGCACCGGTTAGGATGTATAAATAAATAATATTAATCAACTCTGTCAGCGATCGGATGTTGCTTTACACAGAGATTGTCGGGAAATTTTAAACGTAATTTACAAACAAAATAATTTCATTATTAAATTATTTCATAAAAACTTGTTACAAGGATTTTGCAGCATCACTTTTACAAACCTGAAATTATTTTTCCAATTGAACCAGACACTGAAACAGCAGGATCATATGCAAGATTGCTTCCAATATTTGTTCATATCGCCAATGTACGGGGCTTTTTTTATTTCCATCTTGCTTTACGAACTCCTTTATGATTTAATTATAAATATTTAAGCCGTTTTCCTTAAAATTTTATTTCTCGAAGGAAATAGGATATTGTTAATTTTCTTTATTAACGTATTCTCTACTTTCTTTTAGGTTATGAAGCTCAAATTAGATTTTTACATATCCCGATAATATGTTCGGAAAAATATTTCCTGGCAAATGATATGCAAAAAGATTTCAAACTATCAACATACGATTCCGGGCCATTATATATAAACATTCTAATTAACAATGTCTGAGATTTAATTGCATAACCGTTTCTGCAGTGTTCGCTTTGTACGGTTCGTAAACGAACAGATAAAAAATCTTCTCATAGTTCTCGAAAATGCTATTTAAAAAAAAATTTTAAAGAGAGACCTGATTTAAAATGTTATGAAAAATTCTGACCAATAAACTTCTGTCTATATCAACACTTATTCCGTTCGATGCACCGTATTCAAATACAAAGTTTTGGTAGAACACCATGGAGACTCGGAAATCCATTTTTATATAACTTTTCCTACACATTTATAAACATGTATTATATTAGATGACTTATATGCATGTGAGTCTATAAATAATACTTATAAAGTAAGTGGTTGTTCTTTGCTGACACATATGATAAGAATCTATGAATATTTTTCCAAAGTTTTATATGTTCGCTTTCTGTGCTTTTACCCCCATTTCCTTCGCATTGTTCAAACAAATTTGTAATTTGTATCCGAAGATCAAATATTTGCTAGTTCCTTCTCCAATGAATGAAATCATTCACTTTGAAAATATTGATTCTGAATGTCGAAAAATGTGGGAGGTTTCTGAGAACAAAGGAAGAACAGAAATTTCGAAAAATATATATGGATTATTGATTTTTTACATTAAAATAAAAGAGGTTTCAAGACATTTAGCTTAGTAGATCGAAATGAAAACATTGATTGATTAAGACTTTATGTAGATTCAAAAACAGCGATAGTTAATAATTTCAAATAATTATTTATGTATTCCCGTAAAAAAACCTATTAGTGAGTGAGATAATATGAAAATATGTAAATAAACACGACTAAAAATGCAGAAGATTACATAAAATTTTATACATTTGTGAATCAGATTAATATGTCAAATTCAAAATGATAATGTGTGATGCATGGGCAATAAAAAAACAGTAACGACAACAAATTTGTTATAGAAAAGTCATTACGCTACAATGAACGATTTACGAGAAATATATCATCTTTGGGAAGATTAATACAAGCGAAACACGAAATGCTAAGCCTGAAACATCGGATTTGAAAATGAAGGCTTTAAATATGAAATCTTCCGAGGATTGTGTTGCGTCTGACAGTGACAGACTGCAAAATTTCAATAAGACACACAAGAATATTAAGTGAAATTAATAGATATTGATAAAATGGATTAGTAAGATAAGCTGAGGCATAAATAATATTTTAATGACAAAGCAATTAATTTTACTTCGTTGCTAATACTGAAGTATTGCTATTTTCAAATCGTCTTATATAAAAGCTTAACCACTTTGTGTTAGCGGAGTGCACAGTATAAGCTCTAACATGGTTACGTGAGGTTACAAGTTGTGGCACATATAATTCCGCGTATCTCACTAGTAAATAGGTCGTGATTTGAAAATTGGGCGAAATTTCGGTTCGACTCCACATAGACATCTATATAAAAATAAATAAAATATTGATTTATTTCACCTGATGGAATAACTTTTATAAATATTTTCATATTGAACAGTGTAATATTAACAGGTTACAGAAACTTCATATATTATAAAATACCATAACCCTAAATTCAATTTTATTTACATTTTTTTACAATCCATTATTTCGCTTACACATTAGAGAACATATCTGATTTTTCCCAAATAAATTAGATAAGTCATTACTAGAAAACCTAGGAAGAGCAATACATTCACCAGAAGTGTAACCGCTAGTGGATTATGGATGAACAATTAAATTGATGTAAGCCAAAGAAATGACTTGCAGTAAAGGCCAAACATATAAATAATAATCGCTCCAGAATTAATAAATACATTTAAAGTGAAAACAAGCGTTCAACGGACACTCACTCGGATAACCGGCAGGATTCGAATTACTTTTATGAATATTGAGACAAGAATTTTAACAAATGCATTAAATCCATGCAACATCCACCTTTTCAAGGGGCAGAATTGACCGTCATTTTTGTCTCCCTTGCAAACAGAAACAGCCACAGCTTTGTCGCCTTTCAGCATTTCATCTTCGCTTGCCAGCCACCGATCAACGGGAACAGCTTAACTTTAAGATTGTCTGAGTATAAGACATCGTTCTTTTCAGAAAGATTATCCTTCCATTCTTTCGCTACATTGATATTATCAAGGAATCATTAATTTGCCAATAAGTACATTTGGTTCCCCGTTCGCACATAGTGTTGCGGCCGCAGCCCCCTGGCTACTCTTAATACTTTTTGAGTCCAATTACAGTTTATATCTAGTTCTAAATATTACTTGCCTGACGGCAAAGTCAATATAATTATGAAAGTTTTGACGAGTCTTATTAAAAGCTTTATTTAAATTAAGTTAATAGATAATCTTAAGTGTAATGAGTTAAAAAATTCGCGCTTCTCGTATAATTCAGTTGTTATAAATTTGTCTAAAATTGCACGGATCGATTCAAATGCAGACGTAACAAATTTTCAGTAAATTTGAAAATTCAGATTTTATTTTAGAAATAAATGTTAGTTATTTCAGAAATAATTAACACTTACTAATAACGTAAAACATCAATATGAATTTTTCTCTTTTTGACACCGCAGTATAAGTTCAACATACCAGCATGCTTAAATGGAAGATTCTTATTTCTTTATAATACCACTATTGTGTGCAGGTCCCGCTGTAAAATCTGGGAACGATTACGGAATATTTTCAGCAATTTACACTCAACAGAATATTGTTGTCCTCCCTTCAACGTAAGACAACAACAGAATTCAGATTTTGTTTGTTTAATACATTCTTTATACCCACTTTATGAGGGATACAAATCATTTCAAAATTATATTAAAGAATCATTTTTTCCTACTTTGCTCTCGTCATGGAAAGTAAATTAAACATTAAGCTTATTAGAATTAGATGATTTCTTCAGGGAGCCGTTTGAATGGAGGTGGAAGGCCGGACGGATGTAAGGGGAAAAAGCAAAAATTTAATTACTTTCACAGGTTTATTCGGCTTCGGCAGAGCATCGCTCTTGCATCCCCCGCTTACGGGTGGGACTCGTTTGTTCTGCTGTAACAGCGCTTGGATCCTGTACATTAAGGCAACAGAAAAATGAAAAGCATGGAAGGCTATTCTTTTGGATGTCAGTCAAAGCAAAAAGAACGTTGCAATCTTGAAAGTCAACTGCAATTAGTTGTTTCTGACCGATTCCTGTACACTGCCGTCGCAACAACAGAGAAAAAATTCCTCCAACAGAGAGGGATTAATTAAATTATTAAATTAAGCTCTGATAAATATTGTGTCGATGCCATGATGAAATATGCCTAAAAATATTTGTTTAGTAGTTTCCTTTATATTATATTCATTTGGTATTATGAGATTAGTTTTCATTTATTTTTTTAGTCGGGGGCAGGTTTGTATTACAAAAATCGTGTTTAATGTCATCATGAAAGCATAGTTTAGTACATCATAAACTCTGAATTAATGGTATTGTTATGTCTGGCAATTACGTAGCAATTATCCAGCGTGCAACAATGACGAGGTAAAGGTTCATATGTTGTACTTGCCAACCACTACCGTTAATGATGTAAAAGTTATTTCCGAACAAATTACTGTCTTACCTAATAATTATTCGAATGTCTACAAACAGTTATAAATTTTGCATCAATAAAATATTAAGTTGATTATATTTTGCCTATGAAAAGGATGAAATCATGAATCATATTACAGTCTTATAAAAAATTTGTTAAACACTATGCTAGCAACTAAATTAAAATACACTTACGAAAGAGTTCTGCTTAAGTGAATTGCACATCTTGTATCACATGCTTAATGTTTCATCAGAAGTATTTATCATTGCAGTATATTTATTTTTGTTCTTTCTTTTTAATTCCCTTTCGACGTGCACTTCGCACATGCTGAACTTATTAACTATTGTATGTATCTTAAATAAAAAACGTACAGACGTGGTACGTTTTTCCGTGCAAAAAGAAAAGAAATAAATTTTTTTGCCTTCATGAAAAGTACTAAACAGACCCTTTGTTTATATTTTTATTTATTTTCTTGTACTTTCATGTGACAGGTATAAGATAAAAAGACCTTCTTTTAAAAGAATTAATCTTTTTTATTCATCTAATTTGAAAAATTTTTGCAATGAAGTATCTGTTTTTTTTTTAAGTAAGAATGGTCTTACTTGTTATAAAGAAATTAACAGATATCTATTTACTTAATATGAAGAATTTTCCTTGGATTCTTAATTCTGTTTTTATATCACGAAGAATCAAACGGATTATATGCATTTAACAGCTTTTAATGCCAGAGGCAGAGTCATTTAATCTGAAAACTTCTTTTTTTTTTTTTTTTAGTATTCAAATAGAAAGCAAATAAGTCCAAAAAACTCAAAATACTTCCTAAATAGTATTTTTCTTTGTAAGGTCTTAAATTAATTAAAGCTAAAAGTATGGTGAAAAATTTATAATATGTTTCCGAGTTTCCGAGACATAAACCACAGCAACCGCATCCAGTCGCACCAAATCATTTAAACCAATGCATTAGACAAGTAAGATAAATATTATTTTTATGATTCTTCGAAATTTAATAAACGCTGTGAAGAGTCGGAAGGATTTTATAGAAATACAACCGACGAATGCATGTGAGAAATATATATTTTGTTTAAGAAACGACCGATTTAATTTGCCAATTTTCAATGAATTTCATACTAAAGGTACTAACAAAACGCTATAAGATTATTAATTTTTCTGCATATGGTTCAGTAATTTTAAAAAATATTCCTTTTAACAATAATCTAACTAGTTCGTTTCGTATTGCATGTCATCATACACAAATGAATGAAATTTTTTAAAAAATAAAGCCAAAATGAGAAAACGGCAAAGGTCCTTTTTCGCGACTTATTCAAATATATAGATAACGTGTGAAAATCACGAAAACTTCGATGAAATGCATCTCGAACGTGATTGAAACCAAGGCCATTTTGTAACAGATAAGTCATATCCAACGTTACACAAAAGAATGTTGTGCATGTCAGCATCCCTTTTTATACTTTCGAGGATGTTATAGAATGGCAATAACACTAAACGCGTGCTTAATAAAATTTTCCCAAGATACCAGCATTTATTATTCATTAAATAAATTCGCTGCAATCATTTTCGTATATAACGCGTTACAAGGTGGATCTCGGGTTCCTTACCGCGAGAAAAAAACTGTTTTCAAAGGATTTTGTTGGTAAAATGAATTTTTTAAAAGACTGAGGAAAAAAGGTAAGGGAATTCTGAAAATTTAAATTTAAAAAGCCGAATTCTGAAATATTTCACGTTCCTGCGGCAACACCGAAATAAATTGTAGGTTTTTTTCTATGAATACCCATAAATTACCTGCATCCTTTTGAGAAATTAATACATGCGACAGCTTTCGCAAAAATGCGCCACCATAATCTCATACATTTTACCATAAATCGGCTTAAGGTGGCCAGTAATTAAATTTTTCAATTAAATTCTTTTACATTTTTGTCGGCATTCGAAGTTTTTAGTCTCAGTTTTGCAAACAGAATCGTGGTCTTTGCGCACGCATCCGTCAGCGAAAACGGATACCTGCTCCCATTCGAAATGGTAGCGGAAAAGACTTCTGAAAACCGACGATTAATTTCCTTCGGTTTATGCGGAGTCACTCGAACACATCGGAGGCTGAAATTGAAACGCACTAAATCACAGGATCGCAAATCCTGCAGTGCTGTAAAATCAGGGCTTCTGTCCCACCTAAACGCCAACGCGACAAAACACCTTTCGCCGGGGTAATTAAGCTTTGTTCTTCCTGTCGCTGCATTCAAAGGAATAAATGCGGGCGTGAAATATTGGTTTTCCAATACCGATGGTGATAACAGCGAGCAGAATGCAGATTTCCGCCGGAAGTCGTGACCGTTCGAACGAAGGAAATTTCCCTTAACGCCTTCCGCGGTTACGTGCAAACGCGGTAAGAAACGAAAACGTTTTACGCCTAGGATGCGGACTTATTCATTCGTTGGATGAAAATGTAATTGTGAGCACGCCAAATTGAGACCGGCAAGTTGACAATTTGATTTCACCGCCTTCTCAACAGGGAATTAATCATTATTTAATCCAAACGCGTTTGAGAAGACTCCGCGGCAGCTCCACTTTTAATCATCTTAAGTGGAACAAAATATGACACAGAACCAAAATTATTTTCTTGATTAATGGCCGTGCATGCGTTTACGATCTCCCAGCGTTATTCCCGCGACTAAAACATTTGCCGAAGTGATGCTGCGAGCCACATTTATTTATTAATGGTATTCCATACAAAGATTTCGCAAATCTTCTCCGCTGTTTTCGTCGTCCCGCCTTATCCTAAAACACTACATAACACTGCATATGAATCAGTCCTCTTTAGCTGTCAGCATTTGACGTCTTATAAAGCGGAAAAACACGAAGTCTATTTGTCAATTGCCCATTTGGATTTCGTCAGGTATCAGACGACTTAACTGTCCACTGCTTTCAGTTTCTTATTTTTGTGAGTTAATTAAAAGGTCTTAGAAATACGTTTTATAATCATCGCACTTTATTTTAATAAAAAGTAAATAACAGAATGTATGTTAGTAACCAATGTATGTGTTAAATAAAGCCACGTCAAAACGAAAAATCTTTTTCTCCGTTCATCTCATAGCTCCACATATCGGAACAGGTAAGGATTCACTACTGTTGTTACATAAAGCAGTGCACGGAAATAATATGCGATTCGATTCAAACCGGAGCATTGCAAGCAGCCCAAAATTCTGCACACAATACTTCTAACGTTTTAATTCCACGATTTATGATTCTAACTGCACGCATTCCTTAGTAAAAGATTCATTCTGTAAATTTTGCATACAGATTGTCATCCGTCACATATTTCCAAATAAATGTTCAATCTACAGTGCATTGGACGCGGAAAAGTATTTTCTTTCAAAACGAAATATATGTTCTTGTTTTAAACTTAACTTGTTCTCTCTCAGTTTTCAGGTGTAATCCGGTGATTATATTTTGCGTTTTTTTGTGATTGTCTGAAATTGAGATTCATGCAAAGAAGAAAGTTAAACATTGGTTCGAGTTGAAAAATTAAAGAAATGCGAAACAAGAAGATCGTGACCAAACAGGAAGGAAATTTTTCTTTTTCGATTTTCTTTTCCAAAACGGCTTTAAGCGATTTTTCCGAATTTTTCATTGAGCAGTTTGATGAAACCCCATTTTCGCATGAAATTAAGTTACCGAATAATAAAATGTAAATGAAAAACGGAAAAAAAAATCCGCGGAAAATTGAAGAACGGTTCAAGATTTATTGCGGGCAAAATCAAACGAGGCGACAGCGGAAGCATTTAGATGGGATTTTCACGGGTTTCCCGAAACACAAAACCGGTTTTTGCCTGAAATTTTTAATTTAAATTAATATGAGGCGTCCCCGAGTGCAATCCGGGGAACTTTTTAATAAAACAAGATGATAAAACTGTCCAAGCAATAGTTGCAGGCGAAATGCGGCGGAAAACAAATTTAAAATGCGACGTGGAAACGGTACCCTGAGCATGTATTCGGATAACATAATAAATATGAAAATGCGGAAGAAGCAAAATGGTTATTGTTTAGGACGTAACACGGCTAAGCATACCGAGCATCAACAGTTTCCTGCCCCATCCTGTACAGCCTGCTGAGAGGGATATTTACGAAAGAGAGTAGTTTAAACGAAATCATTGAAATTCGTCTGGCAAAAGAATCTCGCAGTTAATAAATGATTTTATGGCGCACTATTTGCAGGAGAAACATCACCTGATTATCCGAATTCCAAATTCCTGAGGGAATTTCGCCGGTACGTGCTTCTGTACCTCTTAGCTCTCTGCTCGACAGATTTATCAACGTCAACCCTTTTGCATTCCACCGAGACAGGGTATAAAGCCGTTAATTCACTCTCGAAGACAACGTAAAAGCAAGAGTGTCAACACGGCCAATTTATAACAGGTTTCAGTCAGGAACTTGAGAATGCTTTGCTCTCGGTGATCGTTTCGCGGCAGTCGGGGAGGTCCGGCAGCGTAAAACTCGTTGGTGCATTATTTTTCGTGAAAAAATAAAAAAAAAAAATTCGAAAAAATTTTTCTTCTTTTCTCGTAAGAACTTCTTTACCGGAAAAAGTTTTTCCGGCCTTTTTCGTTGGACGGAGAAAAGTTCGCGAAAATCCGTTATTCATATCGCAGGGGTAGCAGTTTACCGGTTTGGAACTTTAATAACTCGCAGTTCCGTTGTCTGCGGAATTATTTTCTTTATTACCGAAACCCTTTTTAAGTCGGTATAGCTATGCTTTTAAGCGGATGGCTTTACGTCAAAAGTTATTAAATTGGCCATGAAAGCGATTTTTAATCAAACCGAAATGAAAATTTTTTTTTTCCTGCAGTCTGTAGCTGCACAAATTAATAAGGGATTCATGAATGAAACCTGTTAGGATAAAGTAAAAAGATTTGCGTCTAGCAGGCAAAGAGCCAGCTTCAACAGTTAGTCAATATTTTATGTAAGTAAATGAAATAATGGGATCAACAAACTTAGTTTTTCGCTCTTGAGTTTATTCGTAAATCTTGCAAGACGTATAATCATCCATCCAAATTTTCAACTTATCATTTGTATGCAAAGTAAGCAAAGCTTATTTAAGTCATATTATTTAAATTCCATAATTTATCTGTTTGTATAATTGCTCTGTATACATCTTATATTGATATATAAAAAATAATTTTTGTTTGATTGGTGCTTCCTTCGAAGATTGCAATTAAAAAAGAGCAGCACGATACGAATATGTTTGTGTTATATAATTTAATGCACTTGTCTATATTTGTTCCCTTCAAATTTTTCATAAGAACTTTTAAGGACTGAAGCACCAAATTAGGGATTTTGCAATGTTTGAGTTTTTTTACAATTTGTAAAGCTCTTAAACGAAGCATTAATTTTAGTGTAATTTTTTTTTTCGGTATTTTGTTTGAATGTTCTAAACCGGTTAGATAAATAAAACTGAGTTAAACGTCAGTTATTATTAAGTGAACTTTTCCGATAAAAACATAATTTTTTTAAAATCTTTTCCGTCTTTTTAAAATGATTTTAACTGGAAAAATGAGATTTTTTCTAAACTAGAATAAATAAATAAATTGTGAATAAAATTCATGCTTAACTTTGCTGCTCGCTTACTTATTTGCAGACTTTATGGGTGCGCAGAAATTGCACATTTATTTAATAGCAAAAACACAAAAATAAAATCCTGATATTTACACGTGTGTATACGTACAATTATGAATAAATATTGAAGATGGAAAGGCTGAATTGTCCCCATTATGTCGAAAAATTCTTTTTATTTCTATCCTGAATCGTTTTTACCTCTTGAAATTAGATTTCGCGATTTTCTCACTAGGTTTTGATTCCGATTTTAAAGGTTGCTTCAATATTTAAGCGAAAGCCTGTCGAAATGGAAGACGCAAACCCGGTTGAGGTTCAATCAATGCGAAAAGCCCGCTTAAATCGATCAAATTCAAATTTCAATTTTCCCACGTTTTGGAAAATTTGTAAAAACATCTCGAAAGGCAAGAGCAAGTATCGAAAGGTGCTCCTCTTCCCCGGAAAATCTTTTCCTCTTTTCCTGAATTTCATCGCTCCGTGGTTTTTTTACATTCAATTTTTCGGGATTTCATTGATGGGTTTGCCAATACCGTGCTTTCTTGTAAAATGGGGAAATGTTTGATTTGAAATCCGATTGCCAAATATTACTTTGTACTTTGCGAAGATACAATGCGTGGAAAAGGAAGATTTTTTTTTTTTTTTGGATTTGCATGCGAGCAAAACGTGAGAAAAATTTTCCTTCATAACGCTTTTAGTGATTCAAATAAGCGCATTATTGAACGTGGTGTCAAAAGATTTGCCACTTTTAACGATTCGATTATTTCTAATGAGTTAAATTATTACCAGCCACGTTTCTGAAAGCTGTCGCCGATTCCTTAGCTTGTCTTCCAATGAATCAGCAGTTCCACAACAGGATTCACTATCCTTATATCTTCTCCTCTTTGCAGGAAAAATTATTTAATTTCCTCCAGACATCTCACTCGTAATTCATAACTTCGTCTCTTCCAAACCTTTTCCCCATTTTCAAACGTTTCCTTTTCCAATTTTCCATGCCTTTTTCCCATTTTTCAAACGTTTCATCGCTTTATGCTATATGCCCTCATATTTCTTCTCGTCCGATTCGATTAAGAAATTTACTTCAGCGGAACCACAATCACTTACTGAGCTCTTTTCAAAATTAATGCGATTTCTTCGATTAATATCTGGTGAACGAACTTCTCGGCATCCGACATTGTGAAGGAATACATGAAGTTTTTGTTTCTTATTCTAAAATTCGAATCCGACGTGCAACCGTTTGATCGTAAAATTATTTATTCAGTAACATACCAAATTCAAAATTTTAGATTAGAGGATTATTCATTTTTAACATTGCGCAACTTAATAATGCCAACAGCAGTCGCAAACAATGATACGATTAGTGTTCCACAAGAATGTAACAGAGCAAACCAGAAAGTTCCTTCGCCAGAAATTAAAATGAAAAAGACGCAAATTGTTTAATGTTTCCTTAGATAAGATAGGAACCTATCTTATCTTGAAAATACGAAGTTAATAAAGGTCCACTATGCAAAAGAATGAAAAAATTCGTTTTATCGACAATTTTAAAATATTTCTTTCATCAAACATTATTTCGCTCGCATAAAATATACAAAAAAAATGCATATTCAGTCATCTATTATTTTTTTGTCCTTAGCAAATTTTCAAACAAACTTACAAAATGTTGGTATCTTATTTAAGATATGAATGTTTTTACATGAGCTGCAAGTAAGAATACTAATTTAATGTGTATAAATATACGAGATATTTTATTTTTGTTGCAAAACAAACTTGACAGAATATTAAGCTTATGCAATTCTCTTATATTTCATAGTTTTAATTAATACAATAATATAAAAAAATTTGTAAATTTTTCTGTGGGCATTATGTGATACGTGCTTAGTCCTCCGGTTTTATGAGAAATAAATTTTTTTCAGATGCTAAAATGATTTGGTCTTGTTTATGTTACACATAAAGCATTTTGCTTTTGGCACTGAACAAAGTTTTTAGTAGTTTTTAGCCAACGATTTCCTATAAATTTTTAGAAGCTGCTGTCAAAATTTGATTAAAAACCGTCAGATGCGTGACAGCGCATAAGAGACAAATATCTACTACTTTACCATTTTTGATGTATACCTACATATCATGCCTGAAAAAGTTGCAGCTCTCAAAATTGATGAAAAGGCAAAGAAATCTGATTTACAAGTTGGGCGTCTTCGGCGGAGAAGATTTAATTGAAGATTTCTCCTTAAATTAAACTTCATCTTATTGCTCCTGCTTGAAATTTGGATTAAGGCAATCCTGGAGGTCGAATTTTGATTTGAAAAACTGAAAATTGCTCTGCATCTCATCTTTTCAGCTGCAGGTTTTTGTTACCGCAATGAATACGTCAAAATCTTCCCATTTTCGACAGCGGTCACTTGCCGGTGCACACCTTCCAGACGCCCTCGCCGGTTCCGGGCCTTTTTGAAGCTGGCCTGGAGCTCTCGGGATTTCGGGAGACGACAGGGGGATTCAAATTAAAGCAAAGTATCCGGGAAGCTGTGAAAATTTCAACATCTGAAAAATCGAATTTCCTCGATTTAAATTCTGCAAAAGGGAGCAGAGGCGAAAGAAATTCGAATTTTAAATATTCAGGAGGCTTCCTTCATGAGCATAATTGAGCGCGGCCCGCGAATTTATTTGAGTTGCGAATCCCCGGCGATCCCCGGTGTGTGGCCCGGAATCTTTCCTTTATTGCAGGAATACCAAATTTGCAAACAGTGGAAAAAACCTTTCTGTCCAATCTTTCTCGGCTCATGCACAATTAAATGTTTGCATTAATCAAGGGTTTAGGACGCATGGAAAAAGGAAGGACATATTTCGAAAAATTTACTTTTGGAGAATCTTTTTATAATTTGAGAAGAAAATTTTATAAATATTAAAAAGCAATATAAATTTTTCACTGATCATCTTGTTGCGATTACTGAAAGCAATTCAACCAGAAGGCTAACTGTTGCTTCAATAATTTTTTTTTTTTTTTTAGCTTTTTGCACTTTATATTTTGCGTCGCTGTTTTTACATATTTTTAAACTTTTCCGTGATCACGGGTCAGTTTTGGATTTTTCCAAGTTTTCAGTTGCTTTCCGCAGGAAGAATCGCACAAGTTGCTCTCAGTGAAATCGCACTCCAAAGCACGAATGTCAATAACGATAATTTAAGACGATGTCATATTTTCCCGACAGATTTTTAGATATCTTAAACGACAAGGCCGAACTTTATTAGTTTTCCCATAAATTTTATATTTTGAGAAATTGCGGCATGGAAGGTGACACGTTCGCAGGAGCTCTTTTTTTGTATGTGTAGGAGAATGAAAAGGCACCGAAATTGTTACACTTCAACTGGTGAAAATCAAATGCATAATCGCATTAACCGTTACCTCAGCAAAACCATAAATTATTCTTTCTCAAAATACGGGTATCTACTTTTTATTCTTTAGGTCCAATACTTTGCCGAGCAGATATCGTCAAAATAATCCGCATACATGAATCAGTTTCATTACTTTGTACTATCGCTGAACAAAACAGAGCACACAGATTATTATCTACACATAAATATTGCATAATGTATTCATTATATGTATACGATGTTGCGACCGTACGAAATATTCAAATGAACAGAACAAGTTATGATTTCGTGGTTTTAGCAAAGGAAATTCGAACCGTTATCAAGCAGGTAAATTGGACCAAATTATCTGAAATAATATTGTAAGAGCAAAAATAGTTCTAATATATCTCTCAAAAAAATTAAGTGAATCAAATGGGATGTAACATTAAAAGTCATTATCGTTCTGTAATGAAAAATCAAAATTTTTATTTGCGCTAGAAGTAAAATAAATAAATAAATAGTTTTCTAATAAAAAATTAAAGAATAAAATTTTCTTATTCATTCAGCGGTTTTGCAGTTCCTTTTCAGAACAAAGACAAGTTGAGCGAAGGTAGCATCAGGAAAGACAATACAGAAATAATGAATTCTTTTCCAATAAATCAGAAATAGTAAATTGATAATTTGATGTTACTTGTGATTGAACGGGGAAAAAAAATCATGGCAATGGAATTATATTTGTATATAGGAAATGAAAATTTTACCATTAAAATCGTGTAAAATAAGATGAATCTTATAAAGTCCAAAGATAGTGAATTAATTTTTTTTTTCCGCCAATTTTTCTTGTAAACTTCACATGCATCAGGCAGAATGTTGATATATTCATATTGATGCAAAGCTGAAACCTCAAAATCAATATGATGATTAACAGAATAATGGAGATTCTTTTAATTGAAGAAGAGAGTCTAATAGGAAAATTTTTTCAATAAGCACACTTATATTGTGATATCAAGTAAAAGAAAAAAAATGAGCCAAATATATTATCTTAAAAATGAACGAATACTTGGGGGAGGTCGTGTATGGAATGTAGTTTTCATTGGCTAATAACGGCAAGAATAAATTTAATTTGTATCAAAAGTTTCATCTTGTATTTAATATGATTAAATTTCAAAAAAAAAGAAACTCCCATGATATGAATTTCAGTTACTTCTGTTAAAATAAAAAGAGCATACAGAAAATTCGGTTGCTTTTAGATGGAGCGGTAACAGAATCAGAATGAGGCTGGAGAAATCATTTTCCCAAAGCAAACGCAGCAGAAGCATTAATTTTCAGTTTTGCGTAGAGTATCTTGAAGGGAATAAGTACATAGTTAAGGAAAAAATTTTTGGAAAATAAAGGATAATGGGGGGGAAATAGCAATAATTTTTATTATTGTTACTGTTATAAAATCAAGATATATTACATGGACAGAAAATTTTTCAAGCCATGCATATTTCAATATAATGTTATACTCACGGAGAGATTTCGTTCATCAGTCTTCGCTCCTTCGCTATCTTCCCATTTTTCTTTGAGGAACATGTTTTCATATATTTTTTATAATTTTCCAGAGAGGCTTGAATTTAATTTATATTTTGTTGGAGCTTACAATTTGATTTTTATTATTATGGCGGGAAAAAATAATCTTGCGAGTTCATTTAATATTCTACTACCGAAGTAGTTTCCAAAATGGTTGCAGGGGCTTTCGGTACTAATAACCGTTTTATATTACATGATCCTTAAGATTTATTTGAAATAAAAAATTTTCCTAAACTTATTCTGCTTCCTAGTTTCTTTTATGATTCAGCACATTCCAGTTCATATTTGCAATGTGTATGTGCAGTGATGTTTCGCAAATGTATCTATATTTCTGGACGTGCCGCTATAGTTATAATTATTTATATCATAATTTCTTCTGACTAATATTAACGGTGGAGTATGGAGCCCGTGACTGCGAGATAGTAAACCTGTAGATAAAAAAAGAAATTCTATATTTACAAAGATTTGACTTAAAAAAAAAAATTAAAAATTGATTTTTAAATGTTCACACTTACAATCATTTTTTTTTACATAATCACTTAAATTTGTGTGTAATTCAGACGAAATAAAAAAGTGCTTACAGGTATTTCCACATTGTTTGTAAAACAATAGCGATAAAAATTGACAACTCTTCTCTACGGACATGAATGAATATTTATAATAATGGGTTTCGTGAAGCGCACAATGCCATAGCTTTTTTCCAGCAAAAGCTTTCATTAAACATCCCTGTATCCAAAAAAATGCCTGCAATATTTCACTTTGTAATAAGCGCTAAACTCTTTTGGCGTACATCATACGTATGGGAATTAAAAATTCTTAAAACTCCAATTAACATGCAATTTGTACCTTTACACTACATATCACTATGTATGGTGTTATTCATACAGAGATTAAGAATAATAATGTAATGATGTACCCTCATTTCAGTTCTGGTCAGCTTATGTACCATGCGAAGCTCAGTTTAAAGACGCAGTTCAATTGGCATTCGAACAAGTGGATGTAATAAGAAGACTTACTGAAAGATTTCATCCAGATCTAATTCTATGTACCACTTCTGCAGGTAAAACTGTTTTTCCAGTTTTCCTTCGCATTAATAATAAAAAGAGAAGATTAATCTAAATTGAAAATTTGGTTCGTATATTTCAAATTAAACGTTGAATTCAAAATTTTATAAACTTTATTTTAAATAATAAATAAATTATGAAAATATTGCACCGAGCAATCTCCAAGGCCCCGATTAATTTGCGACAGCAAATTCAAACGATGCTAAGAACTGCAAATTAATTGTTAATATAAATTAAAAAATTGTTGTTTAGTCAATTACAGATATACAGGCATAAGATTACTTAAAATGTTTTTTATATAAAAATTCTGAAAATGAAGTAAATCTTGTTAGTGTCAGAAATAAACGTACAATTATTCACTGTTACTTAAATAATTAAAAGGAAACGAGCTCAAAAATGATGAATTCACAATAATGTGAAGACTCAAAACATAATATTCCGTTTTTAGATATTTTTAAGTAAGGTTCATTTAATTTTAAAGGTTCTTTTTGCGTCAATTCAATCTGATTTTGAATGATTCATTTAAATGGCTCCCGAGTCATTATTACAATTGAAAAGGTGAGACAACCAATCTGATAGACGTTTTAACCTGCAAAGAACCTTCAGAAATTTGAAAATTGGATTGTTGTTTGGCTTCTTGAGCTGAATATTGTGATATAACAAAAGAAAACCTCCCGATTTCTTGGTTTATTATCATAATTGGAAATATCATGAGAAGAAATCGACTCATTAGAATGTTTTCAAGCAAATTATTCCATTTTGAAAAGCTTCAGTTCTTATAATTGTTTGAAAAGCCTCTGATTCCTTCCATTTGCGAACACCATGTTCTGCACCATTTAATCCGCCTGGAGTATTCGCTTTCGGGTTCCCAATTTCAAATCCCCGTCATTGAAAGTGGAGGATTTTAAAAGTTCGCTCCAAATTGTATCGAGTTGGAATTTTATTTTACGATTTTGAATTTCAAATTCTATTTCAGTTTCTGTTATTTCGTTCCTCGAGACCTTCCCCTGCTCTTATACACTCTAAGACAATGCTTTCCATTTCGCCATTTCAAATTTTATGGTTACAGAACTTTTTTTCATTTTTACGGTATCGCGTTTTTTCGTCATACTGCCGAGAACACCTTTCCGAAGGCTTTTCGCATTATCCACCTTCCGTCATCCATGGGCAACAAAGGTTACAGTTTCCCGAAGATGGTAGAGACCAGCTTGATCGAATATAAATAGTAATTCCGAGCATTCGAAGTGTCCCGAGTGAGACTGCCTTACTTATTCAAATAAGAAGATTACTCCTCAGGCTTTCTAGATGTGGATCATTATTCACGGATAACATCTTTTTCTAAAACCAGATTTTTAAGCAATTATGCTTATGTAAGAAGTGAAATAAGAATATCGAAAATAGAATTTTACCACGCTCTAAATATTTTATATTATAATAACCAGGGGGAGAGAAAATCAAATCACTTAATAGTGATTAAGAATAATAAAAATACTCATTTATATAAAAACCTGAGCTTAAAATTAGCGACACAATCAAAATATACGTGAATAATTGAAGTTTATAATCACAAAATTAGACCTCATACATAATCTGCTTTCTGATTTTGTGTCATAATTTATATTTAGCTTTTCCAAAGTACTCTGTGAGTCTCCTCAATATGATAATATTCATATAGGTATATGAACACAACTTTTATAAATATAGAAAAGACAAGAAACGAAGGTTATGATAATAATATTGTGGAATAAGATTTAACTAAAAATAATTAATATATCAGAAAATAAAATAGACAATTACATTTGTTGATAGTTTTCAATTATTTTTTATAAAAACAAGCCTCAATAAAGAATAAACTATAATTTATGTTTTTATACGACTGAATAATAAAAAGTAACTAATCTGTAATAGTAATTAATGTCTATACATGTTAATTTCATATTCCGTCATGATTTTAGACTTTTTCCAATATTTAATTTTTGGATGTAATTTTAATATTAAATTTCGGTTTCTGGATATTTGAATTGAAGAATATCAGAATAAAAACCGAATAATAATTTCCCAAATTTGATACAATGAAAATTTATTTGTTTTGTCATTTGATAATTATCAGCAAGAAATGAAAACTGAAAATCTTTATGTTTAATTTTCATTTAACAAAGTTGGAATACAATTTTATTATAAAATTAGATATTGACACAAGAGAGTAATTAGGTTTTTGTTTTATACGTTTATTTATTTAAGATTACACGAAAAGGAATTATTTTATTTCAAATTTCATTTCTTCTTCTCGATGCCTACATCTATGTAATATTTAGATTTTTAAATTAGGGTTAAGAAAACTGAAACTTCTTTCAAAGGTTTGATTAAATGATTCACGAGAATATGTTTCCTCAGATATTATAGCGGCCCACAGTAGAGGACAATTATGCAGTCTTATTGGTGTCGAAGGTGGACACTCGATGGGGTCATCACTGCCAGTATTGCGAGCACTTTATGAAGTAGGTGTTCGCTATCTAACCCTCACTTCAACATGCAACACACCATGGTAAGCTCGAACATTCAAGCGCACGTCTCGGACCCATTCAGCACACGCTTGTTACGGTTGGATCCGAACATTTTCCAGGGCAGATTGTTCTCTTATGGATTCTCCAGATCAAAAGTCAAAACAGAACGGTCTGACCAACTTCGGAAAAAGCGTAGTAAAGGAAATGAATCGATTGGGAATGGTAGTCGATCTGTCACATGTGTCCGAGGCCACAATGATTGGGGCTCTCAATATATCAAAGGCACCGGTCATATTTTCTCACTCGTCTGCTCATGCTTTGTGCAATTCCACTAGAAATGTGCCTGATCGAGTTTTGAAACAACTGGTACGTGTATAAGAATCAGTATTACATAAAATCTTAGCATCAACATCGGAGAGCATGCAAAAGATAAACTTAAAGATTTCCCAGGAAAAAGATACATGTTAACATTTTTGCAGCAGCGTCTGCACGTAGTGAGACGGATTTAAATTATTTTTCCCATATGACCGATTAAGATTTTGAATTTAGTCTGTGCCAAATAATTGATCGTCGTCACAGCTTTTATGTTTGCGCAAATTATCTGCTGCGCCTTCATCAAATTTTCAAGATATTTCACCAGTGAGTGCTTTCTCGAGGCGGAAGATGCTTCTATAAAAATAATTTCAAAAAATAAGTTTCATTTTCGCCTCGATTTCATGAAATTTGCGTTTATCGGAATAAGTTCATCAAAAATGACGATTTCGATGTGAAATCAAACAAGGAACTTGCTTTTTGAGGCAACTGTTGGGCAAAACCTTCGTTTGGCTAAAGTGGAAGCTCCTTTCATCCTTTTGGATCGATGAAAATTCGAAAAATGAGAAACTGATAATCCCGAAAAAGGATTCCTCTGAGAGACAGGAAGGAAGTCGATATGAAAAAATAGGGTACTCAAAAATATATATTTACTTCTTTATTTAACAAAGAAAGGCTAAGATTGTGAGGCTAATCTCACCAAAACAGGAATTTTAGGTTGCCAAGTCAAAGCCTGAGCTTTCGTCAGAAATGGGAAGTGGACGGTCGAAAATCAGAAGGAGCTGTGGATTTGAATTGCATGCCTCCCGAGCTTTCTTTGCAGGTATTCATACTAAAAGCACAAAAAAAAATTAACTCCTATTTTACTTTGTCACTTTTTCAAAGTGACTATTTAAAATATTAAAGATAATCCGAGCCTTGGAAAAAGGAATTAATTTTCTCTTACGATTGTTATTTTTTTATAGAATTTATTTACGATTATCATTTATAACATTACCTTTCGTAACGGAAAGCGAGAAGGAGCTGCAAGCATCTTAAATCACTGAAAGTATTTTTATAAAATAAAAAGGCTTTGCAATACTAAAGCGCATGTTATTAAGTCGAGAGAACGTGGTTTATATCGTGACATATATGTAAGCATTCATTTACATCATGAAATTCGTAAAAAGTATTTCAAGCGGATGTCAAATATCACATCACAGTTTAATTGCTCGATATTCAAAAAGTGAATTATCAAAGTGCAAAATATTCATTTTTATATCATTATTTTAAAAACGCGTTTTCACAGTGAAAAATTTTGAAATCATTACCCGACCGCACTCGTCCATTGAAGCGAAAGCAAAGTTCCGATTATTATGAAACGATTAAAATATGTAAGAATATAAAGCAAAAGTAAATAGCCGGGGAAAGATCTAAATAAAATAAAGTTGATTATTAAGTATTCAACTGAAAAGTCTGACGTTCGGAAACTTTGAAGGAGAGGTAGGGAGTGAAAATCTCGTGCAACTGCTTGAATGATATACAATCAATAACACAATAGTTCTGAGCTTTTATATTTTTCGATGCGGATAGTCCTTTAATCGCTAATATTTTTCCCATAATAATCCGTAACTTGTAACAATCCACATACCGTTATAGCGAAACGGATACGATCGGTCATGATTTGCCTTTTTGCGAGGATTTTTTTACATGTTTGCATTTTCTACTCCACATCGACGAGAATATATCAAATATCAGTAAGGGACTTAACATCAAAAGCTAACAGAAAGCGGATCCACAACGATTCCAGCAACCGATTGCCGCGGCCCACTGTGAATACACCACAAAGATTTACAAGTAATAACAGAATAATTTTGACATCTCAACTTGTTTTTCTCCCTTCTGCTAAAGGTTCATACACCTTTCCTTCATAAATCTTCAATCCCCCCCAAGAGCCATTTAGAGAAGCATGTACACACAATCGAAGAGATTGCCGGGAGGAGTTGGGAAACGATATAAAAATTTAAACCTAGGTCATTTTTACCATCATGTTACCCATAAAACTTCCACCGCTTCCGATAATCCAGCACTTTTCCTTCATATGGATCATTAAAAAATAAAAGGTAACAAGGTCTTTATTACAGTTTTGCGCTTTTATAGTTTCTCTCGCTTCTGCCGGGTTTCTTATTTGTTGCTACCCGGGTTTTCGTAGTTCGCCGACAACCGCACGGGTAACAATAAAAAAAAAGGAAATTGAACGAAGGAGCGAACGTCGCAGGCAAATAAAGTGAAATTTATGTCGGAGGATTCCCGCGCAGGAAAGCGTCCCGCACGCTCCTTTTATGCAGCAGCAAGCAGCATTCTTTGCAGGAATCCGAAAGCCCGAGAGTTTTATTAAAGGATGAGCACTACCTCGCCGAGCAAATGCCGCGAAAGGAAAAACTCGCTTTAACAGACGATTGATCCCCGGTGCCGAGCGAATCCGAGCATCTCCGGCGAATGGGAAGGCACTTTGCTGACGGATCGCTGCACATTAATCTTACCCCGCAAGGGCTGCCGTCCTTCCGCCGCGACGGTCCCCTTCGTTCGCTCGCTTTAAATTGGAAAACGTCCGAAACGCGGGGCGCCCTTTGTGCCGGTCTTCGCCGGGCTTTCAACCTGTCAAAATCCGCATCGATTCAATTTCCTATACGTTATTTCGGTTTTGCTTTTTTATCTTATTCAACATTTTCCCGGTCCAAAACAAAATGATTTTTTTTTTTTTTCTTTTCCCCGATGCGAAGGTTTCCCCTTTCGTTTCCCCCCCAGCGCCGGCTTCCTTTTGGCCGTGCGGGATCGAAACCTTTTCATTAACGCACGACTTCTACCGAAATGGAAAATTCCGGTCGGGAAAGCTAACGAACGAGACCAAATGGAAGGCGTTTTCGAAATTTCGAGATTCATCCTCGAATCCGGGCGATGCTGACAGAAACTGGAAATTCATATGCGGATATTTAAGCTTTATTAAACGGTGGAAATTGCGGTGGAATATTTAGCCACTTAATGCACGATAAGCATAAACTGAATCGTTGAACCTAGGGGAAAATCCCACGTCCGATGGCGGAATGTACGAAATTTTATTATCGTATACAATAGTTAATTGAAGGGGTTTTAAAATTTAATGCGGTTCAACTGGAAACTGTGTAATTCCAAAAATTCGGTTAAAATATCTTTTTATTAAGCGGGATCCCAATCAGAACGTGTATTAATCGTTAATAATGAAAAACCCGAAGTAATATCCGACGCTGAGTAAGGTAAGATTCAATAACAAACCCGCTGGCGATTTTTTCAAGTATTTTTACTTGTTACCAAAACAAGCGAACCGTAAAACCATTCCATGTTTGAATAATAAAAGCTCTATTTATTTATTTTTCTTTATTTTCATAAAAAAAAAAAAAAAAAAAAAAAAAACCTTTCAAACGGAAAAAGATTCATTTTCGGAGGTGCACAAAAACGTTCGTTCCGAAACTGCTGCACATAATTTTAACGGCGAACGCCGGACGATGTGCCGCAACCTCTCTTTCATTGCTGTAGACGGACGAAGAATAAACGGATGTGGAACGGTGAAGCTGCGGATTCGCAGGCGTTCGATCCGGAAAGGTACGGCGACACTGTGCGGCGTGGCTGACGCGAAGACGCCTTGTGCACATTGCCCGGGCAATATTGCGAATGCGGCACTTTTATTCGTCGGATGCGATCCGATGAATATTTCCGACGTTTTGTTACTCATCGTATTAATCGGAAGAAGTTTGCACACTTTTGTGCGGAGTTTTTGGAATGAGAGGCGCAAAATCGGGCAAACGGAATGAAAAATCGAGCAGGTACGGATCCTTCGCGCCAACATTTTAATACAATGATCGGGGAAACTTCGTACGTTAATAAATCATTCACGTTCCACGAGTTGAATAAATAAAAAATGTGTAAAGGCCCTGTTAATTTGACAGTTTCTCTCACGTCGAAGTTAGAGTTTTACCTTCCGACGGTGCCATTCTGACCGAATGGCGGTATTAGAACTACCTGATTGTGCGGCGTTCGGTTTCGCAAGACGACCCCGAACAAAAGTTTTCAATAAAGCAATAAAGTGTTAAGGGAAGAGAGAAACAAAGCTTAGGACGTGATCAATGTTAACGCTGCAATTTTTTTCAAAGGGAAACGGAGAAAAGAAAAGAAAGAAAATATATCAATTGAAGCAAGCAATAAATAACAGGATAGGCCGTATATGAAGCGAAAAATAAAAGAAATATTGTGATTTCTGGATTAGGAAAAGCCGGGACGAGAAGAAAAGAAATATCTTAAAAAAGCACCATCCGCGGAGTCGCAGCAGGGTCTGTGCGCCTCCAATTTAAAACAATTTTCGCACTTCTTTCGGACGACGAAATCGTCGCGAATGGAGGAGGAAAATTCACGTGGAAAGCGTCGCGTCGAAGTGACACTTTTCGGTTTTCGACTTTTGAAAAAAAAAAAAAAAAAAAGGAAAAAAAGGATGGGAAACAAAGAAAATATTTACACGAAGACCGCAGCGCGAAATGTTTGCATAAGAGGACGGCAAAAATCCCAGAAGTGCAGGCCGAGCCTCCCCGCGCGTCGCCGTAATTCATTCGCGGATGGAAATTTGTTAGGTCGTTTTCCCGCGGGGCGCGGACAACAGCAGTCCCCGTGGCCCGCAAGCCGAATACCCTTGCACTCATTCAATTTCTTCCTCTGTTTCGCTGAGAAATTTCGGTATTCGCTGAGGGATCCGCCGCAAGCGGAGACGAAGCATCGAACGCGGACAATCCTCGGCAATTAAATTCGTACCTGCCGTGGGTAAATGAAAGAATTCACATTTCCCGCCGGAAAAGGCGCTAAAGACGAGATTTAATTTTTAACGCCCGGTTGCCTGAATTTAATTAGCCCGCTCGATGCCATGCGGCAAACTAATGAATTTTCCGCAAGTGAAAAATGTTTGTTCCGGAAAGTGGAGTTTTCGCTTCCGCCGGAAGAATTTGGATTAATATATTCGCAAGGGAAAGGGACGTTTCCTCTCCGTTAAGTTTTATGCCGTCGCACGACTTTTGGGAAGAATTTATATCCTCCATAAAGGCAATCTTGCGGCCGTACCTGGTTCGTCCCTCTGGTCGGATTTCTTGCCCCCAATAAAATAACTTTTGATGTTCTTCAGCTGATCTATAACAAGTTTTTTTTTTTATTACGTAATATCAGAAAAATTTCAAAAAAATCAAATATTTGTTGCCGTTCAAATACTTATTTCCCAAGTAAGCGTGATTTACCTTCTTTTATATTGTGCAGTGAGTAATGCGTGGTCATCGACTGAGGCCGTACTTTCCTCTGATCACCTCAAATATAAAACATTTTTTCTTTTCAAGGCTGAAAACGGAGGAGTTATTATGGTTAACTTTTACTCCCAGTTTCTCTCCTGCAGGGACACGGCAACTGTCCAAGATGCCGTCGGTAAGGAATCTTCTTTACAATTTTGAGTTAATCGAAGTTTCCAAATGCGCCTTCCGTACGATGAAGGGAAGAAAAAAAATCAAAAATTTTAAATTAAAAAAAACCAACTTTATAAATGTCATCCGAATCCCTAATACTTATTATTTATTTTCCAGCTCATATAGAACACATGAAGAATATCGCTGGTGCCGAGCACATTGGCCTAGGTGCTGGATACGACGGGATAAATCAGTATGTATTTGCAGGGGGTTGTCCTGCGTTGTGAGCGGTTCGCAATAGCTGAAACTCCAAAACGTTCTCCAAATGCCTGATAACTCTCGCTTATTCCGTTTCCTTTTAAGTGCCTGACCATTTAAAGAGAGTTTCGCGTTCGATTAGGAAGCAAAAAAGCGAGATTCACAGTAGGATTAAGGACTGCATTCGCCTTTAATGTTACAGAACTCCGGAAGGCTTAAACGACGTGTCATCGTACCCAGTTCTGTTCGCAGAGCTTTTGGCATCCGGGTGGAGCGAAGATCACCTGAAAAGGCTCGCGGGACTCAATTTCCTCCGTGTTCTGCAAAGGGTGGAGCAAGTCAGGGACGAACTGAAGCAAGCGGGGATGTCGCCTTCCGAAGACATAATTGCTCCCAAGCTTCTCGCTCCTCATTCGAACTGCACTTCGAAAAACCTGTTTTGAAATTCATAATTAGAAAATATAAATAGAAATTTTATTCGATCTCGAAAATATTAATTTCATAATCAGAAAATTTTAAACCCCCGGAAAACGAATAAAAAAAAAGAAAAGGGCAGGAAAATTACCTGGACTTTCAGCGATGTCGCGAAGACGGATCGCAATTTATGAGAATTGAGATCGATCAGGTAGGGTCGTATTTCGCCAGCAGGTTGGACGTAAATTCTGCACTGGAGTCGAACGAAATTTTACCTGATCAGACGAAACCCATAACTAGTTTTCGGTCCATTTCGAGAAACTGAAATAATCCAAACATCAGACCTTTCAGTATCCGCCAACAGATCGGATCCTCCAGTGCGTCAGCTATTCTGGAGTTTTGAAAGTAAATCGAAATTTTGAATCGGTCAGACCCAGACTTCCATTTCGGAAAGACCGTCGGACAGAATTTCATTCTCACACGCGCACTGCGGGGTAAATTCACGTAAAGAAGAGCGGTAAAATGCTTCAAGAAATTTTGATACAACTGAAATCCCACTGGAGTGGATCACTGAAAAGGTTTCTGCAGTTTCTTTTTTTTCAGAAGGATTTGCACAAGGCTCTAAATACGAAAATGTTGAAAATGGTAAAATCTTCGATCGCGAAACCATTAAAAAACCTCTTTAATCGAATGTGTTTAGTCGTAAACTTTCGAGTGGAGGCTGTTCTCCGCAACTGATTAGAAACAGGATTTCTAACACATTTTGTAAATGTAAATAGTTTTGAATAGCATTCCCCGAGCTTGCTTTTTATATTTTACACAAATGAGAGACTGAAATAAACGTCAAAAAGATGTTTGAATTTCTTTGCCGTTGAAGGGAATCATTTTTACTGCCTTCTCTGTCAGCTAAAAACTGCTGAAGTTTCATCCCACAATTTCGTGATCGTGGAAGACATTAAGGGTAAAGATTTTGAAATGGTTTATTTCACTATTAAATTGGGATATCTCGTTTCAAGCAAGAAATGCTCTTTGCACCGAAAATAAAAAATGATCTTGGATAAGTTGATAAATGCATTACTTTATGGTATCCCAAATGCATTTTATTTTCGGCAAGCTACGTGATGTAATAATGGAAAAAATCAACTAGGATCGATGAACCTAAGTTGAAATTTAATGAAATTTTCATCGCTCCAAGGAAGATAGTTCATTTTTTGAATATTAACAATCTTTATTGCTTAAATATTTATATGCCTCAACTTTGATCGGTAAAATTATTCACCATCCTGTTTTTTTAATCACTTTATATTTTCGCAGTTCTAAGACCGAAAAAAGTTGTTTTCCTTTTTCGTTTTAAAACAAATCTTGTCCTCTATTTTCCTTTTTATTGTAGTTTCCTTCCTAGGAATTCCACTGTTTTTAATGCAAAAAGACGAATTTAAATTAGGTATTGGAAAATATGTTATATTTTCGTCTTGCATCTGAACGGAAGAAACAGAGAAAATTTTATGGGAAAAATTCAACAAAATTGACCAATAACTCACAACTGGAATGTACAAAATATTCGGAGTTATTGATCCTGTTTTTTATTCATACGATGCGAGTTGCCAAGACTTGCTCATTTTTATAAATTCCAATTAAGACTTCCATAAGTAAGTAAACATTAAAAATTTGCTTTTAAAAATAATCCATAACAAAAACGGAGAAGTCATTACACAGTGGTTGATCATAAATAAAATTAATTAAAATATAGTTCATCATTTACACCTGAAAAATTATATTTTATTACCAGTAAAAAAAAAAGATAATTTTGAAAATCTTAAGCTTATTTGATACGGTTTGTTCACCTCGAAACACAAAGATACTTTATATTTTAGATTGTTTTAAACGTATCACTCACATCTATTCAAACTATCAACCGTTTCAATCGAATAAATTAATGAATATTATTAGCATATGTTTAAATTATAAAAATATATTTTAATAAATACATTTTTATTATTTAATGTGTTAAAAAATAATTATGTTTAAAAGCAGAATTTCTTACCTAAACTTAATATTCAGGTGATCGTGGTCAAAGTTCTGCTTGTTATTCTCACTGTCAACGATGTAAATTTTCTGCGGGAAAAATTTAAGCATTAATAAACTTCAAAAACGCTAAATAAATTAGTTTTATCACACACAATCGAACGATACTTACATATATATATCCACACATCTTTTTAGTCAGAAGCAAGAATCAACATCGAAAGACAGTGAAATAGAATTGACAAAACACAAAGTCGACATTCAAAAAAAGGTAGATCAAGATTTATTTGTTTATAATTAATATTAATCACATATAAATTTGTAAATGAGAAGAAATTCGCAAGTTATAATAATATGTATAAAAATTTACAAGTGAAAGCATCATACAAAAACATCAAAATTCTAAGCGAAATTAGAGATCATTAAAATTTTATACAATTGTTAAAATTTTAATCTAAAAAAATCTTTTTTTTTTTATTTAGCTACAACTTTAACCTAATACTATACTTTGAATATATGTTGTTGCAAATATTATAAGAAGCAGTTCTGAATATATTTTATTAATGAGCTGATTGCCATCATGTTCAAGTTATATAACTTTAGAAATTATAAGATACTTTCAATCATGGAGCTCAGATTAGAATTTGTTAGAACAAATTATGTGTGCATATGAATAATCAAAATATCTAAATATTGATTTTGAAATACCCGTTGTACAGCAAACACAATTTAGAAGCATTAAAAGAGATTCACGATATATGACTGGCATATGAATCATTATGAACCACAATGACAGTCACTACAGAAAATAATCCTCTGTACTAGGCAATAAAGTGCTCGATTAACTTTTGTTAAATCCTCTGTTTTGCTTATTAATCAAAATAATGTCATCTTATATCAACTGTTAAAAAGTCACTAAAAAATGCGTCTGTTTATTTGACCATTTTCAAAAACCAAAACAATATAGAAGAGCATGCACGTATATATATAAATATATATATGGTCAAAAATTCAGTACGCAAACATAAATTTAATTATTTTAGTAAAAATATGTCTATAATAACTTAAATAAAATCTTAAAAAAATTATAATACGTTACTATAAGACAAGTTTCATAAATAATTGAAATTATTAATTATTCTTACATTACTGGAATTACCATTAATAATATAAAATATGATATCTCTATATAAAGATATAAATATCCCTTCAATTAAGAAAGTCAAAGTTAGTTTAACTTACTTAAAAAATATTTGCGAAAACAGAGACTGAATTTTTTATTCATATGTATACTATGTATGAATGTTCTTACTAAACTTTTTCAGTTGTAAAATTTTTCGGCTTGGGAAAATCTTTTGATTTTCAGCATTTTATTATAAAACTAGGTGAACTTCACTATCCGACATCGACAATATTTGTAGTGTTCAATCCATAAAATTCAATGCTTCTAGCGTAAATAAATTAAATATGACAATGAAAACATTTTAAAAAAATTTCGCTATATAACACATCTAACTCGATTATTATTTTTATTGTGAAAATCAAAAGACAAAAAAACTAAAAATTACTGTATTATTCATTAAACAGATACAAAATTTTGCATCATACCAAAAGAAGATCATTTGAAATAACTAATATGGAAAAAAATTACTAAATTCTTTCGACAATTATTTACACTGAAAACGATAAAAAATATATTAATAATGTGAAATCCCTAAATTCTTTCACAACTTTCTAAACAAATAAGCCACATTATTATTACAAACTTATACTATATCACAGTTGAATATGAAAATTATGTATTAGTGAAATTTAATTTCTGCTCAACAATTTTGGCTCCGACTCTCTTCCATTCGGAACAATAACAAATAAATTTTTCTGCTTTGTTAATCCTAAGTTATTCTCTCTACTTACTCCTTGGTAACCTTGGTTGGGCTTGAATATGACACTGTGCGGTGACGAGGAACAAATTAGACGTGCAACAAGACTGACCACTATTCCGACAACGAATGTGATGAATATGGCCATAAACGAGTACCACAAGAAAGATATTCTGTACGGGAATAAGGCCACCTTCTGCTCGTATGATCTATTAATATTTACATTTGACTCGAGTCAATCAGTGTTTTCAACTAAGTGACAATTGTGATTTTCTGTATGATGGAAACTTACTGAACGAGGGCGGAAAACGTTTCATTAATTGCACGACATCCGGATGTTGAGAGAGGCAAAGTTTCGTACACGTAAAAACCTTTTTCGATTGATACCTGAACGCCAATGGTGATCCAGCCGACGAAGCAGACTCCTGAGGTGAGCCCAAGGAAAGCTCCCTGCAAAATTAATCGCATTTTTTGTTGTGAATACCGAGGGACTCGAGAGCCAATATTCGACTACAAAGTATGAATATTAATAAAATTTTATTAAAAAAAAGGATCAGAAAATTAAACATCACTTAACACATGGTAAGAATAATATAGCGGACGATTATGATTGGAGTTGTGGGAACAATAAGCTAACGCTAAATTATTCGTTGAAAAAGGACACAATTCTTTTCCTTTGAACCTTATTCCCACACAAGAATAACAAAATTTATCTTTTCGATTACATAATTAATCAATTTCAGAAGCTTCATAATTTTATATGTTTTCTGCAGTCTCCTTTCTCTAAAGTATAACCGATATTTTTCGATAAATCCGAAGATTAGCTCCCAACATGAAATTTATATCGGTTTTTCAATTAAATATTAAAATTCAAGCGTCGAAGTGCAACTCACCATGGTATTTGCAAAGGGAACATAAATCCCGAGTAGGAAGACTCCGAGGAGAGATCCAGAAAAAAAACCAGAAAGCGAAATGGCGATCTGAAAATCCCAAGTAGATCAGTTGGAACGATCTGATGTTTAATAAAAGCTTTAAGTAATTTCCGAATGAATTTACCGGGACGAGAGTGCCCATGTATGGCACAAGGAAAACCATAGCGAAAGAAGAGAGCCCAAATATCAAAGCCAGAACCTTAACCGTAATCCCCGCTTTCTTTGACGTGAGATTGGACCTGAATTGGGTTCCCTCCAGTTCGGCGTACCAAATCGCTGCAAGGGAGTTCATTCCGGTGGAAACGGTGCTGCAAATGATACGTTGGATCAGAAATTTAAAAAAGTTTTTGTGTATATGTAAGAAAACTTTGATACCTTAATCCTGCTGAAAATATTCCTGAGACAAACAGCCCAGGAAACCCCCTAAGATCACCGAGCACATCCATCACGAAGAGGGGAAACAGTTGATCGGGTGTCTTGATGTCTCTGTTGGTTATGGGATCGCAGTCAAAGTATTGCGCATATATCAGCATACCAGTATATGCGGTGAGTAGCGAGACCAATGCCCAACCGACTGCATTAATCCACAGCATTCTGCAGTTAAACCGGAAGCATTAAAGCAGCCGACATATTAGTAACATTGGAAAATCATTTATTTTACATTAAAGCTAAAAACATTTTCCGCGCGTTTATGCTTTATCGAATGTAAATTTTCGTGTAACAGATATAAAAAAAATTTAAACTGTATTTCTTGGTACTTTGATACGGTATACTCATTCATTCCAACTGAATAATAAATATATTTTTCAAATATTTATTAAACTTACTTTCTCGCAGCCGATATGGACTGAACCGACAAATATCTTTGAATCTGCAGTTGATTCGCACCAAAAACGGAGAAATGCAGAAAAGCGCTTCCGAAAAAGGCGGACCAAAAGGAATACCTTTTTGTTGGATCTAGGTTGAAACTAAAAAAGGAAAAAATATTTACTACTTTTATCGAATTTTTAATGTTATCCTCTCAAAATTACATTGCTTCGTTCCGTTCTGGTACGGTTAAATAAAAGCTCACATTCCTTTACGATACATAAATGCCTTAATATAAAGCAAATATATCATAAGCATAATATTCACAAATTTATTTATTTTTAAATGTAGTTCAAGTCTTCTTTTTTTGCAATTACTCGATCTTGGAATTAGAATTTCTAAGTTTTATACCTCGAATGATTGATCGAAAATTATTAAAATATCAATTCATTATTATTCGCTATTACACAAAACTTACTCGATGATAGTATCTCGGGAACCATTCTTATTTCTGTTCCAAACAACATTCAGTCCTCCAATATCGAAAGTGCCCTTAACAAGGACCGCAACTATAGCCGTGTACATAATGATTATTTGAAATGTGTCTGTCCAAACAACTGCTTTGATCCCTCCCTGCAATCAAATAAGAATTTTCTTAAGGTGCATAACCTGAAGCATTCAAAAGTGAAATTTAATACATCAAATAAATCACACTTACAATAGTGGTGTAAAATATGCATACTATGTACATCACGACAACCACAAGTTCCGTATTTATACCGGTTGCTAGAAAGCACATTGAGAAAGAAATGTTAATTATATAAATGGCAAAACAAGTCAAAAGGCATCTTTTCATTTCTCCAAAATTATTTTCATGTACTTCAAAAAGCAATATTTTTTTATGTTAATTAAAATAATAAAAATGCTGTCACTGAACCAAACACCAATAATTTATATTATTGGATTACTAATTTTTCGCATTATCAAGAATCTAATTAATATTTACAGTATAATTCGTACATTTTCTTCATCGTGTTCAACGAGATCAACACGCATTAAGATGCACACTGCACTTGGAAATTCATACCGCATATCGGAAAATAAACTTTAAATTTATTATATTTTATCGGAAGCAATATTGATAAAATGAGTTATAGTTTTTAAAACTCTATACATTTCACCTATATTTCCATATTCATTAACTTCATATTCTGCATTCGATTGAAACCAATTAATATCAATTAATTTTGTTGCAATCAATTTTTGTTGCAACATCGACCTTTAGATAGAAAATTCATTGTAATATTTAAATAAGATAAATTTTCTACATGTTAAATCACTTATCATTATGCATAAAGAGGAACATTTTTTTTAATTGTAATCTTTATGCTTTTTATATGCAAGTATTAGTCAGACAGACGGTTTTATTCCCTTTCTTTATGTCATATAATCTAGTAATGAAACTGCTGTGCACTTAAGAAAAATGTTGATCTCATCAACTGACTGCTTCATTTTACTATTAATAAAATATAAAATTATATTATAATCAAGATCAATATATATTAATGGAAATTACAATTTTATAATATGCAATAAAGTACAAATTTATTCAAGTTTGATAAAAATGTGTTTCAGCTTTGTGCTGGAAAAAACATTCATTAATGTATAAAATGTCATTTTATCACAAAGGAAAATTCATTAACATTATAAAGTGCCTGACTTTATGATCGTTTTAGAAATAATTTTTACCTTAATTTACTACATTCAGCATTGTAAACCTTTATTTCTAATATTAGATGGATCATTCGATTTTTTTCTTTTCTATGGATTTCCATGATATTTATGTCAATATATACTTCATAAGAACGTGAAATTATATTTTATTAAGGGTAATTAAATGCTTACGAAAGAATATATGTAGAGAACTTGTGGGTAACCTGAATGCGACATAGATCAACTATTCGCTGATGTGCTTCGTGTGTAAAACATGACAATTTCGTGTAACATTGAAGGAAACCAGAACTTTCAGATCTGCAGTTGTTGTAAGTAGTCTAAACATTCTGGAATCGTGGAGGTCTATTATTATAAACTGACCGAGACTTTTCACAGAGATGCTTTGCAGCAACTTAAGAGTGTAAATAATAAAAAAATATACTATTTAAAGTGTAAATTGCAAGTTCCTTTATCCGGAAAACAAATTCGAATTTATGAAAGCAAATATAACCGAAACAGTTTCCTATCATATTGAAAAGTGCAGAGGTTAAAAAAAAGGCTAGCATCCAATATGATAAAAATGAAAACTTTGATTACGACAATCAGAGGTTGTATGGAATACTTGAGAACAATGAAAAAGATTTCTAAAAACTGCAATCTCAGTTTTGTAATTATATTAAGGTACCCTTAACAATAGTAGTTTTCTAAAATAATATTATTAATAGTAAATTGAGAGAAGCAAAATAATTTTTACAGTTTGAATATTTTTATTTTTATTTATTGCGGAATGAAAAACATCGCCTTTTAGATAGTTAAAAATGAAATTACCACTATTACGAACAATTTTAGGGATACATATTTTCAAGGAAAGGAAAATATTTGTTATTGTCAGTTTTGAAATATTTGTATCAGGTGTGATCCTAAAGTATCCAATTCTAAACGGAGGTGGAGAACTTCAAATATTTCCATGAAAATTTATATATATATCTAACACGATCATTCATTGACTTTCTGGCAGGATTCTGCGATTCTTCCTTGCAATAAATGAAATTTCAAATTCAGTTATTCTCAAGGGATTATGAAAATAGTTAGTTTGGATAACTTTCCTCCGGAAAACTCATATGGAAAGTTACGGCAAACATTTATAATTCTTCAGGATGCAGTTCAATTCAAAGTTTTGTTCGATTAAATTTCTGCAGCCAAATTAAGATTTTTTATGACTTTCCATGTCAGGGACTTTATCTGCTGAAATCCATGTTTGGTGGACTGTCAATGCCTTACACTAATACATCTTTAGCTGAATGTATATTACTGTAAATATCTTCTTTAACGATTTTCAAAACACAATCTTACCTTGATGAAGTGCCAATGCAGGAGCATATAAAACCAAGGCTAAGAACAAAAGCATTTGCAGTGTGAAGATACTGGAAGCGAAGCGCTGGAAGTTTCGGTTAAATCTTTTCCCAAAATACTGGAATTTGATTTTAAAAAAAAGTTAATATTCATTATTTCATTAGTTTAAGATCGTGATCAGCATCTGCACTCGTTTCAGATTCACAAAATAACATTATTAGATATGCGCGATGTAGTTTTTTCTGAAGCGAGACTGACTATGCTGGCGTTCCAGTATGGAGAACACAATTATATATTAAAAAACATGTTTAAACTGTTATGGGAGGAAAATAAGCGTCGAGAAAATTACAATAATAATAATAAGAAATAATTGCAAAATAAAATTTAAGGAGAACTCCTTATTTGTATTTGTTAGAGTTAATGTATTTAACCCTTAAAATAAGATGAAATTTTAATGGAAAAAAATTAGTAAGGAACAAAAAAAATGAGGTAAAATACAGGGTTTTGACTGAAATAAAAATAATTGTATAAATATATGTTAAACAATATTATATCATATTAATTACTGAATTTTAATATAACTAAATTAAATCCTCCGTAATGATAAATATTTGAGATATTTAATTCTTGAATGCTTACAGATAATTAAAGAAATTTATAACTAAAAATAATCAAATAGTACATAAAGGTTGTGCCAGAAACTAAAATTTAAAATTATTAGGTTAAAAAACTTTGTGGTAGTAGTAAAAAATTCATATAAGTCTGCATAAAAGGCTCTTACCTATGAAAAGAATAATGTAAATGACAAAATTTGATTTTGTTAAACATCTTTTAAATATTAATATTCTTACATGTAACATCTAATTAAATTTAAATGTAATGAGAAACGTAAATTTATTTATAACCCTTTCAATAATTCAAAACAAGGTCCGTTTATAGAATTAAATTTTTGTTACGCATGCTATCACATGGTCTGTCAAAGATGAATTTATTTTATATTAGTTACATTTCAGAATTTAGAAATAGTTATGCAAGATAATAGACTCTGTAATACTTTACATATATATATAAATATATATATAAACATACATTTATTTATTTAATGCATAAAATAATTGACGGATACGAGTTACATTTGCATTATTGTAACCTTAAGCTGAATTATCAAACAGAAAAAATATAAAATTTACAATTTGTGAATATTTTATGAATAATAATACATATAAGTAAAGCAACACTGACATTTCTCGACTGACCTCATATGCTGATGTAACGTTCATCTTCCTGAAGAATGGTACAAAGATATACCCTATGAACGGAACAGCGAGAAAAGACGCAAATCCCATCAACCATATTTGAGGTCCATGAAGATATACCTCCACCGGTTGACCCATCAGAGTAATAGATGATAGGAAACTGAAAAGATGAAGTAAAATATTTTTACTGCCAATAAGGAGGCAAACTTTATGCAGTCAGCACTGGTTAAGTCTCTTTACTGGATTCCCATATTAAAAACTAACAAATTAACAAGCTAAAATTTTTAAAAAATTTTGATAGATAAAGAAAACTATCGAACTGAATAATATAAACATACATAAATTAAAAAATATATGCACAAAGGGAAATTTTCTCACTCTAGCTACTTACACCAAAATTACCGTAAGATATTAGTTTCACGTGACTTTTTTAAAAGTACAAATTTATCTATTCGGGTCCGAAAAAATTTTTATTAAAATTTACTCAGCCAAATTATGTAAAAGCTTAACGATAACGAGAAATGTGCCATTTCGGAATTCGGAGCAATAAACGAAATGGATGAAAACAGAAAAAAGTATTTTACTCTTAAAGGAGAAGGAAAATCCAAAAATATCTTTCAATTTTACGAAATCAGACATAAATCTTCGGTTTGAAAAATGCCCATTTTCTGCAGAAACGTAATCCTGTTTATTAAGAGGGAAACTGCGTCTTGATTTTTCTGATGTCAGAGATCAAGTTACATTTATTTGAAATCCTCCAATGATTTTATATACAGATCGTTATGATCAATCGAAAAACTGAAAAATAACAAAAAAGTTCCGGAGGATAATTGGTCTCGGTCGTTTAACATGTCCGGAGTAAAAGATATGGTCAAGTGTTATTACATATTACATTGACTTGTAGATGTGTTAAGAAAGAAAAATGCGATAATGCTGACCAAGACCGGAAAAAATATGAAAATTTAAAACATTCTTATGCTACAGAGCTTCCAGGCAAGGCCAGACCGAGCTTTTACACGAGGCGATGGATCGAATCTGACGTTTTCGAGAGATTGGCTTCCACCAATGAAGCAAGACCTAAATTTTTTTCGGAGGATTTTAATTGCATTTGAAAAGTAAACTCACATAAAATTCAAGGACTATATTTTTCCACTGGCACTTCATGAACCCAGCTCATCATTAGACTGTGAAGCTCTTAGCGCGGCAACACATATAACAAAGAGCATCAACGCAAGGCAAAACTGCCAGAAAGCTCTTCTCTGGCAAAGTCAATTATTTACGCCGAATAATATCAATGAAGGTTATGTTAAAAGTATTAATGAAAGCAAATTTTCGTCTGTCGAATCCGATGTTAAGCAAACGAAATTAGATCCGTGCTGATGAACACGAAAAATTTTGCATCTTTAATCGAAGCTACGAGAAACTGATTTAAAAAAAGAATTTGCCCTTAGCAATAACCCTGTTATAAACGTCATTCGAGGCAGCATCCCTTTGTAAATGCGTTTTGACGGTTAAAACGGCTGCAATTCGAAGCGATAAACAAGACTAATTTTAAATTTAAAATAATTACAATTAACGATTTATAATTATTTGAGTCAGGGAAAACATGTCAATAAATCCATGTCGTAATTATAACCCATTTCGATTATTATCGGCCTGAAGTGTGCGTTAAAAAATTCAGCGATCTCCGCTTTTGTACACATTAAACGACCCTTGCTGATGAAAGCAATGCACTGACCGAGGGATGAGATTCGCCAGGCTCCACCGTGAATTTTTGCTGTTAACGACTACATTCGGCTACGGGGCGAGCCGTGCCCCGAAAAGGCAACGAATTCGCCCGGGAAAACGTTTGGGTACGGTAAAAAACCCGTTTTGACGTGGGCTGCATCGGGCCTGGAAAATTCCCGGCGCAAGACCAGTGCCAAAAATCCAAGCTGAAACGAATATTTTTCAGCATTAAAGCATAAATTTAAATTTTCCATTCGACGCTTTTTGCCGTACCGAAGTTTTACGCTTCAGAAACTTTTAAAACCATCTGAGCAAACAGCATCTCCATCGTCTTTTACATTGACATATTTCGAAGAGTCATTATCAGTTTTCAATTATCAGATCTCTTTATTGTCATTCCTTAAGCTAATAAGATAGCACTATATACAGACGCGGATACTTTTACGATTAGTCTGCGTAAATCTCATAAATTCATTTTATTTGCCGTGCGCGGCCTTTTTAAAGGACTCGCCGACAAGTTTTGCAGAAAGAGAGCTTTCAGGTTATGAAAAATTGACGGGTTAAAAACGAGCCCGAACAGAATTAAAATAGAGACTTACCTGGCAAGCATGGACAGCGCAACGGGTACGACACTCATCTGGCCCCCGCCGGTGAGGAACTCTCTTGGGGAATTGCTGTTCGCCTGGTTCTTCTTCTTAAACCCGAAATGGCAGCCGTGGTATAAGCCGATTAAAGCGGAAACCACAAGCATGGCCCCGAAAACCGTGTAGTCCTCCCAACTGAAGACTCTGCTCCCGCCCTCGTGCGCTTCAGCCATGTCTCTGACTTGTCCCCAAGATGCGTGTCCTGTGAAGATAGTTAATACCTTTTCTCATATCCCACGCATTTCGATGTCGGCAAACTTCACGGAGAATCACACGAAAAGTCGCATGTCGTTGCACGGTGCAGTTGATAATAAAAAGTTCAATACTCTGTTGACAGGATCAAAGACCAGCAATTTCTGTTTATTTTGACAAAGTCCCGATAGAAAAGACAAAAAAACCGGGCTAAAGCTTGCAGATAATAACTTGGACGTCGTGTATTTACTCGCATATATTATTATTATTAGCGAAAATCTTGACGCGGAAAACTCTGAAAAATATAATCATATAATAACTCCTCGATGAAGGATGTCGCCCTCCATAAGAGTACAGAATTACCGCAAATTCAAAGACGCATAACTTGGATTTGGTGAGAGAAAAATTCCGAAGTGAAATGAAATAAATAAAGTTAAAGTTTAAGTTATAAGGTAATAAATAAAGTTAGCTAATAAATAAATAACGTTAAAAAAATGACTCGAAAGCACAAATTTAAATTAGATTAATCCGATATGTGCAACGACGCATTGTTATTATACGTTCGATCAATTTGCTGCTTAGTTTCTATTTTTTATCTCTTTGGTATATTTCGTTTTATCTGCAATAGTCTACGGAAATAAAGTTTGACGTTTCAAACATGTGAAAAACCAAAGCAGTGTAAAATATTGTAATTTTAAAAAAAGATAAGCGTTGTCTTTTTAAATTTCTAAATTTATGACAAGGAAAATTTCCTGAACTGAATTCATAACTTTTATGGATATCAAATCGATGGTTAACACAAATTTTTCATCAAGACAATTTGAGATTTTTTTTTTTTTTAAAATTATGAAAACAGTTTAACTTAATCTTTGTCAATTTAAGCTGTGGACTATGAATAAGGATTAATTGCTACTTCAAGGTTTATTATTGGATTACTGAAATCTATCCGAAGGAACTCTAATCTATGACTAAAGAACACCGTATAAAAACATATTATTTGTAATTAAATATTTCACGTTTAGCTACATATTTATGGTTGTGTGATTATTAACGACGTAAGGAAGCCAGCCGTTTCCCAAATAGTAGAGAAAACTATTGGGCTTTTCACTCTAAATTTCTGACATTCATTTTATGTAGCAGGTTCAACACAATAATTTTTAGCAACCTTGTACACGTTTCTTATCGTTTATGCCTTAGCTAATATCATTATTTGGTGTAATAAAAATAGGCGCTTTCGACTTTTGGCCTTCTGGTAACGTTTCACATTTTCAAATTCAACAAATTCTGTGGAAGCTGAAATACGCAAAATTTATTGTCAATTATTAATTTCATCGAATTTAGAAATTGTTAACATAAATAATTCGGTACCAATCAATTTTTCCCAATAAGCAAGTCATCGAACTTGGGTACGTAAATGAGAACAGTGCAAAAAGCATCTTTCTTTTTCTTTTATAAGTCCAACTCGAGAATGTGTTTATCCGTATGTACTTCAAGGTAATTTTCCCGTGTTTTTTCGACAAAGCTAAACTTTTCCGAAAACCTCCCACAGGATGGAAAAACAAATTTTCAACAAAAACTATAGTAATTGCAGCCTCAAGAACAGGCTAGAAAATTAATAATACAGATGTAATAAAAAATTATCAATTAAAAAGTTTTATTAAAGGAAAGCCTGAAAATTAAAGGAAATTGCTAAACTCTAGGAAAATTATGCTACAAATTTTCTCAGCTCTCAAATTACGAGTTTATTTTGTACTTTTAAAAAATTTCATCTTGATAAATTTTCTTGATTGATTGATTAAACAAACTTTTAGCTCTATTCCATTATCATATTCTTGTTTTCTCATTTCAAGATCAATATCGGAGTTCCCGATAATTATTTTTAATTCTTCAATTTCCAATAGAAACTCGAATTTATACATTTAAATATAAATCATGATGTAATCAAATGTCTTCGATTTTGCTGAATTCTTCATTGCTCCCCTTTAACTGTACCTTTTTAATGCATGAAAATATCTAACCGAACGGAAAGCAACATTCGAAGAAACCTGATTTATACATATATGAATAAAATTTCGTAGGTCTTTACCAGTTATAAATATCCTTTTCTAAAAAGGAGAGATGTGTTAATAGTTTAGCTGTCCTCAATATTAAAATGCTGAAGAGCAATGATTTCATTTCTGATTTCGCTTCGCGTGAACGTTATATGTAAAAAATTTTTTCGCTCTTTTTTTAGTCTCAAAAAAAAAATTAAATAAAACTTATATCAAAAATAATTTTAATAAATATTTATTTAATATTTAAATATTAAAATATTATGCAGATAACTTTACAATGTCGTCAGTTTGTGTGCATTTAGTTATTTTATCATAAAACGCATTATTATACCTCGTATCTCTGAAGTTAAATTTCTCCGCAAGTAAGATTTTTATGACGGAAGATTATTTAATCATGATTCCCTAGCACTCATATTTTTAAAAGCACCTCAAACTATGTCGAGAGCTTTTACCTATGAGCTTTACCAGATGAACTTTCCTCGAGCAGATTATGCCTCTATTTTCTCATAAATTGATGACAGACAAGAAACGCCAAAGAAAATAATCTGAGATTTCGGGTTTGAATGCGAATAATAATATTTTCTTTACGGATTTCCACAAATGCATCAATTTTTTCATTTTACTTGAAATGTCGCATATTTTTTATTTCTTTTTGTTTTGCAAGAAATATGATACCAGCGACAGATTGCACCGCGAGAGCTTATTTTATTTTAGAAAACTATAAAAGAAAGAACGGCCGTGAAAACCAGAAATTGAATTTTTAATATATGATATTAAAATAAAAATATTTTGATCTCTCACTCTCCAAGCAGTATCATAATAAATCCTCTTAAGCGGCACTATCAAAAAAATTTATCTGATCCAAAAATTTAATGAATTAAAAATAAATTAGTTAATAATAAGCAATATTAATTGTAATAGTTTCCTTGTAATACATTTATCATTGTATGTATTAAATATTAATCAATAAATGAATTTGATAAAAGCCGCAGTCAGTTTTAGTTATTAATTTACTATACGAAGCTAATACCATGAAGCTGATTTAATCTCCTTTTAATTTTGAAAGCAACAGAAAATTCTAAATTACAGCATTGCCCTAAATTCATACGAACTTCGGCCGAATATCTTTTAAAAGAATGCAGAATTTTTCTCAATATTATCAAGGCACGGCCGGACAAGCGTCCATATTCAAAATATTTCGCGCCATGCAAACCCGTCGGCAAAAACTGAAGAAAAATCGTAACAACTCACCGTTAGCGATTTCAGAACTGTAACTTGCCACTGTATGTCTGTACCATTTGACCACCTCTCAGTAACAATAGTACTTATACAAATTCTCGACCAAGTTAACTTCTTGACCAAGAGCAAGGTCGAGGTATGCGAGATTAATGGTTCCCTATAATTATGTGAACCTGAGTTTTATCGAGCCCGTGCCCTCTCTCAGATTCGTTCTGCAAAGCGCACACTCTCAGTTGCCACCACGCGAAGGATCACCGAGATATTCGCAAATCCCGACAATGATACCGAACAAGGACAGAACGTTCATGAGGAACCGGTAATCGGCCCGACTGGAGTTTCCTCAATGATTAAGACTGGAATGGCAAACAACTCGGTCTGAGCATAATTTTTCATACGGTTAACAAGCATTTTTTCGCCGGTTTGCGTCTTGCCATCGGTGAATCAGTCGTCTGCTCACTTTAAGCGAATAAAAACAAATCATCCTCACACATTTAGAAGCACAGCATTCCGCACTGGGAAGATGTTGTCCAGAAAGACAAGCATTTCCGACGCCAGTATTGTACGGCAATGAGGCATTACTCGAACCTCGTTCATGAACGCGACACTGAAACATTAAGTTTAACCTTACCGAATGAGGCGTGAACAGTCTGAGAATCGAAAACATCTTTAAAAACTGAACATTTTAAAAATAAAAATAAAAATTATTATTTTCAAATTGAGAGAAATGCGAAATGTGATTGTATATGAATGGCATATATGCATGCGTCTCCTGTAGAAATTTGAGATATGCAAGGCGTGATGGTTAAATTGTTATCACAAAGCAGATTAATATAGTTCATATGAAAAATAAAAACATTTATTTACTTGAAAACTATTAAAAATCAATTTATCAGTTTCTTTTGTATACATTTTGGGATTGAAGCCAAAGAATACGTAAAAAATCAAAACAAGGTTAAAATAAACAAAAAATTAAATAATATGGACATAGATTAATACGATGAAAAAGGTATTCGTTTAAAGGAATGATATATTAATTAAACATAATGAAGACTTTATCAAGCTATAGGAATCATTATATTATTATACGCATACTACGTTATGCGTAGAGCAGATAAAATTTTTGCCGCAATGGTGATAGCTCAATTATTTATATTTACCGTTTAGTAAATTTTTAAAAATCATAAAAATAGGCAAAATTAATGATTAAATCATTAATTCGATCATCAGATTGGTTTGAATGTAAAATCATGGAACATGCGGGCAACAAAGCGTGTAGGTGAGTCCTGACATAAAAATAATGAATTCATTAAGTTAATTTATGCAAAATAAATTATAATAATCGCACATGTTTATGATGCGCATCCTGAAGAAGCATTGTCCTTTCCAATTTAATTCGATTCATTAGTAAAATGAAATCGACCGTTAACGAATTAATAATAATAAAATTAATATACTAGTCAGCAGTCTTCAATTGAATGGAGCGTTCTGTGTTCTCAGCTCAAACTATATGTTTATAATTCCGACACAAGATCAACTGATTAAAACAATTTAAAGGTATGAGGTTTATAATAAATACTATATTCAACGTTTCCGTTAATAGTATCGTGATTGTATCCTCTGATATATTGTAATTATTATCAGATGCAAAAATAATATTTAAACAATCCCTTAGATGAGATTTCACTGGTTCAGGTAATTGACTTTCATTGATATCTGATAAATGATAATATTCATATCATTTTAACATCTTTCAAATAACGTAATCCTTTCTGAAATATGCTGAAAAAATTTGTTTTTAGATTTATGTATTATGATTCAGTTAAAGAAACCATACTTTTAAAATAAGACTCTGTCTTAACACCGATTGAATTAGAAAAGACTGAATTCGGTTCCTTCGGCTGATCTTCTATGAACACACTTAAGTAAATCTGTTAGAATTAACCTTTTATTTATTTTAAATAATATCGAATAATTTCATTATGCCATAACAGTTATTTTTGCAAAATAGTTTACGCGTATTCCGAAAAAAAGTGAAAAAGAAAAATTAATTCATCACTTTGCCAACTTCGAAAATCTTAAGTTCTTTCAAGAGACAGGATACTTAATAATAAACCTTAATAAATCTTGTTAACGTTAATATATATGAGACAAACAATTGGGAGAACTGAATTAATGCCATAATCACTTCGAACAAAGGACATGTAACTCTGTGAAAACTGACATAGATTAAGAAGAGTGACACAGAAAATAATTTGTGTTCATTAACTTGGGAACGAGCTTACAAATCCGAAGGCTTTTCATCTGAGGCTTCTTTTCGAAGCAAATCAAAATAAGGAAAGATTTTAAGATCTTTTGCTTAAAATCCATTCAACGATGCAAAGATCACAATTCGAGGACCGAAAATGACATGGGACAGTACTGAAAGATATTCGAACGACGAAGCGTCGGCGTTGTTAAGGCGGGCGAAAAGAGTTGGGCTCGGGCAGTTTATGCAGCACTGATGCATAACTGTGGGAACCACAATTTCGGACCTGTCTTCGATTCGCGTGAGCAGCGTTTTCGAGAGCTTAAAAAATGCATGGCCAATAAAGTGTGGCATAACTGAAGTGGCATCGTCGATGAATTGTAATGTCGTGCTGAGCCTTCAGATTCAACAACATAATTTGTTACCGAGAGCAGCATTAGATGGACAGACTCACATTTGGGGAGAAAAACATATTCAGACTTAATGTCAAATATATACTTGCTTATTATATATAACGAGTTTCGTTCCGAGGTTTTTTCTTTCTTATTTTTTTTTTTTTAAATACATTGGTAATGATTGATAAAATTATGCAGTGTAATAGGCTTTTCTTCGGATCTGAATGCTGCAACATTTTAAAAGTTAGATGTAAATGATATTCGTGACTATGGAAGCATTCCTTATCCTTGTTATTTCGTCGCTACGGATGACTAAAGAATGGATGGTATGAAAATTCCACCTTGATTTGATGTTAAACAAAAATATATTGTTTTACAAGTGATGTAAAACGGCTTACGTTGAAACGGCAGAGGTTCAGTTGACAAATTACAATTACAATTCAGACAATTTTCAATTTTCTTCCTTTACCTTAATTCCTTTTTTCTAATTCACTGATATAACTTCAAATCTTTTAAAACTATTTAGCTTTCTATTAATCAGATAATTCCGTAAGCTGCTTAGCAGAAAATCTGAAATTTTAGTATGGAATAAGGCTTAGATATCAAAGCAGTTTTTTTTATATGTAAAGTTCTCTGAAATATAGGCCAAAAGAATTTTTATAATTAAACATTTCGATTTTAAAATATGATATAAATTATGAAGTTATTAGAAAACGCATTACGGCTCTTAATGAATCCTCTGATAAAAAAATTTTCATTTCTTGTACCATGCCATTTCCATTTTTTTCCCCCTAAATACTGTAAAAATTTTACAAGAAAAAAAATAAATGTAACAAAGAATACAAGTTCGTCGGAAACGAAATTATATAAATCAGAAAATTTAGTCGAAATATTGAATTCCGAATAGAAATCAACCAATTGCTTTCATTCAAAAAATTTTAATGTCCCATAATGGAAGCATTCATCATCAGCCCTTATTAATTCCAATTGGGTTTATGAGCTTTATGCAAAGCTTTATTGATTCGCCGCAACAGAAAAGAAAAGGCCTTTTTTAGTTATAAACTGGCTAGAGGAAAAATTTTCGTTCGCAACCCCAAGTCTGAGTACATATTAAAGTTAAAAATTAAAATTGGATTTTACAATCAATACAGTTATGAAAGGCTAGCAACCATGAAAGGCAAGGAAGGATCTAGCCCGGCGGAAGAGAAAGAGAACAATATGCTACCTATAAACCCGGAAAAAGCGTTTCGCCGTGGGAAAACGGATGATCGGAAAACCAAAGTGGAAAACTGAAACCGGAGAAACTAATCAATGTATAAGGACGGATAGATACAATTCTTCTTAAGGAAAAGTTAATTTCAAAGATGAGGAGAAATTCTGAAAAAAAATGTACTCCAAGCAACGATGTTATCGGCTTTTAAAGTGAAAATATAAATGACAATGACTCGGGCTATAAATATATATATAATACGATGTGCACTCAACATTCAATTACCATACGCGATGTTTCGCATCCGAGGAAAGATAAATCTTAATTTGCTGGCGTTTATTCTGTTTGCTAGTCAATCACCTATGCTTCGGCACTGTTGCTAACTTTAGAGTCTCAAGAAAAGTTTTAAATTCTCTTCTGCTTTTTCATATGAGATTTCTTTCGGCAAATAAACCGTGGGCATTATTATTGACACACATCTCTTACTAACTTCATAGGAAGTCCAAAAGGCCAGATCAAGATTTCGAATGCTCCCGTTGTAAAAATTTGCTTCCTCTCCCTCTGAAAGAAAATGTGTTGGTTTGAATAACAGAGAAGTTCCTTAAAACAGTATTATTACTCCAAAAACGGAATTTAATTTAATTCCGATTAAAAAATAATTCAAGCTCGTCGATGATTCCGAAATGCAATAACGATAAGCAAAGGTAATCAAAGATGTACACAACAAATATAAAATTCCTTACTGTTTCATTTAAAACCATTTGTTTCGAATGTAGTAAGAGGTATGGAGCAACCGAGCTTCATACAAATTTTCACGGCTAGTACGAACTACATATCAGGAAATATATTATGGGACTCGTATGTGAAACTAAATTTTCAAATATAAGTTTAACCTTACGACAAAGTAACGGTTCAACAAACCTTAAGATTCTTTGTTTTTTATTGACGGTAAAAATTTTATCTTCGTCCAAAAACAATCTTACCAAATTTAATAAATTATGAATGTATAATAACTATTATTTATTTGTCATATTTGTGCCACTTCAGAGTTAAGGACAATAATATAAGGAATTAAACAAAAAAAATAAGAAAAATAAACGAAACTTCCATGAGTTCATTTTAAAATATGAAAACATATTTTAAAACATTTATGCTGCCGCTTTTGCGTAAATGCTCTGCGCGGACAAAAAAAGCAGATTAAAAAAAACACTGAGATTTTATTACTTTATAATATATTCTTCGGTGGGTGAGTTACAAAAATCGCGAAATGGCTAAATTTTTTAAATAATTCAAAAAATTTCTCAAGGGTGTAGTTAATAAAGCAATGTAAGGAACAGTCTCTTTTGCTCAGCATTAGTAATTACATTGGATAACCCTGATAATGGCAAATACAAAGTCCTCTTCATAATTGTTACAAGGATGTATCGCCTCTGAAAGTCCGATGTTTAAAATATATCTGTGAATTAGTTCGCGCTCTGAAAAATGCATGGCAGAGCTATAACGTCGGTAATGGACACTATATTGGTAAAATGCGGAAACAATGCTTTCGCATTATATAATCAAGAAGAAAGTTTATAAAGAGGAAAAATATTTCCAATGCAAAAGTAAACTTGGAAGTTAAGTTTTCCGTTTAATGTATTTTCCGAGTTCTTCTGCAAAGAAACGATTTTTCGCAACTGGATAAACTTTAAATTTTTTTTCTTTAATTTTTTTTCTACAGAATCTGACATATTTCATATTTAATAAATCTCCATTTTCTGAAAGTTTTCGTTTATTTACAATAAAATCGTAACCAAGAGAGGGATCACAGAGAGATGTTGCGAAAATATGCTAATGGTAAATGCATGAAAAAAATTACCTTTAAAAATTGAAAAATTGAACGTAAAAATATTGATGTCATCAAAAAGTTGCTTTCAAAATTGACCAAAATTCCTTATTAACAGGTCATGAACTTTAGACTGAATATAAGCAATTTATAAAATAACTCTACGTAACTAAATCTGTTTTGAACAAGTAATCTGAAACTATTAAGATATTATGAAAATTAGTAGTTTAACATTAAAAACCATTACAATATTAATGGAATAATTTAACTTATTCCCTCCGGCATAATTATTTTGAGAGGTATACGAATTAAATGTTTTACAATAAAATATATATATCTGTATATTACAAGTTTTACTAGCTATTGACTTCATTTGGTTTTACATAATAATATATTTATATATTAATACAAATGAATATACATTAATGCTACATATAAATTTAAATATATGTAAAAATTATGTTGAAAATCGTGTATTTTTTATTTTACAGTTTATATTTCTGTAGTTAGAAAACAATAGTTTCAACCAAACAACTCTTATTTTTTTGGTGAAAATATTTAGTTGCCACCGCGAGCAAAAATTCTGGTGATGCAAACATCACGGTTTGCATGGAAAGGAAAATCTGGGAAATTATAATGGGAGGAGACTTTAAAATACTTGAGAAAGTGAAGGGTATAAAATAAATTTATGCAGAAAATTATCTCTGTCAATATTATCAGACGGATTAATATTGAATATATGTATGAATCTCTAAAATAATATAACAATCTTTTAAAATTTCATTTCAGATTTCATGAAATATACAGTAATTCAAAATCATTTTAATGTTACTCGATATTAAAGAAAAGGTTCTCGTATCTGATGAATGCGAGATTTAATCAAGTGAATAACAATTTGTTTTTGAACATATAATTAGCAATCACAGCATAGGATATGCAACCTAACCAAGTAAAACTGTATGATTATTATGAATAAAATTTATATTTTTTTCAGTGCTTTAGATATTTCCGAATAAAATCGATATGACGTATTTGGAAATTTAGTTTTAGTTTTTAAATGATACCCAGAACGTTTTCATAATTAAAAGCACTTTGACGTAAACTGCTGTGACATTTTATACTAAACAACGTTATGCTAATGTTTTTGCCTTATTGCAATTTCTCTGTGACGTAGAGCGCATCTATTTGGACGGCACGATTCTTAGTAAAAATCGACAACATAGTTTGAAACAGGTATTTTAATGAACCTGTTCTACGGTGAGCACTTTAGATAATATTAATGAATTATGTTTATTATTAAAAAAAATTAAATGACGAATCGACGCGTTCAAAGAAGCACAGACAACATGTCATAAGTTGTATTACGTTTAGAATCTAGTATAATATTTTTACACAAAAAAATATCTAAGATATTTAATATTTTATTATTTGAAACTGTTATTATTTTACTTATACCTGAATATAGACCTGACTAAATTAAAGGCTCTGAATGCGACTTAACTCGAATATTACCTATTGAAAGCACCGTCTTTAGCAGTGGTCTATTCCAATTTAAGGGATAATTAAGTATTTTTTTCTTCAAAGAATAATTTTTTATATTGCTTTTAATGCTATACAAGTTGTTAATTCTTATAAGTAAAATATGCTAATCATTTATTTTCAGATTTTTATAATAATTGTTTCCGGTGAATACAAATCTTGTATATCTATTCCTATACCAATTTCAAAAGCATTAAAAGATCAGAATTTTAAAATTATACGCGCAGTTTAACTTTTTAATTTTCTTATGAAAACTGAATGTTTGTGAAATCGGCGATGAAAAAAATAAGTAAAAAAGTACAATGCTAATAATTATTTTAACGTAAAAAATTACAAACAAAACAATTTATAACAATATATTTGTTTAACATAAATAAACTAAATCGTAAATTTGTTTAATATAAATAACTAAAAAATTCTAGGATAGTTGAAAAAACTGTTGTTTTATTTTCATAAATGAACTTATGTTATTTTGTATTATATTGAATAAATGAATTTATTTCAATAAATTTCTATTAATTATTCAATTAATTTATATATTTAACGCTATAAAGAAAATAAAAATTGTTTAATTAAATTATTGAAAATGTTCAATTTATATCTGCGATACTCTGAAACCATTGACTTTTTCATTTTCATCCTTTCCGATGGTAATTTGTTTTAAATTCTATTTCAAAAGGTTTCGGTTCATACATTCGGATATGAATATTATTATAATAAATATATGTATACACAATAATAGAATGTGTGAAAGTGAACTGGTATAACCGAAAAACAAATCTAATTCCTATGAATTTGTATTTCTTTAATTGGTCAACTACATTAGACATGTATACACAACGAACTGATACTGCATTGGTATTTGACGTGTACACTCGTCAGAAAAATAGAATATTTTACTTTACTACTAAAAATTATAATTTATTACAAGCTTCAAATTTTAATAGGAAAAAATGAAGATATTATTTACCAGTTCTTGCTATGTATTTTAAGAAAAAAACTGATTATATAGAATTCTCAATAATTAAAATAATGAGGCGGTAATTGAAAGTGGAAATTGAATCATAAACCTTTTCCCTTGTTTCCAGGGATTCATTATTCGGAGTTCCTTTTGTTTGATAACTTCGCTTGATATCACATTTTAAAAAGTACCAGTTCAATTACCTATATTATTCCTTTAATTTTTATTCTTTATTGAATCTCGTTATGTTTTAATTTTGAAATTTCAGACAGAAATAACTTTTTTTAACAGTTTGTTAAAAAATACTCATTTTTAAGTTTAGTTTATGAGTGTAAAACAAAACTGTTAACTCTTTAAATAAAAATATATTATTGCATGATGTTTTGCTTTAGTTTTATTATAAAATTTGTAATAAAAATATTAACGTATGTGTTTCCCTTTCCCAGTTTTTATTTCTGCATCCCGGAAGAACATTTTTTGCATTAAATTTTAAAGGTAACTAGTAAATTAAATTGCATTAAATTTTAAGGTAAAATAGTAAATCCATAACAAAAGTTATGGATTTAATAATATTAACTTCAGGAATCAACACCCATTTACAGGTGGCTTAAATTGGTCAGAAAATTGATTATAAAATATTATTTCCCTAGGAATTATTTAAAATAACTACTAATGAATAATAAATTAAAATTTTGATTTCTTTAAGAAAAGCTCCATGGAACACTATAAAAATATTCTGAGCAAATATAATCTAATAATATATATTGAACATAAAAAATAATTTTATTCGTCAATAATGGGTTGAATTACTTTATCTTTGCATTGTTGAAGAAAAAAATGTTTATTTTGTCATACGTTGATCAAATGTAACATGAAACAGTTTAGTTTTACCGAATACTGAGATTTAGTCTGAAGTTGGAAAATTACTTTAAAAGGGCAGAAATGAATTCAAGAAATTAGAATAAATAAAACAAACTTCACATTACATTCAACTTAAATTTTTATAATCCTTTTGATCTTTGTCTTTATGAGATCCTTTTCGATCAAGTGATTATAGAAATACAATCATACATTAATCCATGAAGATATGTAGTATTTTTTACATCCAATGTTTCCAATTTTTGTCACTCTGCGGAGATATCAAAGAAAATTAAGATTCTTTGTTTGATTATATTGACATAAACTTTCTTGTTTAGAGCTTTTTCCCTTGGTGTTGTTTCTTTTAATTCAAATGGGAGTTACGAAAAGCAGTGGTTAAATAATTTGATTTGGAGAAAATGAATTTTAAAATCAATTTGCATTGAGCTCACTTCGTTTATTATTTTTCTTTTTTAATCGCTTTATTCAAAAGTCGTAGGTAAAAGTTAATTTTTTATAATAAGTTAATATAGAAATCAATAAGTATTGTTGGAAGATTTTCCTGCAAAAGCGAACTCATAAAATGAAAATCGGAATATTGATGCCAGATGTTTATCTTTCAAATTAAAACAACTATTTTTTTAAAAATGTATATGGAAATGCTTTATAAGAAGGCGAATATGCGGAATGGATAAAATTCGCCTCGTTTTTCGCAGATACACAAGGATCTAAAAGATCACATTAAACCAATTTTGAAAATATGAAAGCTTTTTCGTACAAAAGAATAACTCAACTAATCCGATCAGTTTCTTTTAATCTGTCATACTGTAATTCCATCTAAATGACAAAGCATAATCTTCTCCCTATCAGTTGTAAAATAATTTAAAATCATTATCAAAAAGGTGTATCACTGTAAAAGTCTTGACAATTTCATTAAGATGTGATATAAGTAAAACTAAAACTTTTCGACAGAAGGAGATGAGAACATTAAGAAAAAGGTCTTCTACATAGATTTTTCATAGAAAAATAATCATACCTTTATTTTAGACATGAGAACGATAGAATTTTCACATCAAAAATTTAAAAAAAAAATTATTTTGAGCTTAATTCATTTTCTCCGCATTTCTCAAATAAAAGTCTCCAATATATAAGATGAAATCACTTAATATTTTCCATAGTTTTTTGAAATAAAATCATTTGCTACACTAATTTACATATTTAGATTCAACTGTATTTAGCTGAATATTTAGCCCAATACATGCTAACATTTAATATTATTTGACTCAATTAGAAAAAAAACTTCCTGTCGGTATGATTAAATTTTCCTCACAAACAACGAGTGATGGTTTTATTACCTAAAATAAAATTTTCAATAGTAAAAATCATTTTTAATTTTATTTAGAAAAAGCTAAAAAACTTTTTTTTTTAAAAAAAAAATCATCGCTTCATCTAACATATTGCTTAATATTTTCAACGATAGCTTAAGTTTTGAATTTTTTGCACCTTTTTCCTGTCTCTTTATATCTTTTCAGTACGGAGTTCCGGTTAAGTGTTGTATGTAATATATATGTATTATGTTCCAGTTAACATGTTTAGCTTGATAATTTGATCTACATCTTCAAATTTCTTTTTGACTCATCAGATCGATGTTCGCCATGCAAAATGATCAAATAAATTTTCTTAAATATTACATATATACAGGGCTGCATTAATAAAAATCATCGGAATTATTTTAAAATTCTTGAAGCAATTTTAATCATAAATTATGTTCAGTTTTAGGAATTCACTCTTAAAATCATTATCATTTTTTGTAAAATTTTAACACTCCAAAACCCTTTGCTGATATATATAGCTATCATCAAATATATAATATATACGATATATATAAAATATTTAAAGAAAAAAGATTAAAATTGTTGCAGTTCAGTTGTCAGTTTAAAAAGTGTCTGAGCAAATTTCATCTAATTTAAGCAGTGTTTTACAAGCTTACACTTGAACGCTGTGCTTTTTAAAGAAATCATCGTAAGTGTATTCGATCAAGGAATTTCAGGCTACGAAGTCCTATTGGGAAAAAACAATATTTCTCTAATTTTTCCTTCGAAATATGTACCTGGTTACGTCATTAAATTGTGTTTTAGTAATTTTTCAATATGAGCGACTGATTTACTCGTTCGTCCGTGCAATCATGATCAGGGCCGATCAACCAATGTCGTAAACATTGGCTGATCTTGAACGTGATCATCCTTGAAAATGTGAATCTTTTTGCTTTCCTGAATTTTTCATTTACCTCGGCAGGATTCAAGGAGACCTTGTGAGGCGACCATCCGAAGCAAATGCCCATCAAAAGCGTATGCTCTCAAAACTGAATTTTTTTATCCGCAACGTAATGAAAAAATTTCGCTAATTGGCGACAGCATACGCGCAAGTGATGTTCATTAATGCCGATTGAAGGAAATTACGTTTTAATTGAAAATTATCATGTGCAGCAAGAATGACCGAAGCCGTCTCTGCCTTAATAATAGTTAAATTAACTAATTTTGGCATCTGTAAAAAAAAAAAAGTTGGGATTCGTTATAAATTGAGTCGGAATTTGAAAATATCAAGATTGCATTATTGCATCTTTCAACCTAAACCGATATGTCCAGGAATTATGGTCGGTTCCGTATTTGCTTTAGATTGTAACAACAAAGAAAGTTTTTGTTTATTTATTTATTTATTATAAAATTTTATTTAAATTTATTGGTCAATGAATTAATATTTACTGCATTTGAATCATTTGATTTTCATGTAAAGATGGCGCTCGCGCGATGGTCACAGACGTGGAAACAGACAATGATATTTTTTATAAGAATAAACTGAGTTGATTGAATCGAGAATTTCTGTACTAGGATTGCATCATGACAACTATCATAAGAGTGAAAAGACATCGTCAAAATGACCCCATTGAAGCAGTTTTATTGGAATGTAAGCGACGTAAGACTGAAAATGATGTAAATCCAGATTCATTTGAAAAAGTATTGAGCTTTTCTGGGACATTGGACAAGAAGGTCTGATTGATATTTTTAGTGAATTTTTTTACTTTATTCTTATTTTGTAAATACGATTATTATGTGTTTTATATATGTTTTCATAGCATAAGGCAATGTGACTTCTCAGATACGTATCCAATAACTTTTTCTTTTTCCCTTTATACATTTTATAAAGTTTTTTTTTCTGGAAAATTCAATAATGATAAAATTTTAGGTTGGTCAAAGAATATAAATTTATTAATATTAAACAATTATAAATAAAATATTTCAGGATGACCTTACAGCTCAGACATTGGCAGCTTCCTTCTCTGATAGAATGAAAGCATTCCAAGATCTTAAAAAGAGTCATAAGCCAGATATCTTAGCCAAAGACCGAGAGGAGAAAAAAGCAAGACGTGAAGAAAGCAGATTTAAGATAGTTAGTTGTTTAAGATCTATATATGACACTGAAGATGCAGCTTGCATAAATGAAAATAAACCAAGTAATCTGGCAATTGTAGATGTCAGTTTAGAAAATTCTTCAGAATCTACGGAAGATCAATTAAATGCAGAAGATTCCTATGTTTATGATATTTACAGTGCACAGTTTGGAAATGAAGAATTTAATGATGTATTTTTAGATAATGTTGTTGGGTAATATAAATATCATCCTTAGTTTAATAATGTGAAACATGTTGAAAATTTTATTTTAAATAATTCAAATTAATAATTTTTTAAAAAGAATTATTGTCATTGTAATATAAAAAGCTAGTGATACATTTCTTGTTACAGCATAGAGCCTTATACAAGAGAAATGTCATTTGATCTCCAATACAGAAATCCTAAGGAGTATGTTGAAGAGGATTTTGATCCTGATGAGGATGATTCTAATGATGAAAATAACTGGAGAAATGATTATCCAGATTCAGATTTAAGGTAAAATTGTTCTTACTATCTTCTACATTATTGTATTAGTGAGTATAGTGTCTTTTTCAAACAATTAAAATTATTGTTATTTTCATAGTTAAAAATTTATTTCATTATTTCAGTTGTGATGAAGATCAAATGAAACTTGTAGCACAACTTAAAGGATGTGGATTAGGTGAGTATTATATAATATATTAGTGCACAATCATTTTATGTGAAAAATACTTATTTCTTTTGTTTCTTGTGGAACACTGGTATCACTTAAACATTGGAACTTGTTATTCATTCCACTTTTTGATCAAATAAGTCTGAATGTTAAAAGTCAGAAGTCTGAATGAAAGGAGTTTGTTCCTAAGCTTTTTTTTTTGTAATTTTTTAAATAACTTTAAACTCACATTTTTTTTTTTAAATTAATGTATTATCAAAAACTTTCTTGATAGTTATTGTTTTACAATGAATTAGTTTAGCATGACATGGACAGTTTATTATTTTAACTCTGTATGAAACTTAAATAAAGACACTGAAATTGAAAATTTTACACCATACATATAAAAATTAGATAGTTAAACATTTTTTCTTTTTAAAACAAAAAAGAATATTTAGCCTTGATATTTGAAAGTATTTATAAATAGATGTCTGCATTAATTAATTTATTGGATTTTCTTTTTATAGATGAAGGCTATGATCTGTCAAGTGATGAGGGTGAAGAAAATTATGTTTATGGTTACCATAAAGATGATTATCTTTTTGATGAAGCTGCAGAAATAGGCGGGAGTTGTTATTCTAAATATAAAAATAAAATAATGAAGGAACTTTATAATTTTGAAACTGACGACGATGAAGAATCATTCTCAAATAAGCATTTGTCTTACAACAGCTCTTGACCAATAATATAAAATATTTTCAACGTAGATGTTTTATATTATTTATGAAACCAATAGAACATAATAAAATATAAAATTTTTAATTTATTTTTTATATTTACGTTTCATCGATTGTAAACATGTAATTTGTTTTAGTCATACAATGCAAGACAAAAAATTTGTGTTATTTATCTTGATAAGTGTTTGAGTATTTTCAGTCTTCTTGGTTGCAGAATATTTTGAGGGTGCGTTAAAAATTGTGTGTGCAAATATTTTTATAAAGTTAATAATTTTGCTTATATGGGACTAGGTTTGGTTACAAATATTAGATGAATCTTAGACTGAAAAAAAAAAACGACCATGAGCATAATTGTTAACGCTTGTAAATATATTGAAATTCATTCATAATAAATCATACAAAATAATATTTATTGTAATAAATATATTTTGATCATTGAATCTTCTGCATTTAACATTATTTCTGTAACAGAGGTGAGATTGAAAATTTGAATAAAATTATTCGAAATAAAAAAATTTCTCCATTTATAAAATGAAGAAATTCCAAGTTATTTATTTTAGTCTTTCTATTTAGAATTTTGAATTTTGTTCATGAAAGAAAGTTTTGTAAATTTGAAATGAAACGTCGACTGTGGATAAACAAAAGGGAGCCGTGATTTTAATCAAATCTTTAAAACATTACATGCTATAAAACTTTCAGCTCTTAAGTTTTGGTACCCAAAAAATCTTTTTGGGTACATTTACATGTAATTCATTGCCGCGGGTGTATTAATTGCCTTAATCACACCAAACCGAACCATAAAAATAGTTTTTTAACTGAAATTTGAGGAGAAAAATTTTCTGAACTAAGTTTTCTTTCTATAAGACTCAGTAATTTTGTGTAATTTAATAGAAAATCCTTGCATTTAACTTTCAACTATTGTCTAAAGCAACAAGGGAATTAAAGTAAAATCAAGTTTAAAACTTGATGCAACAATTTTTTAAAAGTTCGAAGAGTTTAGCAAATTTATGTTCTCAAGATTATTGTCAATTTTGCATTACTTTTCTCTTGAAATTTTATTTGCGATCTACTTTGTATACATTAAACTTTTTGCCATTTTATTTTAGAAACGGAAAAGGTCAAGCTCTGAATATAACTAACTCTACATTTATTCTTCGAAAATCTCCGCTTTTCTTTTCTTAACCAAATTGTTCAAGTCGTCTCCAACGCCTGAGGATGTAAGGCACCGATGGTGTTGTAGGAAGGTTAAGACCGTCATCTGTGCGCGGATATTTTCCGACCATTTGGTGTAGCGTTGTTGTTTCGATTTCAACTGTTTCATTTTGTGTCGCATAAGAGAATTTTGCGTAAGTTTCCCTCCTACCCCAATCTTTCCGCCATTTCTTGTCTTCTAAAAAAAATAAATCGTAGAAATTTCATTTTTTCACCTGATTTCCCTAAGATATGGAGATGTATTTTTTTTTCTTTTCAGCAAATTCTGATCGCTTTATCGCCGACATGGTTTTTATGTAAAGAAATCTAGGTAAATTACAGTCATCGTGCCTATATTATTTTTCGCCGGCAATTGCTTACACATTTTACTTACAAGGTGTTAGGATAAGGTGCTTTTATTGATCTTTTTAAGGATGAGTTACTGACTTTTTTCACGAGACTGGACTTTCCGCGTGTTTTGCAGTTGCTCTGATTTGGCTTCATCTGCCTATCGGAAGGGGCCTCGCTTGTAACTTTTTCTTCTACATTATAGCTTTTCACAATTTCATATTGGTTTTTTTCGTCTTCTCTTTTTGAAAAGATATTCATGTAACTGAGGAGAAAAGGTGTATGGGGTGGTTTGTCGCAGTTTGTAGTTTTCGTCACGGGGAAAGTTTTCGTAATTTTCTTCCCTTTGATATCCAAATCCGATGTCCCGTAACACGGTGAATAATTCTGACGGTACACCAATTCCCACTGCCCGGTCAAAGCGTTTTTATTCGAGCGCTTGTCCACGATAACTGAAAGTGGTAAAAACATTTTTCGAACCAAAAGATTATTAACGAAAAAATTATGTATTAAATATATCGTTAGGTGGTCGAAAATCTACCCTTAATGACATCTCGCAGCATCTGGGGACAGAGTCTTGAGGTTACTTTGGTGCTGGGATCCATGGCGGGGTTTTCGTTTATTTCAATCAACCACGGTCCATCCTTGAGATTTGAACCGACCATGAAGTCGGCTCCATAAACCTCGAACCAGCTTCTTCTCTGGCTATCGAAGGTATCCTGGGCTGCCAGCATGATGCTGATGATTGCATCCCTCATTCCTGGATAAATTACATCATTCCACACATTCGGCTGACCTATTGTTCTTGTGAAAGTAATCGTTAAACATGATCGTCAATATAAATGTACATATGTAAAATGAAATTGATTTCTGTATTCGATCCTTACTTCAGATATTGCTGGAAAGTGTTCGAATCCCACATGTTCTGGTCAGGAAGACTCGGATCTTTCTGGCTCACATACTTTCTTTGTACCGAATTATTGGATAAGTGGACTGATTCGTGGAGGTTTCTCAAAGCAAACGGCTGCGTGCAAAATCTCAAATAGCACTCTCTAAAATAAAAAAAATTCACAAAGAATTTTGTTTATGTAAGATAAAATTATTAATTTTTAACAAAATAATTTAATTTTACAGAATAAATAAAATATAATTCATTTATCTACAGCTAAATTAAACTGCTTTTTAAACTTTTTTGACATCTATGAACATTTTTTTTCATATTTATCACATGTTTGTGAGCCAATATTATGTAATTTTTCAAAAATAAAAAAAAATAAGCTTACTTGTACATCCAAATTTCTAGAGGAATCAGCTTCGTTATTAGAAACCATTGTCTGATATCAAACTTTGTGTTGTAAATCAGGAATGGCCGCTCTGAATAAAAAGAAATATCAAATTGAGAAACATATTTTTTTATGTAAGATTTAATATTCTCCTGTAGATTTTCGACTCGCCTATGTACTTCTGAACGATGTATTTTGGATGTTGCCCTATGTAGAACACGTTGTTTGTCATGAATATTCCTCTTCCACAGGAGGCGCAATAAGGTTTTACGATCCAGATGTTCAGCCTTCCGTCAACTTCTATTTCGGGCCAGTAACGCTTCATGGCTCTTAAAACATCCACAGCTTTCGCGTACACCACCTTCGAGAACGGATCGGAGATGCCGGTGTCAGAAGAAACCTTTTTGTTAATCTAAAGCAAGCACTGTATTAACAACTGGAGTTATGTTGGACGTACCATAAGCTGAGCATTCGACGTTTCCTGCACTTTTCCGTGATCGTTCGTTATAACGTAAAACCACTGCAGAAAAATGTCCCATTCTTCCTGTACAATCTTCGGTTCGTCGGGAGCACTGAGATCTTCGTTTTCCCGAAAGCGCATGTACCTTTCGCACTGCTTGATTGCGAATTCGAACGCATCTATCGGGACCTTGTCGGGGAGAACAATTTAAAATTCAAAAACGTAATCGTTGCATGTTATTTTCTGAGACAATCCAGACTTCCCCACCTTTCCTTTCTTTTTCTGGACTCCCTTAACACCTTTGTTGGAAAAGGTTTCCGAAAGCCACTTCAAAATGCCGATGCAGGCCGTCATTTGGAAGTCCTGGAAAAACGCTTCCAAATCGTCGGCTTCTCCAGTATTGTACATACGCGGAGACTTCGCCGGAAAGTGGACCTCCGGCGCGTACCACTGAATGTTGCTCAGATGGCTCCACAATCCGATCTGATAAAATTCGCAATTCATGTATGAAAATTCTGTATTTTAAGTGAAAAATGAACATGCCATTCGTAAATTATAAAACTTTTTAGTCTGTTTAATTCGAAGACTACAGTTTTTTGAGTTTTTCATTGCGTGATACCAATTCTTTTTTTCAATAAGTTGGACAATTACTCAACATAACAATAAAAAAAAAAAAAAAAAAAAGATTAAAATTTTCATCAGGAAATGACTCAATCTGTTTTTGAATTCTTTATAGTGAGAATTGCAACTTCACAATTAACAAAATGTAATATAAATTTTTAAGGTTTAAATTTTCGTATAAAATTTTGATAATTGTTATCAATGAAAGTAAAGAAATAGCAGAAAATTTTTAAGAAAAATCTAGTTTGAAAAATGAATTTTTTTTTTCGTTTATGGATGACGAAAATCCATTTTCAGCTTAAATTAATTTTCTTTAAAATATTTAGTTTGCAATATTTTTCTATAGCATGATACACAACGAAATTAATTTTCACCATTTTAGGATGGATCTGACTCAAATAAATGGATCACATGTGTATGATTTTGAAATATTTGCGAAAATTTTATGATATTTACTCACCTAATATGTTCATGAAGTATATGATGAGATGGCAGTGTATTAAATTTTTTAAGTAATTAAATTTCGTTTTTATAACCTAGGTTTTTGTCATTTAAGATTTATATGATGAAAATTAATGTTTGAGGAGAAAAAAAATGAATTAAACGCATCATCCAAATGCAGGCTTTGCATAGCAGCACGGGCATCCTACCTTTGTGCAAAAAGTGGTTTTTTGGAACTTGTTTACTATCTCTGGGCAGTAGTTGAAGCACTTCAAGTGTATCGCGGGCTTTATTGAAAGCCACATGAAGTGAATCTTTGCGTTTAAGGACTGAATCATTTTGCTGGCAATTTTGGACTCGCTCTCGGTCAAGAAAAATTTTGAGTTTTTGCTCGTCGTTTCGGGTTCCTTTTTTCCCGTGCTGTCCTCTTTCTTTCCTTTGTCGGAAGTCGTGGGGGATCGCACAGGGCACACCTGCATTTCGACGCCCTTGCTTCCGCTTCCTTCATCTTTTCCTTTCGTAGCCGCCTCCTTGACCGGTTGGACGGTGCAGGACGGTTTCTCGATGGTTCCTTCGTTTCTCGCGCTCTCGTACCTTAGCGCCGGATCCGGCACTTCGCTTTTGTGGGCCGACTTGGGAACGGATGGAGCCTTTCTCTTCTCTTTCTTGCTCTTCTGCCTGCTCCTCTCGCTCTGTTTTACGTGGTACTTGTATCGAATGCTGCTGCTTTTACATCTGTTTACGAATTCTCTTATCTCAATGTTGTTTCTTTTTTTCTCGGGAGTCGGAGGAACGATCCGAAAGTCGGATGCAGTATCTGTCACGCTCTCATCCGAAGGATTTCGAAAGATCGATCTGTCGGGACCCATTTTCGCTGGAAGAATTTTTGCTACCGGTTCCGTGATTTCGTCCGCGAAAACCTCTCTGGCAGTTAACATTGCCTCGATGGCGGCTGCAAATAAATAAAATTTTACAGTGTCCATCATTTCAAGACGAAATGGAGTTTTTTCTTATTTATTTGCTCTTATCTCACTTTAAAAGTTGCATTTTTAAATTTTCCCAATATCGTTGTTTCTTACATTAAAAATGTCAGATCTAAAAAGTAGAATTTTCTAAGATTAACTGCAAAATATTCTCAATTCAAAATTTGTAACTGAATGGGAGTTGCACTGTACAATTCTTTAAGAAAAGAAAATAAAGATAAATGTATGTGATGGCGTACAAACTTTTAGAGAAACATATTAAAGCAAAGAAAATAGAGATTAATGGAAAATTTACAGAATCTGGTGATAATAACTATTTCAATTTGTTACCGGAAGACTCTCACTATTTATGTAAAGTACTTAAGGCTATAATTTTGGAAGGCGAACAAAACTGGCATGAAGATTTGGACCGAAATAAACAGATCAGTGCTTAGAAAGCAAAACGATCGAAAATATTGGCATTAAAATTGTAAAAGATTCATTATTTTTGGTATTAATCCTTTTATGAAACTTTAGATTCCCCTTAAATTAAAAATATACTGCATACATGCACGTTCTTTGATATCTTGGACCTTTCTTCGTCAAATGAATCTTTTCACGCCGCAAATTGTTCGCAATTCAACCAAGAGTTTAATCAAAAACGAAATAAAAAGAATCAAACAATTACGTTAAAAACTATACGTTAATAATGCCTCTGTGGATCACGTATGTGATCCTTTGAGGCACCAACTGCCCTAGGAAGATCTCACTCACAATCTGCCGATCCATTTTTGTCGACGGTAGGTCCTGCAGGCGGTGGCTTCCTCCTGGGGATCAACTTTCTGTCCGGAATGACTTCTAGCCATCCTCGACTTAATAGCTCCTCACGTACGGGCCGAACTATGTACCAATGATTGTTGAAAATGCAGAATATTTTATGATCCTAGAAATAAAAAATTCCCGGGGGAAGACTTAAATTTTATTCCTCGCCGTGGATTGTACCGGAAGCCAAGCTGAAGCAAGCAGGAAGTGAAATAATGTCCAAAACGGGATATCCGATCTATTTACCTTAATTGCTTGTATGACCAAATCTCTCAGTTCTGCAGTTCTTGCGCATGTAGTTTTTAATATTGATTCGCAAGTTTTCTCGTTCTCCTTTCCGTGCAAACCGTCATATGGATCTAGTGGACATGCCTTGTTTATGCAGCTTTCCTATTAAAAGAATATTACTTATATTTTGTGATCAAATAATTTCCATTCCGGAAAAGTAAAATTTAGAAAGGGAGACGGGAAAAATTTTGATAAACTAAATATCTTTCCGTTATGATGGAGCTAATTTGTCGAAAACCAAGAAATTCGATGCAATCTCATAGCAAATAAATAAACGTTGTTACGGGTATCAAATCATTCTTTTCTGCAACTTGATATACCAGATTAACACTCCAAAGTTTCCCTTTTGAGGTTAACACTCCAAAAGGTTCCCTTTTGTTGTACAATATATGAATCTCTTGGTGCTGAGTTCAGGAGTAATGTCTTGGATCGAACTTCTTTGAGTTCGACGGGCTTTGCTTTAGCAATAGTAGCCATCTATTTCGTACGCTTCTTATTTTTATTCACGAACTACAAAGTAAGATCGTTCAATTAAGGACAATCCTTACCATTGCTTTTATGTATTTCCTGTTCATGAGTTCTTCCATATAAGATCCCCTGGTTGAAATTCTATCCACAAGTATTCTATCAATGTAAGTTTTCTGCTTATTTCTGATCTGCTCCATTATTTCTGGTGATATTTCGTTTACAAATTTGAATGATTCCTTGGCCTCATTTCTTTTGGTCTTTTCATAAATCCCAACAGCCATGTCGTGAATTTCACCTCTGTGCGTCACTTTTTTATCTGCATCTCTTTCAGGCTGTTTCACCGGAGCACTATGCTTGATCCTGTTTGATTCTGTTTTCTTTTCAGTTGCCACTATACCTTCTTCCATCTTTTTCAGAGTCTTAAGGTTATCTTTGTCTGAAATTTCCTTTCCACTCAGGATATTTTTTAATTTTGTTGAATTCTTTATGAGGTTATTTGCGTACATTTACACTGAAAATAATTAACGGGTAACGACAGATAATTTTTTTCACATAATTATGTATCCGGTAAACCTGTTTTTCCTAAAGAAACTAAGATTTAATGTTTGTTTATCGAAAACAAGTTTTTTGACTTTTTACATTTTCTTTTTCATTTTTTAAAATTGGCCAATCTGATCTTCAAGCAACAGGTCTAATTTGCTTAAATTATAACTTTTTCATCTTCCTTTGAATTTCTTTAGTTGAAAATTTTAATTTTATTTTTTACTAACTGTGAAAGCAAACAATAATAGCACTGAACATTCAGATAAAAGCTTTTATATTATATAAATTTATAGTATATTAATGTAAATCATCATGAACTGTCGAAATCAATCCTCTATATATAATAAAATATACTCTAATCTGAAATATTTTGCTTGCATAACATAAATTAGTAAAAAGATCCAATTGCTCAAATGATTAACAAATTTCCGAAACATCTAAAAAAATATTTTAATTACTCGTAGTTTCTGGTAATAATTATTCCATTTCCATCTTTTTAACTTTTTAATTTTTCCACACCAATTGGTTATGTTTCTGCAGAGAATGAAAATTTTACCCTGAGTAATTTTTTAAAAAGTATTGAGAAAAAGAAAATAAATCCATCAAGTTAGTTTAAAAAAAATAAATATACTACTTTTATTATTGATATTACATAAAACATTAAAATTTAACCGAATTTTACTATATTTTAATCTGAATATTTACATTAAAAAAAAAAAAATTAACAAGCTGAAAAACTCTCTCAAACTATATATACCGTCACTTTTAATTTGCTGCAAAAATAAAACTTGAAAATTTTAATTTTTCTGAGTATTGTGGAAGAGGCATCTTCGATTTTATTCTCATCTGCATTCTGAGACAAAATGAAGACACTAAACAATATAGGAAAAGTCAGAGAAAAACAAACCGTAAGATTTTCAGCTCTTTTTTAGGAACCTTTCATTTATTTTGATGATTTGCCAGGTACATCTATTGGTCCACACGGAGGAATGTGATGGAATTACAACCTAACTTCCTTTTAAACGTCCTGCATCGAAAATTAATTTATATTTCACTATCAGAAATAAATTTTTTCCACTTTCACACAGTTATCTTATTCGTCGCCAACTTTGTAAATTAGCTTCATCGACTATTGCAGACTATCATATGTCATATTGTCGGAATAAGAAAATTTCCTATTCGAAATTGTGCTCATTCATTTTAAAAATTGCTTTTTCCGGTAACAAATTATACTGTTTTATAACTTCAATTTTTCTTCACAATTTTAAATCCAATTTATTTAAAGTTCTATATTTATAAAAAAATTAAATCATTTCCATGTAAGATGTTGAGGTGGTTTAAAAGAATATTGATAATGTTAATGACATTTCTTTTTTCAGACAGTTTAAATCAGATCAATGTAATGTAGGCGAATATAAAATCAAATTAGCCTCAATTGCCGTAGCAATCTAATAAATAAATAAAATTTCTCAACAAGATTTGTTGTCATAGCTTTCGTGTAAAGTTATATTTACGTGAAAGAAAATTTTTTTGGGAAAAGTGAGGTTTTTTTTTTATGTTACTTAGAAGAGGGTAATCTGTGAGATTTCATATCCTCACAATATCCGAAAATTTTCTTATTCACTTCTTACAATTGGGAATAAAGATCTATAATTGTTATAAAATAAATAATTATTTTTGTTTCATGTAACAAACTTTCGAGGCACTTTTTTTGTAACCTAACTTTCTGAGGGCTTATTCTGCATATAATCATCATTAACCATTATACAGCAAGTAAGCACATGAAATGAATTAAATTTCTTATTTACATCCTCAAAAGTAGTAAGTAATTAGTCATTCTTTGCTGATGCAGTCGCACTTTATTTCAATTTTATTTTATTAAGCAAAAGAATCCACACAAAACCTAATTGCTAAAATAATTCAATTCGAGAAGAAATTTCAAACATTAAAGGGGAAGGAAACACTCTAGATTATACAAAAGGTGTTTGCATAAAAATTCCTTTACCGATAAGTATTTTCATCTAAAGATACTAAATTATAAAGAAGTTAAGATAACATTTTGTTAAGGAAACATTACTGATTAATTTACGACAAAGTAAATTTCTATTAATCGTAAAATTAAAAAACCGAATAAAAGTATAAAATTGAAGGAATAAACCACATGAAGAATACAATGGCGGTTGTACTTGAATAAAATTAATTTAACTAATATTTGAATTAGCTGTTCTTAGTACTCAAAAAATTGCGGAACTTTACGAAAAAATATATTTTCACTGATAGGAACTGGGCGAAATTAGCAACCACGGGGTAAAAGAAAAGATTTATAACCTGTTGGATTTTTCTCAAATTTTGTGCCTCAAATAAATGTTTTTACTGTTGGAGAAGATTAGTTTTCCGCAAGGTATTCATTTTCTGACACTAACCCGCCTTCTGTGTGCCTGAATGAAAGACGCAGAGGATTTTGTTTTACTCCAAAAGGGCCATTTGTGAATTTTCGGAAGAGTTCGGTTGACATTTCGAACGGCTCCGGTCTCACTGCTGATCGCTAAACTGGACTCCGCTGTACGATTGTTGAAACAGTTTTCGACAGCAGCCAAAGGTTCACCACCCTTTTTCTTCTTCTTGCTCCTCTCAATGTGCCTGCAAACTCTTTCCTTCTGAAAGGTCAAAAGACCGGGGGCGAAGGATTTTGAATTTACAATCGCCGAAGGTTCCCACTCTAAGGATGCCTCGTCCTTTTTCAGAATGCCATCGCGTCGACCCGGAAGCTTCCTGGCACTGCTCATTTTAGCAAGGCTCTTAGCAAAAGTGTACACTTTAAAAGCATCCGCTTCATCATTGCTATTTTCCTTTTCTTTTTCTAACGCTTTCTGAAGCCTTGCTTTTGAATTAGATTCGTTGAAATCCTTCAGTTTCTTTAGTATATCATTGCACGTTCTTCGCACTTGTTCCACGTTCTTCTTCAGCTCGGGGAAATTGTTCAGCTTATTCCCGACGGCGTTGTCCAAATTCTCTTTCACGACTTGACCGTCTAAAACGGATTTCATCTCTTCGCTGAAAAAATTGTCAAATTTCGCCCGGAAATCCGGGCAGCTTGCATTTTCACATGATACCTCTTCGGTTTTGACGGGAAACGCAATCACAGGGCGATCCGAAGTGTTTCCTTTTCCATCGTCTTTCTTCTCGTCGACTTTGCTGGAGATTTCGCCGCGTGAAACTGAAAGAACATCCGCACTGTTGCCCGTCAAAGAAGTTTTCTTTTCGTTCTTTCTTTTACTGCGCTCTTTTCCGTCCGTTGAATTTTCACTGGGCTTTTCATTTGGCTTCGATGGATTTTTTGCAGATTTGAATTGGCAAAATTTTCCATCCCTTTCAGAATCGCGAACACTATTTTGCCCTGTGTGATCACTGACAATGTCTTTCTTCGGTGTACTGTTGGCAAGGGAAGTATTTATTATTTTGCCATTTTTTTGCACTATTTCTTTAATGAAGGCTTTAAATCCCATAGTATGCATCATTTTTAACAATTGCTTCCTGCATTTTAGCTCGTACTCATCTGAGGCACATCCAAATGATTTTTTGGACACCGAAGTCTTTCTGGGGAAAATAATCGGAACTATTTTCTTATTTGCCGAAGGATTATTCTTCACGTTAGTTTTTCTGCCGGAATTGGAGGACTTTTCTTGCAAATCCTTGGCGTATCTCGCGTTTTTTTTATTCCAATCTGTTTTTTCGCCATTTAATGTTTTTAACTTTTTATTTTCATTATTTCGAATGACATTCTTGGTTCTTTTTTGGAGGCCCTTTCTAAACTGGTTTTTGACAACGCATCTGTTCCTCCCGCCGGCTTCGGCAAAATAATTATTTGAATTTCCACAATTGAGCGATTCCTTATTCCAGCATTCGGTTTCTTTGCAACTGGAAATGCTGAGAAATGAGCCGCCTTTTGGTGTTTCGTAATGTTCTTTATCATCATTTACTATTTCATTTTTATCATTCCACATGTTACATTTTTTAATGCTCAGAGGCAAACAAATTTGTGCATTGACAGTTTCATTCACCCTCACATCCGGAGAGCATCTTCCGGTGCAGGATTGCGTTTTCTCAACTTTCTTATAATTTTCTGATTCGGATTTATTCGATTGCACAAATTCCGAACACGACAAATACGTTGTTTGAATCGATTCAAAGGATACTAAAGATTCATTTGAAGTTTTGACGCCCACTAAACGTGGCATCGATTCTCCATCATGAACAACTTCGGTTAAATTATTATTTTCGTTATTTGATCCTTTTGTAACATCCGCCTGTATCAGAAAATCCTTCATCTCCTCACTTTTTTGTGGAGCTCCTTTTATCAGGGAAAGCAAAAAATCATTAGTTTGCCTTAAAATGGAATCATTCTCTTTTAAACAGTCTTTATTATGTATTGTAGTAACACTTTTGATATCATTCACTTGTTTATCCGAAATAAATCCTTCAACATTGTTTGAATTTGAAGCTCCTATTTCAATATTAACATGATCTTTGTGATCTGGATGGGAATTTTTCGGTGTCATATTGTGATCTTTCCCCGAAAATTCGTCTTTATGAATAAACTCCTCTTTGACAGCGTTATTTGCTTTTTTGGGATGATCTTGGAAAGCAATTTTCCGTCCGGTATTCATTTCTTGATTACCCTTAGTTAACAGTTCCATTTTGGATTGAACCATTTTCTTTTCAAAGCTCTGAACGAGTTCCACCGATAATTTGGAAAAATCGCTGCTCTCCTCTTGCTTTCCTTTAATAGAATTATTTTTCTTTGTCAAATTGTTCTCAGTTTTTTGAGTTTGATTTGTAAAGTTATTTAAAAATCTCGGATTGATATGGTCTCCTGATTGTGAATTATCTTCCGAATCATGGTGTAATAATTTTTCTGAAGAATTTTGGATCTTACTTTTTTTATATGTCGATCTTGATTCTCCCGGATTATTATGAACCTTCTGACCTTTGATTGACAAACTCATGCCAAGGTATGGAGGAACTGGAGGGCATTGCTGCTTGTACACCATTTCAAAACCACCGGTAGATGCATTTTTGTCGTCTCTCCTGTCGATAACGACTAGCAGAAAACATTTATTGTTTGATTAGTATGTGCACATCGTTATGAAACTAAGGTAATTAATAAAGATTCTTCGCATATAAAAATGACAACCTTTTACAATGTCTTCCAGTACTTGCGGGCACATTCTGGCAGTGACACTGGTGCTAGAGTCCATTGCAGGGTTAGAATTAATTTCAATGAGCCAAGGACCGTCTGTTAAAGTATCAGAAATCATAAAATCGGCGCCATACAATTCAAAACAATTTTTTCTTCTCTCCATTGTGTCCTGCGATGCCAGCAATGCTCCAATGAAACCTTCTTTCATTCCAGGGTAAATATACTTGTCCCAAGCATCGGGATGTCCCATGGACCTGCATTTTAAGGCAAAATTCATTAGTTGTCTCAAGCTAGGTCAAGGGTAATATTAATATTAAATATATCTATGTATTTTAGGTACCTTTGTATTCTGAAGGGTTATACTTTTATTATGATTAAGATATTTGCTGTGCCTTCATGTATTTTGTACGGAAAACAACTCTTACTTTTTCTATCTATTAGTAATGAATTTCATAAAAATTGAATTATTTGAGCTTGATTTATACATCAAAGATTACGTTTCGAAAATGTTAGACTCGAACTCAGCAAGGGATTTATTTTTTCACGAAATATTTAAATGGATTACAATTAAATTTAAATATATCTTCAAAGTTTTTAACAGTCAAATTAGTTTTTTTTTCTGAATAGAATTAGATGATTCGATAATCGTTCGTACATTTTCATTAACTCAGATATTTAATTAAGGAATCTTATTGTGCCTAACTAATTCATATGGAACAGAAATTAAATTTTGACCAGAATAAAAGATTAAAAATTGACATTCTACACGTACTTTAAATAAGTTTTAAAAGTATAACAATCCCACATATTCTCATCGGGTAATCCTCGATCTCTTTTAGAATTTTTGTACCTTTTTTGAACGGCATTATTGCATAGATGAATTGACTCGTGAGTATTTTTCAAGCTAAAGGGTTGAGAACAGAAACGTAAATAGCTTTCCCTGAAATAGAAGAAAAAATAAAATGCTTATATAATATTACATCTTTATATTTTGATAGCAGTAAAGTCAGTAAAGTGAAATACCATTTTCGATATCTTAATGAGAAATAAAATTAAATTTACTATTTTCGATATCTTGTTTCCATATTTCCGATATTTACCTATACATCCATACTGTTAAAGGATATACGTTAGTGACCAGGAACCATTGCCTTATGTCAAATTTTGTATTGTAAATAAGAAGAGGTCTCTCTAAAAATGAAATTAATTGCTATGTATTAGAAATTTAAATCATGCCAAACGATGAAAATGTTATTTTAAACAAAATATTTATTTCTTTTTGGAAGATAAGCCAGAATATTCCAACGTTAATATATATATTACCTCTATAAACCACTATTAATGAGGTAAAACATATTCAACATAAAATGTACGATATCGTGCAACAAATTTTTAACAAACCACTTTAAATAAATATGTGCCCTTCTTACCAATATATTTTTGCACAACATAACGAGTTTCTCTTGTTATCGATGGATTTACCAATACTAATATCTGATCTAAATTGTTTTTTATGACTATCCCATTACCGCAGCAGCGACCGCCAGGTTTCACAAGCCAGAAATTTTGATACCCATCAATATTGATTTGAGGCCAATATGGTTTAACCAAGTTCAGCACAGCAGCGGCATTTGTCACTAAAACCTACACAAAGTTTAATATCGTCAGCGAAAGAGGTTTTACCATTAAGCGAAAAATGTTTTTTTGCATTTAGCATTTATCACGTGATAACCTGAATAGAAACATCGCTTTTGCATTCTCTCAAGAGGTGACCATCGTTAATAATTTTGTAATATTGCATAAGAAAATTATCCCATTGATAATCCCAAATGGATACCGCATCCGGAAGATCTATATCCTCGTGATCTCTGTATTTTACATATTCCGAACATCTTTTTAAGGCAAAATCCACAATGCATGCATCAATCTGAAAAAAGGTAATTTCATTGTTGTAAAAAGAATAATAGCAGAATTGTTCGTTATTATTTGCAAATCTTAGAAAAACAGATGCAGAAAAATTATATTTTGTATTATATGGAAACGACTTTTTATACAAATCCCGCAGTATGCGAGAATTATTTGCGCGTTAAATGTAAATCTCAAAAACTGCATCGGACTCAATATTAATGTACAGTAAGTTTTCACTTGTAAAGTTTAGAAGCTAAGTAATGACATATGTGTGAATGTTATAACAATTGTGCTTTTCCTTTATTTCAATTTCTTTTATTCGAAAAATATTTTTTTCACTCACTTTTCCATCTACAGAGCGCACGGCTCTTTCTCCCCCGGCACGATAATTTTGTGTCAGCCACTTCAAAAGATTAATGCAAGCAGTCATTCTAAAATCTTCTTTAAAAGCCTCGTATTCTTCCTTTTGAGACATATTGTAAGTTCTGGGATACTGAGTTGAACATACCCCAGGTTCAAAATACCATTGTATTTGTTGGAGTGAATTACACAGTCCAATCTAAAATCAAATTTCGCATAATTATTTTGCTAAGGAAATAACTGAAATTCATAATCTCAAATACCTCCATTAAACGTTTACCTTATTGGAAAAGTACGATTTAGGAAGTCTATTGACCAAGTCGAACTTTCCGATGTCCTTCCAGCAATAACAGGGATAAGGTCTGCTTAGCCAGCACAAATCTTCATTGATGTTTCTCAGCATTCTGTTGATGATTTCTGCTTCTCCCTGTCCTGAATAATTAATCTGATCATTGTGAAAAAAACCGGAATTGCTATGTAGCGAGAGCCTCATTGCTGCCACCGTGGGGAATTTCTGAACAAATTGAAAAGCCGCGTCATCTGATTAATAAAAAGACAGTTGTCGTGAAAAATGACCCATGACAGACATGACAGCAATGAGCCTTATTTATAAAATCATTCTATGCGTCTAAGATTCTGAATGCCTCAATATTAAATTTCTTAATTTTGAAAGGCAGCTAATGGTTTTAATAAACAAGATTTAGAATTATAATTTTCTTAAATAATGTTCATTTCGAACATATTCAGTTACAGTTTAACATTGTAATAAGTTTCAATCTCCCAAAATAATGAGAAAATCTTCGTTATTAACTCAGATGAAAAGCAGAGCAAACGGAAAAATAGTAAACGAAAAAATAATAAATTAATCAAAAAGTTATTGTAGATTTAAATTTTACTGTTAAATATGAAAAATCTTAAAAATTGAACGAAATTTAATGAAAACGACACTCTTGGTTAAACCTAAATTTTGAAAATTTATTGAAATTAAATTAGTTTTAAACCTAAATTTTGAAGATTGGTCAGAAATTTCTGGCACCATATCTGCGGTATTTATTTATATATATATATCACATTTGCTAGTATTATAAATTAAATTACATTATGAAAAATATAGCCCTGTTTAAAATGTATAAAAAACTATGCAAATTATAATTTTTGAGAAATAATTAAATTATGTTTTCTATAATTAAAAATTTCGAACAAATACTTTTTACTAAGCTATTAGTGTAAGACCAATCTTAATATTAAAGTTCCTTTTTGTGATGAATATTTAATATACATTTAACCGGATTTCCGATCCTTACACTATAAAATCAAATATCCTGATCCAATATTTAAACCGATTTAAAAAAAAAGAATATTTCAATATAAATACCGTACACTTGAATATCGAAATCCGGCTTTGATCAAATTCATAATATGAAATCTATATTAATTTTTGGTAATTCTATTATAATTTCAGTTTTCCTGAATTAGTTTTTTTTTCAGTTTGAATTCCCTGTTTAGGAAAAGCACACTTATCTATTTCTCAGTTTTTATGGTTTTATTCCGTTTTTATTTTCCATTTCAAAGCAAATGATTCAGCCAAATCTCCCTTCAGTTCTGCCTTTCACGAAATTTTAAATCTTTTTATGGACAGTTTTAAAAAATTAAAGAAATTTTTATTTTTATTTTAAATAAAATTCATAATGCAAAATTGTTAAAAATTATATCATGCAATGATATCATACAAATGAATGAATTTTTTTAGAAAATAGGTTTATCCAAGCACTCTATTATTTGGTGCGAACAACTTTTATTTTAAAAAGTTCACCGTTCATACTTATATAGCGGTGACCACAACAAATTCAATCAAAATTTTAGGATTTAAAATTAAAAAGGAATTTTATTAGGCTCACAATTATGAAGTCGATTACATCCTTAGTTTCATAAAGATTGATTCTGTCATAGAATTAGTATATATCGCTATTGTCATAAAAGTCCAACAATTTATCGAGTGTGAAATCTGTTGTTGATAACTTACATATACCTATATCTTCAAATCTGTTTTGTTTTCTTTTCCCTTTTACATCGCTGTCAATTTTCTCAATCCATCCTCTTTGTTTTAATGCTTTTCTTACCGAATTATAACTTCCGGTCATGGAATATATTTTATGGCTCTAAAAAATTAATAATATAAAATAATTAATACCTAATTTCGCATTTTGCAAAAATTATTAATATTAAATTTCGATAACATTAATCAATTGTGTACATATTGGGACTGAAATCTTATAAATGAAGATCAAATTAATACCTGTTGTACGTATTAATTTATGTTTTTTTATAAAATTTAAATTGCACTATTTATATATATATATATGTTTATTTTGCAAGTGTCAAGTAATCAGTTTCCACATTAGAAAGTTCATATTTTACAGTAAAATATGATTTTGTATAAAATCCATATTGCTTTCAAATTATATATTTGATTTAAAAGAAAAAGATTGAATTGATCATTCAGGATAAAAAAACTGGGAGCTTCTAAGAACAATTACTTACTTTTATGGCATTATCTACAAGGGATCTCAGCTGCATTAGCCTCTCGCTATTTACGTAAGTTGATTTTGATTTAAATGAACTCTGAGAACTTATTTTTGAAGCAGAGTAAGTTTTTGATGGTGTTTGAACCTGAAAAGAAATCTTTATTCATTAAGATTCATTCATTTAAATAAAATTTCATGGTTTGAACGGAAAAGAATTACATAATGTTGCTTAAATTTTATATGAAACAGGACAATTTAAATGTATAAAAGTTTTTTAAAAATTTGAAAATTAAAATTTATTTTAATAACCCGAATTATATATGCATGCGTAGCAAGCATTTGCGCTGGAGTAAAGAAGTCGATGAATTTATAACTAACATAGCTTCCATGATTTGTGGAAGTAAGAGATATGGGAAAACAAAAGTAGAAGTATTGTCTATGAATAATTAACAGCTTTTTACCAAAGCAATATCCGTAGTATGAGGTTTTTTACTCTCTTTCTCAGCAGTGAAGCTTCCGTCATTTTTGCGAGCTTTGCCTTTATCTACTGTTGTCCTAAGCAATGAAGAAGACAGCCCGTTTCCTAATGATGTATCTATTTCTTTTAAAGTTGAATTTGCATCTTCATGCTTTCTGCTTGATTCGTTCCTTGCTGGCTGCAAGGATGTGTATTTCTCCTTAATCTTCGCGAGGCTTTTGGGAATTTGAATGGGTATTTCAGGATTATTCAGATCATGGGATAGATCGCTTTTTTTAAATGGATGGCAGTTATTTCTTATTAGTGTGTCTCCCGATATCCAGTCGCAGAATTGACGAGTAGCATTGTTTCTTCCTCCAAATAGAGCCTTCAGTATCAGATTTTCTGAAGCATTTTCCTCTATGTGCTCGGCAACCGGTTTCAGAAAAGGCTGTAGCAAATAAGATCGTTTCTGATCTCCGTTGTCCTGCAGTCTTTTCGGTGTCATTCTGATCACATTTTCCTTGGCTGAATCGGTTGTTTCTAAATCAACCGCGGAAGAGATTTCAATATCCGAAATATTTGAAGAATTTTTTTTTACATTTTCTTTTGTATTTTGATTTTTGTTTATGTCCGCGCCATTTTTTTGACAAAAGTTTGCTATTTCCAAATTCATTGACCGATCTTCCACTTTTTTTTTCAAATTTACGCTTAAAAATTTAGGCACGACGAATTCTTTTATGTCAGTCACTGGGGCAGTCTGATGAACTATTGTTCCCATTGCCACAGCCATTTTCCATGAGTTACATGAACGATGAATTACGATATCTAACGTTTAAAGGTCGCATTAAATTTTCACAAGGATAATCTAAAAATATAAAAGAAAATTAGGATTTTCCTATGTAACAAATTTTATAAAATATAATTTTCACTAATAATATATAACAAATTATCCTTTAATCAAAGTTTCATTCCAGCGATGAGCAGCATTTTCTAATAATAATTTCAGCAATTTCAAATAATAACGATCAAAAAATAATCTGATCTTTGTCTATATAAAATTAATGGATATTATTTATTTATCAACCCTAAAATCACAGATAATCACTTGATTACATTATAACCCCCTTTCGACATTTGTGGCGTCAAAGTTTAGACGCTAAAAGAAAACCCAACATAATTTTAAATACATATAATAAAATTTTAGTTATGATCTCGATAAAAATATCCTCACAAAATATTTCAAAACAGAGAAGATTTGAAGAATGCTTTGCATTGTTTTTTTATGTGAAAATTATTTTTTAGCAAACCAAAATTAAGAATAGAAAATACCGCTTGACATGAGAAGCTCTTTTTATCTTTCAAATCAATTCATTTTTAACTTTTAAGACCTTGTAACAAAATATTCTCAATAAATTTTGTATGAGCCTGGCGGCTTGGCAGCAATCGAAATTCGTGAAACTTAATGCGAAAGACTATACAACGGAGATAATAAAAATTAAAATTATGAATTTGTTACTGGGAATCTTTATACTTGTAAATCATATAAAATTTTATTTAAAATATCCTATTATATCCTAATATAACCTGACAACTCTTACATCAAATGGTACATATTATTACCGACACCATAAATTACCGACAAAAGCTGGAGTGAAACATTTTAATTTTAAATTCTTAATCCAATCGATTTTATTGTACTATTAATATATATCATTTATTATCATTAATAGTTGGAATTCTAAATCGTAGCTACTAATAGCAATTTTAAATTAATAAAAGTTCTAAGCCTAAATCTCTCATTGAATAAATAATGTCCAAATAATCCTATGTTTTAAAGTAACTGATTATGCGTGAATACACGATTGCCATAGAGAGCAGCATACAACATAAATTAATTAATTTAAAAATGATGATAAAAATCATTGCCCTTACATACGGCACAAGGTCTGATGATCTGTATTAAACGTTCCGAACTCATCACTTTTTTTTTGTTAAAGACAATTTAAAAAGATCTAAAACATTTCGCCAAATTTCTTTTAAAATCTTTTCATCAGGCAGAAAAAATCATTTAACTGATATCACTATTTTTTAAATAATAATTAAATACTTTGTATTTACTTTTATCGAATAAAAATGAAGATAATAATTTTTTTAAGGTAAAACTTTACTTTTCAACCAAACTTTTATTTTTTTTAACTATGTTCAAATGTAAATTTGCCTTTAAATAAATTTAAGCTGCCGATTGCCGCATCGATATTTATGATACTTTTGAGAGATGTATAAACTCCATTTTTTTGCCACTAAATCATGAAATTAAAATATGATAAATCTTTTTGGCTCGTTCAGCAAGAATAAACTAAAATTATATCATAACATTAGGAAAAAGCTCCTGTGCTTTCCCCGAAGAGAATTACATTAATGCATGCAAAGAATGAATACATAAAAAGAGGTTAATTACTTAAGGTGATCGTGACCGACTTCCACAGTTTTCCGACAACCTCAAACAAGTTTTCCCTTCCGAAGCTGAAAATGTTCGAAGCACCACTAAAGGATCCCTGTGGAAAAAGCGACGTCGATCCTGCTTTCTGTGATGAATCTTTCGCTTTCTTAGCAACGACAACAGACACTAACTGGTACCTTGAGCTTGACGTCAGCACAGTGACACACTTAATGCGGGAACCGTTTAACTTTAATTCCACAAATAAACTAACTGCCCTGTCTGGGATAAAAAGAAATATACCGGAAAAATCAATAATATCATAATGAAAATAAGCGGTTTCATTTCGGAAGCAGCTCTTTACATCGTATAACGAGGTTAAAATTAGCCTGGTCCTTTGTATAAATACCTTTTTAATCCTTTCAAAATTTGCTAATATTTTGGACGTAGATGAGAAAAGTTTTGCATTAAGTTAATAAAATTTTATTTTTAACTTCGTGCTGCTGTTTCAACCAAAATATGCATCAAAAAAAAATTTAATAGCGTCATACAACTCGATATTGTTACAGTTAAGTTCTGTTAAATTTTGACTGTGTTTATAGTAAAAAATTTTCCGCTACGTCGGTTACGTTAAGCTCAACAAAAACCATGCGAGCATATTTTACATCATTTACGTCGGAGACTGCAGTACGAGCGGGCTGGATTAAACATTATAATTTTTACTTAATATCTCTTTATTCATGTCGCTTTATTCAGATTATTAACATCTCTGTCGCTCCATAGGGACCCCACCGCATGACCGACGGTTTCGCATGGCACATTTCGTTATTCCTCAGAAACTGATTAGGCTAAAAGAATTTCTCGCTTAGTGAATGATATTAAACGATGCTGAATTTCCGATTGTGATTTGAGGAATGATTGGAAAAATGAATGAATTAAGATTTTAACGCAGAAAAATTAAATATATACTTAACAACGAATAAATCGGACTCAGACATCGGCGTGTCACTTGATCGGATATTGATTGGATGATGCACGGGGGAGAAAAGCTATGAAAATATTCCGGTTTATAGATAATATAAACCTTCAAACAGCAAAGTTTCATGAATTTTCCCTTTTATGAAACGGTTACCGAAAATAGGTTTTCTTTCAATCACGAAGGACAAACGAATTTTCCGGGCAACAGGAAAGTTTCCTTTTCTCGCAGACGAACATTTTTCAAATTAACTTTTTAAGATGTTATCACGGCAATTGCATTCTAACCTCATGGGAAAAAGTAAAATCAATCTAGAATTTATTGAATTTCTTATTTACCTCATATAATTGCCCGATTGACAATAATAATTTTCTTTTTTAAATTCTATTTCATTTTTCCCCTTGCAAGAAGCTCTAATATATCAATCTGAATAAAATTTAATTTTAAATTACATTTATCGATTGTTACAATCGACATATGCGATTATTTCCAGTTCCATGTTTCAAATTATTTTTTGATTGAAGTTCATACATATTTTGTCTCAATAACAGTCAAGTTTCATCAGAATTTCTATAGACATATGTAAATAATCAAACATGAAAGGCTGCTGAAAACTTGAGGCTTTTCTTACAGAATGATATATAATTGTAAAAGTTAACATTTTATACATTAAAAACAACATTTTACACATTAATTTAAATTCATAATTATTAAAATTTCATTGAATTTGTGAACTGGGCTAAAAATGACTTTGAATATTTTTGTGTTTAAAGAATGATTGAATCTTCAGTTTCATAATCTTTATTTTCCTCAAAATTTAAAAGTAATGAAGTGAATCCATTAATAAGAAATTATTTAGATAAACGATTGTATAACATCTCCTTGATGCCAATAAAATAGCGTGAAAAAACTAATTTCAACTTAGGTGAAACTGGAAATAGAAAAGAAAAATGAGAATATTGCAGAATCTAATTGCAGTATCAAAAACAAGGCAGTGCCTAGCACGACGAACAATGAAAAGCATGCTGCTGAAAAATTTTCTAAAATTAACTCTGCCAATTAAACTGACATTTTGTATAAACTCAAGTTTTTCATTCAACTAGCATTTTTGAGCAGATTAAAATTATTTTATGTTTTCCACGGAGAAATTATCCTGTAGAAGCACCAAAAAAAAAATCGCTCATTTGCTGACACTTCATAGCGCTAAAGAAACTGGAATATCTTTATTGTCGATGATAAAATCTGAACAAACAAAACACAAGTAAGTTGAAAGGGTATTTATACTGATTTTCATCTTCGAATGAATCCTAGTCGTGTTCGGTTCAGTTTCCTCATTAATATGAAATCTATTATTTCTAAAACCTCTATTAAATATTGCATTACTGCTTTTCTTATATATATATATGTTTTAAATTGAGCCACGAGAAAAAAATAAAGTTTTCCGATTGCTATAAAGATTCCTGTATTTTATTACAAGCGTACACAAATTCGCCATTTATACATAAAATTCATATAAAATTTACATTTTATAAAAAAAACCATGACTTTATTTATGCCTTCTAAAAGCCATCTAAAAAAAAAAAAAAATAAATCCTGAAAAATATCTGACCAGGAAAAAGCCGTACACTGACATTCAAAACCAGTGATTAATTTTTAAAAATATATTGATCAAATGTAATTATTTATTACACATAAAGTAGGTCAGTGGGCCTGGGCGAATCGAACCTAAATTTTCTAACTGAATCGCTGATACTGTTGGAAAATTTCTCTTAACTATTGAACTTAAATGAAAAATTTTAAATTATCAAATTGGACTCCGTTCCATCATAAAAGCAAACTACAAGCAGTCGGTGATGATCAATTCATATAACTAAGTGAAAAGGAACGGCAAATGGGAAAACTTAAGGAAAAGTAAAATCCCCTGACATCTGTCGTTGCTGGATAAAATTTATTTGGCCTTTTACTTTACAGAGATCCAGAGATGTGGCCACATTTACCGCGTTTCCATAATGCACGGAAAAAAGAAGGAACTGGCATGGAAAAAATTTTTTTACACCACATAAATATGACTACCATTACAAATGGGTCTTTGTAGGTGTTGTTTTTTATAGATGAAACTCCTGTAAACTTTTCAGATTCGCTAAAGAATTAACTTATATAAACACATATATATATACACCTTTGATTTAATAATTTTCTGTTTCATAATTGCGTAAAATTTCTTTTTTTCTCAATTCATAGTTACGTCTCTCTAAAGTAGCATTAATCAATCTTTTTTTTTCGGAAAGAAAAAAGAAATATAGAAGAATCTTTTGAGAGATTCTTCGAATGTTTTTGTTATATTTTCATTAAGTATACGACACTGTTTAATTAGTAATTAATTTAATGATGTTATCAAATTCGCCCAATGGCTTTGGAATGAGCCTGAAAGAAAAAATGAAAAGTGACCGGTATGTTTAGCAGCCAATGAACCTGTGAAGTAATAAAACCGCTGACTTTGTCAATTTTCATGTTAAATATCACCGGCCAGATTTTTACATGAAGAATTCTTCATGTAAATAGACCCCTTGTGCGCAGTTTAATTCTTGCCAGGTGTATGAGCTGTAAAATATTTGCGCAACATGAATATGATATGGAGGTTTCCAAGTTGAGCAACAACAGAAAATTTATGCAGAATCAAGTCGAATTTTTTTATATTTACATTTTAATTAGAACAACAGAAAATGGATTCATTCCGTTCTCACTAATTTTATACATTTTATAACTGAATTAATTATTTAAAAAAATATGTAGTTTTAAATACAATTTTGTTTTTACTTACTAAGTTGATCTTTAGAAGTTAAAGTTAAAAATATTTAAGATTAGCCCATTAAAATTCGATATATACATAAATGGAATCTGTCACAGAATTTAAAATTTTTTTACATATGGCTATGACCTATAAATAATCGTAAGGGTTGTGCGGTTAATGACAATGATTTGGAGGGTTAGTCTGAAAATGAAGGGTGAATTCCTGAGGGAGAAGTTAAGCATGCAAATTGAATTAGAATACATTTGCCAAGAGATTTTATATCCCCTTATATGTTACAAACTTCCTATTTTATATTGAAATTAAAAATACATCGCAATCAAATATAGTAAAAAAAGCAAAATAGGTTTTATTCCTTATGGAATCTGTTCCGACCATTGAATAAGGAAAACTTATATTCATATAAATATTAAAAATTTATTTCTAAAGACATTCAATAAAAGAAAAAGGAAAAGGAAAATGGATCTCCAAGAACTTTCAGAAAATGGCAGAAGCTTAAAAAGTAAGGTGAAAGGAAATATTTGAAAGTAAAACTCCACAAAGAAAATCTGTAGAGAAAAGAAAAAACAGGGCATGTTGACGGGTTCAAAATATAAAATTCTAGACAAGGCCAATAAAGCATGCTTCAGATTTTGGCATTTCGGTTTCAAATAAATTGCCTTTATTTCACATAAGGAGTGAATCTACGAAGCCTTTGGGCTTCCCCCATTTAACGTTACAATGGGTCGCAGTATAGATGGTAAGCAAACAAATGGCTCCATTAAAAATTCTTGGCCTATACAATTGTTAGTGTAACATTCTCTAATAGAGGCCACTAAAATGTTAAATTTATTTTCCTCACATTTTTAAATTTGCCTTCTCAAGTCGTGTAATTTTTCCTTTTTATAATTATTTTAAATGAGCGTAATCTCTTTTTAAAAACTGTATCGAAAGATAACGCCCAATACAGAGTTTTAAAAAGATGATGTAACTAAAGTAAATAAATAAAATGTTGGTGCAACTAAAAGGGTCTATTAACAATTATATTACGATTTTCACTTATATTCCGATTTTAGGCAAGCAAAATTTAAGAAGAGTATTTTAAATTTATGTCGTCATAGATAAGTGAAAGTAAACTTTAACGTCATGAAATAATATATATCCTAATTATGTACTTAATAATAGAAATATATGTACATTTGAAGAAACAGAATTATAAAAGTTTCTCTTTTCTTATCACTTCTGTATTAAGGTTTGATGATTTTCATTATGGAAGTGATTTTTGCCGTAAGTCATGATTTTGGAGAAAAGCTCGACAGCGAAAGGGAGCCGTCCATCAATTGCTGACAAGAAGAAACGCCCTACACGAGCATCTCTGATTGCACACTGATATTGTGAAAAAGAAAAATTTGCCAGAGGGTCTTCCGATGCGGAGGAAAAGTAAATTTTCCCAATTTGGGGTAGAAAAGAAAAATATAAGTTTCTTAATTAAATATAAAATTAAAAAATGATGTTTAAAACATTTAATTGCCCGGTAGTTTGATCAAAAAATTAGAAATCAAATTATCATGTTAAAAATTTCAAACGAAGCTATCTTTCATGTTGAGGAAAAAAAACTCATTTTTAATTGCTTAACCTCGAAGTAAAAATTAAGTTCAATTTTTTTTTTCTTTTTTTACAATTTAATTGCACATATAAATTTTTCTTATTTTATTTTTGATAAGAAAGTAAAATTAAAATATAACAAAAAGTTTTCGTGAGGCAGTAAACCGACTCCCATCATTTGTGACAGAATGCGGAGAAGGTGCGTAATAATTAAATGTTAGAAGAATTAATTATATATTATAATAAATATTAATAACAATGTTAAAATTAAAAGAATTTTTCTTCACAAGCAAGATTAGTGATAGAGCAACAGCGATGCCATCGCCTATGAAGAAATAATTTAACACGGATATTTGGACAACATGATGGGATGAGATACATATCAGTAATCCTTCATGTAGCTGTCACCTGGACCTATAACTCACGTGCACAGCATTTGAATCTGTATCAAAAATTTATTATATTTTCCTTTCCTCATTCAAAACAAATTTTTTTTTTTTACTGGCGTACTAATTATCACATTATTTTGTAAATTTCCATTATAGATTCTACTCGTAAAAGACAAAAAAAAATGCAAACTCATAAATATCTCACGATTCTATTTTGTAGCAATTACGTTAGTGAGAATTTTTCACTAACGAAAGAAAGCACAAAAGAGATCATTTTCCTGCAGGCATTTGAACCTAAAGATTTCATCTGATATGTAAAAGCAGAAGTATCTGATGCTTAATCATAATATAGATGCTGCGAATTAGTTGTTCTTCAACACTACCAAGAACATCTTCGAATGTTCTTCTTCAAACATTTAAATATTGTAGGAAAAAAACATTAGGAAAGCCAAATAAAATATTAATAACAATACTGTGATGGTACAAAAAAACGAAAAAAACATTCTGATTATTTATAATAAGTGTGAATTAGTTCCAACTGGGTCTAACTTAACGAAAAGAAAATTCACAAAAATTTGCGGAGCTAAAAATATTCACGCGCAAAAGATCCACATGCTTTACTGATCGCCTTAAAAAAAATTTGGATGCTTCGACGCAAAATAAATTTATTTTCAAAATTTCTAGATCCGACACTATTAACAATATTCTTTAAAATTAAGACTTCACTTTTAATTTTTTCCAGCCATTAGAGTGCATGAACTTCTCTGATTGCGCACCCTTCCTTCAAATGAACCCTTCATAAAGGGATGAAAGCGCTTTAAAAAATCAGATTAACCGCATAATTCGGTGACATTTCCGTCCGAAATCGCCTTCAAATGCGTTAATAACCTTATCATCAGCCTCGAAGGCAATTCCTGGGGCTCTTAATTGCCGAACATCGCGGCAACAGCAATTAGAATGGAGCACTGCGAAGCACTTTCTGTCGCGTCTCCGCCACTCTTGCTGAAAGGCTGCTACCTGCGTTTACCCTGCCGGGTCAATTTTTCTCTTTAGCTTTTGGCGCGGAAAGAAAATGCAACAGCGAAAGCTGCGCCAAAAATTACCGCATATATTGCAGCCGATGAATGATTATGAGGTAAATATCGATCGTGAGGCTGGGAAAGTGTGATTGCGTGCAATATTTTCCGTTTCCGTATGTAATTCCAGCCATCGGTCCCGAAGCGTGAAGAAGGAAAATTTAGAATATATTTTTTTGCAAAGTCCCGGAAAATAAAGAAAATTACTAACATATTGCACGGTTAGGGGAAACCCACTTGCAAAAAGCGTTTTCTTTTGTATCGTTGTGAATTTAAGGTAATAAAAAGAGCTTGTCTCAGCAACGCTTGGTATCGCTATCAAATGTATATCATAAAGTGAACCGCACTTATGTTCCAACTGGGAATGAATGTACCTTCTTTTAACAGTCTTTCGCCAACAGCGTATGAAAATCGAATACCCTCAGAAAAATTTTTACGTTTTTTTTGTCCTTTTTTCTAGATACAAAGACGGTGCAAAAAAAAAAATTTGCTTCTTATATAAAACTAAAATTTTATTTGTATGGAAACCGCACCCTTAGTAATAATAAATGATAATTACAAACCTCACTTCTTATGGTCATTCGACCTAAAACCTGTTATACTTGAAAAATGTCTTGTAATTTCATGCGGCTTATAAAATGAAGTCAAATCCTATTTAATGATGTTCCATTAATGAATATTTTTAATTTTAATTTAAGTAAGGAATAATTATTCTTTTCGCAGACATGGTACTTAAATACTCTCTCTCGAATATTTTTCACAGCTTTGAACGAAAACCACAATTCATAATTGAAAAAAAATTTTTTTTTTTTTTTTATCACTTAAAGCTGAATTTAAAATTTTTAAAATTAAAGCTCAGCCAGTAAAACTGTTTAATAATGTTAACAACCATAATTTGATTACAAGAAAAAAATTATTTTCATTCTAATTATGTATGATATGAATCTGAGTCTTTTCTTAAACTTTTGTTAACTTATTTTCATCACAATAATTTGGTTAAGATAAATATTAAACAGCAATAAGAGTTTTTTTATATAATCATATCTGCTTAAGTTCTACATTATTTCCTGGTTTGTCACATAATGCATTTGATTTGAAAACAGGATGCTAAAAAAAAATAAAAAAAAAATTTCATACATCAATATACGTGTTAAGTATCTTGCTAACACAAAATTTACTTTAGAAAAAAAACTTGAAGGTCACAGATTAAACATAAATAATAAAGAAATCTGAATATTTCAAATAATGTAACTTGCTACTAAAATTTTTTATTTAATTCAAAACTTTTTTAATTAGAAGTGAAATATAAAATTTTTAATAAAATTACAAAACAGAATGTAATTGTGATTTACAAAATTCATATAAGGTAATAAATCACATTATATGTTCCTGCAATGTGAATATGAAATATTAAATACACATTTTTAACAGCAATTCTGAATGTAAATAAAAATCTTAAATTACGTAAATCAACTTACCAATATTCACATATTTGAATTCAGATATTGCAGAAATAAGGAAGCAAGATTTTTATTAGTGTACAGAATTGGATGTAATTTCACATACGACAAAAATTGTCTTTTCATTCTTGTTAATTCAGCCAAACTTGTGTTTTTTTCACTAGATAAAATAAAAACTTCACTACAATTAGGTATTTTAACTTCTCCTTCTGAATTTAGCTTTTTAGCTTCAACTATTGTTCTTATTACTTCTTGGGCAGCATGATCCAATTCATACAAAGTGTTTGAATCTGACAATGGAAGACACTGAGTAGATTGATTTGGAGGGGCAGGTTTCCTTGAATATAAGGCTTCATAAATGCATGTGAATGACTCTTCATCATTTTCTTGAGCTAAGAAGGTAAATAGAGGAGAATCCCATCTGTTTGTACCTATAGGTTCTTCATATCTTTGAATAAGAGCTTCAAAAACTTGTCTGCTATATCTATCATCATTGTCTTTTGTTAAATTGTATTTCCAAGCCTCTTCTGAATTGATAAGACAATATACTGTACACTGAGTAGTTTTAGCGCTCTTACAAGCACAAAACAACTCATAACGATAACCTTTAATATAATTAAGTGCATCTATAATAATCACTTCATCCCGACTAATATATCTGACAAACTGAGATTTAATAATACTTCGAAGTTCCTTTTCTTTCTTAGCATCTGAATATAAATCATTTTTGTTAACAGCTATATCTTTCATAACTTCATTGTCACTAATTATTTTCACCCTTTTATCTTTCCTTTCAAAGAAAGATTTAAGCTCAAAGGCCAATTTCGTTTTACCGCTGGACGGTATACCCGTAATTACAATTAATGGCATTTTTATTTAATTCTTAAACTGATTCAAAAATTTAATGTATGAAATACACTTGCATGAAGTGCAAAAAGAATCATAAAACCATATTAACAATGGTAAGATGAAAAATAAATCTAACATAAGATACATCAAAAATAGAAATTTTAAATACAGAGAAATTTACTAAAATTATACATAAAAATAAAATTTACAAAACCAAATAATAACAATAAAATACCATGTGTTCGGAAAAGTAAATCGTAGTCTAATGACACTGACAATGTACGACCGCCTTTTCCTCAAACCGGCTTATTTCGCATAATTCTGATAAGCCATAATTACAATGTAAGTTCCCTTTTTTAAAACTATTAATATAAAGTTTGATAATATTAATAATTAAATAGGATAAACTATTAAGTTTTAGGTAAGACAAGATTAATAAATATTTTACACAGTACTTTTCAACATTTTATTTCTGTCACAATCTCTTAAATTTTATTATAAAATTTATAACCAAAAGAGAACAATAATTATATGTTTAATGAAGAAGCCTTCCATGTCAGTGAAGTCAGTTTGTCTAGAACTTAATGTAACACGACATGCCGAGGAAATTTATCCACAGCATTGAAGAAAATGATCTCGAATTTTTTTTTCATATTATCCTTCTTTAGACGATATTACTTGTATGAAAGATTTCAGTATTAAAATTATTTGTGACTGAACCGTTTTAATGGTTAAAAAAATACATTGTCCCTTTTTATAAATGAGGAGAATAAAGAGAACCCAATTTGTTAAGCCACCAAGAAAATTATAGCTCAGTGCGGTAACCTGCGATTTTCCTATTGTTCAAGAGGGGAAAGAATTTATTGCTATGCTGCGGGGGGAATCGAAAAATTCCGTCTTTTTAATCCACAAAAAGATTTTGGGGATATTACCAGAGTTACATATTGCCAACTTTGTTAGGTTAGACTAATTGTAAAAATTTTTAGCCAAGAATGGAAGCTGGTCAGTGACAAAATTACGAATTACTCTAATTCGCTCAAATTTGATTCTTTTATTATTCTTTACAGTTCAGGATTTTACTATCATCAGCAAACCAGTACCGAAATTCAGCAATCGAAGTGAATGATCTGCTGCTAAATGCATTGACTTCCCCCAATATGTGAATAACCTAAATTTGCAATTTCAGTTTAATAATCAGTTTTTGTATTTAATCACGTTAAAACTTTGATGGCGAGATATCTCAAACATGGATAGGGATAATTCCCAAAAAAAGCTTTGACTTATTCTCAAGTCAACAGTTGGTCTCCTAAAAATAAACCACAAGATTTGTTTATATGTTTAATTTTGTCCACAAGTCCTAAAAATTAAAGCACGTGGAACTTGGGAATTTTTTCAGTGCAGTTTTTTTAAGGCATGACCACAGTAAGAGCACGTCCAAAATTTCTTTTTTCATTTATCTAATATTTGAAGCCATCGTTTATTGAAAAATAATGTTTTGATGAATAAAATTTTATATTTTTGAAATTTTATACATATTCATTGTTAGTAATTGCCTGTTAAAATCTATGAATAATTCGAGGTTCATAGATAATAATAAAAATTTAATTAAAAAATTAATTGGTAATAGTCAGTTTAGAAGTAAAAAAAAATTAAGCAGACTTTTTTTTTCTCTATTCCATTTTAATTTTTACTTTCATAGCTTGGCATATTCTTTTTCAATTCATTTCCTTCATAGTTTACAGTTTATTTGAACATAATACTTATTTCATAACATTCATGTGCGTTCCAGAGTTTTTTTTTTTTATTTTTAGTACATTATTTATTTTTACATTTTTAATTTTTTTTTAATACAAAATATTTAACATATTTTTAGTTTTATTATCATGAATGTTTTCGTGTATAGATTTACGTGATTTTAAACGAATTATTTTTTTATTAACTACAAAAGCTTGCAAATGAAAAAATTTTCTTCTTGTCCAAACCTTCTTTTAGGCAAACTCTTAGATGGTACACTATAGTCACGAAAAATTGACGCAAAAAACCTTAACAACAAGAAAAGCTTTCTCCCTAATTATTTGTTATGTGCGACATCGGCAGCAAAGTTTACCTGCTAATAGAGTTAATCATTTGAATGAGAGAAGTGAAAATTAGAGAGAAAAGAAAGGAAATCGAAGCAGAAACTTGTAGCAGTGATTAACATCACCTTTTTCCGTGGGTGATAAATAGAGCAATAAAATCAACCCTCTTTGATTTCCTTCTGGGAAGATTCATCTTTCCACGCCTTCATATGGTTCAACTTAAGTAGCTGTTGATGTATCAGAAAGAAATCAGCAAATGTGAAGGAATCAGGTTTTCCGCCCTTCTATCCTGTTTTTGTATATATTATTTATTTAATTTTATTTACAAAATTTTTAATCACTCCGTATAAATCTACTATTTTTTTTTATTATTTGTAAGTTCTACACGTGCCTTTCGTGTGAGGGCACTTTTAGTGAGAAAATTTAATAATTAGGCATCTTTAGTTTCAAAATAATAGAGGAATGCATGTGCTTCGCGCCTGTATTATTAGTTAATCAACTGCATTACTATGGAACCATTTTAAAGCTTCATATACCCTGTTATGCCAGTTGAAAATTTGGAAAAATTCCGCTTTTCTCTACGGAGAAGAATTCGACTTTAAATAAAACATCGATGGTGCCTGTCTGGGGAAAACGGGGAGGATTTTTATTCCACTTCGTGACTATAAAGAGAGGGCAGAGGGCGAGAATGGGTAAAAGACTTGTCTATGAAGTTCAGTTTAAATGAAGGATGGAAAACGTGATCAAAATCTTTCCCAAGTACGTTGTCAATCATTCATTCTTCGCCCCTGACAAAGCTGAAAAAATTCTTTTACATTTTTCAATGATCCTTTTCTTCCTTTTTCCTTTGCCTGATGCCTCCACACAAAAAGTCAATTGTTATGCGGATGATTTGTACATTTCTATCTCTTTCCCGGCTTAAAAGAAATGAGTAAGGAGGAAAGCAAGGCATCATTTCTGCTGCTCCAAATAATCTTTCCCTTTGCCATCTTTTCCGATACGGAAAATTCCTTCCCCCGAGAACTGAAGTTGTGTCATTCTTGAAAGATAATCGTTTTTCATCAATGTAAATCCATCCCGGCGATTGACCGCTTTTCAAAGGAGAAGTTGGAACTTCTTAAGGAAAGCAATTTATGCAAGTCTTATTTATGGAAATACTTAATAACTTCTCAAGAAATAGATTTGAGGAAATACAGGGTTCTCGGGGTCTGGGAGGGTGTCAGGATAATTAATGTGAGTTCGTTCAAACTAATCTTCTTATGGAATTTCATTTTCGTGATATCTTCTTATTCACTAACATTTTGTATTAATTTCGCTTTTAATGCAGACATACGAAAATTTCCTTTTTATATAATCTATTTCAAAGTTATATAAAACAATTATTTGTCTTTTCGCGTTTTTCCATCAAACGCGGAATGGGACTTTTAATTAGGTAATGATTGACTACCTGCAGATATCTAATTTTGGTGATTCTTGTTAGAAAATGAACCTAATACGAGGATGTATTTTCTCGTTTATGTTCGAACTTTAATTTTTTTAGATCCCAAAGTTCTATTTTATTTTTTTTTTTTGATTTTATTAAAGGCTTATTTTCAAACTGTGATGGAAAAAATAGCTTCGCAATATTTTCATTACTGGCATCGGCTGAAAATCCGATTTAGACCACCGAACAAGAAGGTGGCAAGTAAATTTTATTTTGTGAAAAACGAAGATGAAAGCGTTGAATTCAGTTACAATTTTATGGAATGCTGAAAAAAAAATTCCTTGATTGAGGTGTGTATTCTGTCCATGTTCCGATAATGCCATTGTGGACGTTAGTTACTTTCATAGCTGCGTAATGCATTGTAATGGCTCGTCAGTGGCGGACTGGGTCCTAACAAATCCTTCCAAATGTTTCTTATTTTTTTTACTTCCAATCTTCACTATTCCATTATTATTTTCCTTAAGCTTTTCTTGGGAACTTCGTTCAAACGATGCGCGATAATTGTATTTCGTAGTAGTACACGAATTCGAATGAAAATTTTTATAATGAGACTTAACTTCGAAACTTGTCATCGAAAAATATCTAAAAATTACTTCCCGGCATTGTTATGGAAACAGAAATTTTCTCTTCTGTCCTCAGTTAATCTGGAAGAAAATTATTTCGATTCGAATGTAAATAATGACTGTTTGGCGAGAGGTGAAAATAAAAAGCACCGTCCGGCTCTGGATAGATTTAAGTGTTGTTTGCAGTGCTAAAGGTGTCCTTTCCAATCTTGACAATCAAGGCAGTTAACCACCCAACACAATGGAAATTCAATAAAATCCTGTAGGATATGAAGTTCTGTAATGTGTCTTGATTGCTTGCGGTTTAACCAATTTGAGGTTTATTTTATTTTCCCGTTGTTTATGGTTGCTTCAGGAATTGCCCTCTCGTTTCTTCGCATCTTTTTCTTCCTATCCCCAAAAGGGCTTTTCCATGAACGATAAAAAAAAGTATACTCCAAGGTTTATTATCCTACTTATCCATTTTTTTCGTTTCATCCCGTTAGTAAAATGTGATATGTTTCATGCGAAATGAGAGGCAACCGGGGTAAACGGTTATCAAATATGTAAATGTTAAGAGTTCTGCACTCAGGGTGCTCGTTCTAGGCAAACATCGTATACAACTGTTATCTGGGATCCTGTGTAAACAGGCCACTGTGCTATCCGACTTATTGCGTCGAGGGTGGTCAGGCAATTTCCACAGCATATTACCAAACAAACTGGCCATTTCAATTAATATTGTTATTAAATTTACGAAAGGATCTTTCCTTGTCATCACTTATAAAAATTAATGATATAGAGTTTATTCAATGTTTTTCTCAGTTACCGATGCATTCATTATATGAAAAATATTTTACAAATATAAGCTGCGGAAAATTTTTTTTTACCTTAATTTTTAGCATGCAGATTCCGTATACTTATAGTGAAGTTAGTGCGTCAGGTTAATAGCGAAGTTGACGAACGACGTATCTCAGGTGAAACAGTAGATGGTCAGCTATTTTTATTAATGTTCACCATTCGATTAATGGCAGCTCTGTAGTTGAACGTTCTCTGTTTTTTCGCGTACGTGTAAAATATATTCGTGGGCATTCATATCGATTTATGTTTGTAATCGAAAGTGACTGATGACTCTTGCCTGGACAAGCTCTCGAAATGTTTCTGCTCGTAAAACTGGGATACTCGATGAGATTTAAAAGGTTCAATAAAACGTGAAAACGCAAAACCTCTTAAGGGATATGGATTCAAGTCTCGGATTGTGTTAACTAAGAGACATGTCGTTGCTTTGGGCCCTCGGGGAAGGGGTGCAATTTGTCCTGTGGTCCCCTGACGATCATCACGCCACGGAATTACGCTCTAAACGTAATCCAATCACAGGAACCTTTGCTTCCCATCATTTTTCTTCCTTTTCTTCTCCTCATTTTGCCGCCTCACTCTCGGCTCGGCATTTACGTCTCCTCGATTATTATTAATCAATCTGCCTTCCTTGGTATAATTTTCATCTCTTTCATCGAAATAATCGGATATAAGATAACGAAATTATCCTGCACCGTTTCCTTCTTCCTCTTTGTCATTTCCTTCTATTTAAGTTTCATGAAAGACGTTTATTTGTCGCTCCGATCGATTTTTATCGTCTTCTATCAAATCCAAAAATTTGATTTTGACTGCAATTGAATCCTGTGACCTGGCAAACAGAATGGCAGAAGACGAAGCATCCAAGTTTCTACACTACTTGCTTTTCCCAACATTTCAATTTGTTAGGCGTGATGTATTATTATTAGCCATATATTTAATTAATTACCTTAATATTAATTAATATTAATAAAATTAAATTTAGATACCTTACCGAGATGCAGGAGAAATAGTTTTTCCAGAATTCAAATCGGACACATTTTATCGATCTTCAGGAAAAACCATGGGGTCAAAATTATTTTACATGTTCACTGTATATATATATATCGTATATTTCCGTTACTCATATATAATCTTCAATACAGTTCACACATTTTCTCTAAGTCGATTTCCTTTTTATCCTAAAAATCACTGTCTTTTTTCGTTACTTTCAGAATCTTTGACAACATATTCATTATTATTCGTGAAGTATAAGGTTATCCCATTCGTTTTATACCAATAATTTTATAATCTTTACCGTTCTTTCATGGGATTTTCAAAAAAAATATTTTTTTCATCTCAGCTTTCTTTAAACATTTCGAAAATTCTTATAATTAAAACTTGCATTTGGCTGAATAAAATCGTATGATCTTAAATTTCCATGCTGAATAACTACGCGTTAGGATCTAGCAATATCGTATTTGAAATTCTAATCAGCTTTCGGAGGAAAAAGCATTTGCATCAACCGGTAAAAAAAAAAAAAAAATATTTTTATCGTTAGAGCTTACAGCGAAAAGTCTACATTTCACAAATTAATAAAAAAAAAAACCGCTTAGAAGCGGATTTGAATAATTTAAGAATCTTATATAGTTTTTTAACGGCTCTAAATGCAATGAATCAAACTGGAAAACGGAATTTTATTACAATAATTAAGGTAGAATGTCAATAAATATAATCAAAAAGGAACAGTTATCCAATATTCAAATCTAACTTCAGGAGCAATATTTCACGCTAAAGAACTGTGCTAGATCAGCAAGAAAAGGAGCCGAAAAGTAAAGTTGTAGAGAAATATTAGCACGTAAAGATTTCTGCTTAGTACAATAAAGTAATCTAAACATTGTAGCATCAAATCTTTTTCTTTTTCCTGAATCCATTTTCCCGAAAGCAAGCCATTTAATTGATCTTCAGTGAGGTGATTATTCATTAAGTCAAAATTAAATTATCTTCAGAACATAACACATCGGAAAAGTTCTTTATCCATCCAATTTTTCTCTTTTAGAATGCCTTTGGCGAGAACGCGGAAAAAGCGAGAATTCCATAGCTTCTTCTCCCCTTGGTCAATAAGATGTAGTGTTATTGCCCCGAAATATTTTTTATCTTGTTTCAAAGTGCCTCATCAATTTTCTTTTTCTTTTAAAATAAAATCTGTTAGATCCTAATCCGGTAAGGAAGAAATCTTTCACATATTTGTTATCCCCGATGCGGGCTTGAAAACTCGATAAGAAATCCGACGAGAAGCCTCTTGCGAACGTAACATCGGATTTAAGTCTTTTGTTTAGGGGTGTGAATTTCGTCGGGGGTGAAAAGCTCATCGATTATCGCAAAAGTTCCTCAAATCGCGGTCGAAAAGCGCGGGATTTACCGACGATGGACGTTTAGCCGCCCCACAGTCGACCGCAACATGCAAAATGAGCTGTTTGGGCGCCGTTTTGAGGGAAACATAAGGAGACGCGGTATAAAATATCGGAAACTGGAAAACGCCAAATGAAGAAAAGTACGAGAAGGCGTCCGAAGTTTACAAAGGCCCTCACGATTTGGGATTTATAATATATATCGGATGGATAATACAGAGATGGTGTCCGATTTTGGAAGGGATTCTCTCAATCATTTTCCCGTTGATCGAGCTCGAAGAAGATGGAAAGAAAAGTTGAACTGAATTTAAGTTTGGCTAAAAAGTTTCGCTTCCCGACCCTCGCGTAGCTTTTGCACCACTTTATTCCTCAGATAAGTTCTGAATGGAACTTAACTCCTGAACGCTACAAAACAATGTTTTTTAGTTTAAAAAAAAAAAAAAAAAAAAACAAAAACCATGCGCGTGTTTAACGGCGTTAGATCGCTGAAGGCAACAGGCTCCCAGGCACTTCCGACAGCGTACAGGCATAAAAATCTCGTGGGAACGCGATAATTATTTTTCCCACGAAATTAATACGCAGACATCCCCGTCGCAAATGAGCTTCACAAAGGTAGAAATTGGAGAACAAGAAGCACCAGAGCATAGGACGGGCAACGGTAAGTTCTCTCCATGGTTCTTTGATCATCTCGAAGTTTCAGTTCTCCAGCTCCAATTTATTCTCTTCTTTTTTTTCGTTTCGCATTTTGCTCATCCCCGCGCACTCATAAAGTTTGATTGTGTGACACAGGGGCGTCGAATATAGTCTTCGGCCACATCCTTTTCTCTGCTTCTTTTTCTGGGGTTGATTGTCTTTCCAATAACTTCTTTTCTTTAAATTGCGTTCAGAAATTCCTCGGGAGCGAAGAGTATTATACGGGTAAGGGTAGATGCGAACTCCGCCTGATCCTATTTCCTTTTTATTCGGTTTGATCGAGGGACCGCGAAGCGCCGATTCCCGCAGCGTCTGATTGTCAAAATTCCATCTGATTCCGTTGTAACAAAAACCAGAAACTTGCCGCAAGATCGGCCCTCGGAATATTAATATGCCGCGAACATTTTGAGAGAATTATCTGACGTCCGTGCTGCCTCCTTAACTGAATTTATCAAAACTCCGGTCTTTCAATTACAATACCCTATAATATTTCTTCTCTGGCTCGCTCTTGAAACGGATCTTTCTCGGTTGTTAGGCGGTCAACAACAGCGACTTGTGCAGCTAACAGTTTAGGTTGCCTTGCAAGTCGCATTCTTCTTTCCCTTCCTCGCTTTTTCTCAAAGAATTTCGCTTGCCGCAGCAGTTATTTAGCTGCTCCGAAACATTCTTTTACGTAGGTGATTAGAACTACTGTTCCGGGAAAGGAATCACAGCCCGCGGTTATCACGATTCACTTTGCCGCATGAAAAAATGCGTTTTTCATTCATTTCCAGAGGAAACGGTAAACTGCAAGAGTGGTACTGAACTTGCGGCCAAAAGAAAGGAGAAGGCACGGAGTTGACGTTTTGAAAATGTCCACCCCCCGATATCTTGATTAACATTTTTTTTATGGAAACGGCAAAAAAAAGCGGAGGAGAAATAAACACCCCATTAATTTTGGACAACTGGAAAGGACAAATCATTGTGTAGCTTATTTTCTGGATTACAACAAAAGAGATAAAAAGTTCTTGGTCATTTCCATAACACGATAAAGGAAGGGATGTTTCCTTAGAGCGATGGTCTTCATGATCCACAGGGGTTGAGGGCAAGCTCTGGGGTTGTGCAGCCTATTTCGGAGATTAGATGAAATAAAATATTATTTCCGAATTCCCTAAACACCAATCATAGTTATTAGGATCAGTCTTTTGCATCCGCCGGAATAGGGAAATTTATTTTTTCCTGCTATTTTCTTTGGGAAAATTTCGCGCGAGCCTTTCGTGCCTGACGATGCCCGAATTCGTGCCCGAAGGAAACTCGCCCAAAAAGTCTCTCTCGGTTTCCGAATTGGAATAAAGGTGAAATGCAAACTTCCGCCTCGTCCACCCCCTCTGGGGTGAATCTTTCGCCGCTCCTTGACGATCCTCCCCCGATGACTGGAGGCGCGTTAACTCCGCTGACGCGTCTCCTTATCGACCTTTCGTATTGAAAAACCCGCCATTTCGGAGATGAACTTTTTCAATATATTCATTGATGCCTTAAAAGAGATAAATCACTTCATTAATTTGCAATACTTAAATTCCCCGCGGCGATGAGCATATTAAAGAGGAATCATCTTATTTAAAAAGTTTTTCTCCCGTTTCATTGGATAAAGAGGAGAGGAGAAAAATCTGCTGACGGAGCTTCCGCGATCGGCGGAAGGTAGGAGCCCCGCGAATGAGCGAGGTTCCCGCGATGCGCGCGAAGACATGCGTCTCCTGTTAATTTTTTAATTACCCCAGAGCGGATAAGGGAAAAAAAGGGAAAGTGGCAGCAGGGATGACAATGACGAAGACGAAAAAAAAAGGAAAAAGGGGTTGCTGAAAAGTGGTTTGAATATTCATGTCGGCTATCTTCCTGCAAATCTCCGCTCCTTATCATCTTGGTGCATGTTCAAGATGTGGTTTATGATGGCCATCTTTCTGGCATAACAATGAGCCATTATCGCGGGGTGTCACTCACTGCTCCCCCGAAGGTTAAGTAATTCTTCCCTCGTAAAGTGCAGCACAAAAGAATGCTCTTCCTCTCTTTTTTTCAATCCATTCATTTAATTTCTTCTCATAACAAGATCTGCCTCCTCTGCGAGTTTTGAGGGTTGCCGACGAACCATGAACTCGTTTACGTTACCATTAATTAATTGCGGTGCCTTATTAGCCCCCAGCCAGCAGGTCATCCGATCCGAGATAAGTCTAACCCGGACCTGAATCAAAAGTCGACGTCGACCTTTCGGCGGGTTCTTATTTAGCCCGTGCCCGTCTCCGAGCTCCTACCGCCCGAATTTTCGGCGATTTTCTGTTCCTTCCTCGGTTCGTTGGCACGCGCAGCGCAACTCAACATGCCACCCATAATGACTAATTTCTATTTACAGATTTAGCCGCAGACTCACCGAGCCATGACCAGATCAAATAAACATTTCGCGGAAAATGTCGGGTAACGTGAAACCTATTTACCAGATTTCTTCTCGGCAACGTTCATTTTAGCAAAAGTAAACGTCGAAGAATCTTCGGCTGCTGCCTTGCCGGCAAGACGTCAGCTCTCACTCGCGCTAATTGGTCCCGATCGGGAACAATGGCGTCATTAACTGGTTTAGGGCCCGCAAAAAAATGAAAATAAAAAGTCTCTCCTTTCGTTTTCTCCGGGGATTGGGGAAACCTTTCGTCCGGATGAAGAAAAAAAAAAAGGGAAGGTTTTAGAACAAATATCTCTTTGACCATTATGTTATTGATTGAGACCATTGATTCCCGGCCATATCAACCCCCTAACCTTCATCCCCTGACTCCGCTCTCTCGCTCTCCTTACAATGACGCATATTCTTGACCGTATTTTTTACGATCTCTCTGTGTGCAGTCCTTTTGTGTCTCTCCGACTGTACTGAATGTGACATGAAACCTTTTTTTTCTATTTAATGATCTCATTTCCGAAAAACTTTATTCCCTGGAGACAGAAGTCGTTTCGATATTCTTCCTCTTTGAATTATGATTCTCTACCGATAACTAAATAGTCGGACTTGAAGACCGCTTTTTCCAGAGTTTCTAATTTACATGGTCGAGGGGTAGAAATATTGCTTTTTTTCGTATGTCGTGCACCTTTTTGCATAGATATACCGCCGAACTCCATCCGTTGAAGAACGTCGCATGGAAATTTTATTCGACAACGTAAAAACTGATTGTTAATGAATAAAAAAACATGTTAGAGATATTTACTAAATTAAAATCGGGCACTGCCTGATACTCTTGTGACACAATTGACTTTTAAATATTTAAGCAAGTAGACTTTTGTTTTGAAAAGAATATGAAATTTCAACGGGAAAACAGACACGTTTTGATTTTAGATGGAAATGATCGGTCACACTAGGTCAGTTTCTGTCTTTGAAACCGAGTGGAAAAAGATTTTGTCCTCTCGAAAAGAAAAAGTTCTCTACGTTATCCAAAATAACGCTGCTAAGGCGGAGAATGCAAATTGAAGGCAAACCGTTCTCCTTTTTTTTTTTTTATTGCAATCCGGACCAGGTTGGTGTAATGTCTCGTGGGCTGTGGAAACGGACAACCGACAGGGTTGTGTTATCGTCATCATAATCAGCCATTTCGTTACCCTTTGTTAGTGCTTTTACCCTTAGATGAACGCACGCAATCCCTGGCCCCGACATTCGAGCCCGTTCTTCGTACGAAAAGCCCGTATTCAAATTATCCCACAACCAGAAATGCTCTGTTGGCTTGCGTTTTTTGAACAGTGTCCCGGTCCAGATCTGCTGCGGAAGATGACTGTCATCATGCATGTAATGGACTTCCCGCACAATCCTCCGTTCGTTATCCCGTTGTTCCTGTCATCGAACTTCACCGCTGGTCATATTATTGCTTTTATTATTATTACAGATCCTTTTATTTTTTTTAAGTTTTATAACTGTTAGAATGGCCTGACTCGGGCCGGTTTTGGACAGCCATCCCATCCCAACGGGAATGACGGCTTCAAATTTAACAACAAAATAATAGGCGATCATTTTCTTTTATTTATTTTAAATTACAAAGTTTTATTTTTGCATCGCTGGCCAACTCTCTTTCAGCGGTTTCCGACTCTTTTTGCAACTTTTGTGCATTCCGCTTCATCAGATTTGTCAGTTTACATCTCGCGCATTAGTGTGTTCGGTTTCCACTGGTACATCCCGCATCGTTCTCTTCGGAATGACGAATTCGGTTGTAATTATTGTCCACATTGAAAACGGAAGGCATCGCGTAAAGAAAATTGCTGACTTATACATCATCGTTAATAAAAGGAAGCACCATTCTTCTTGATCTCCCCAATCCTTGTTAATGAGATAGATATTCATTGGTGCACGGCTCTTTCCATAAGATCGCTGTCGTATTTTTCGTCAAGAAGGGGAAAATCTCGACAGCGGTTGATCGCGTAACTTACGACAAAATGACTTTCTGACTGGCGGAAAATGGGGCAAACGTCGAAAGTCTTTATTTGTTTTAAATCGGAGGTGAACAAACTTAAAACTTCCCGTGGGCATCGAGATTTCCAATGGAAATGAGTTTCGGAAAATATTTTGAGGGAAATTTCCATATTCTTTTTCCCCGACGTTAAACTTGTTTAGTCCTCATAGGTTCGCTAGTGTCGCATTTCCGGTTTGCTCCGTCATCCTTGCTTCCGCATCTCTGGAACTAATGGCCCCGAAACGATAACTTTTCGAATTTCCTTTCGGTCTCACTTTTTTTCTCTTTTATCCAACTGGATTGAAATATATTATTCCCTTATAAAAGTTCCTTCCCATTTCACTTGCATTCTGTTATGCCGTCCCTTCCCTTCTTCTTTACAAGTGGCAATTTTTTCGGTATTTTAACATGTTTCACTTTTTTAGCGTATTTATCATCCATGACTTCTGCCTGGGGACTTCGGTAAATGCTGCTCCGCCAGGGCCTTTTTTCTTTGGATATGTTTTCCCTTCACGTTCTCCAATCATCTATAATTAATTTCGATTAAAATCCTTTCTGTAGTCGTCGTGAAAGGAAATTGCTCTTGGGTCTTATTCATTGCAAATGTAAAAAGTAACTTAATTCTCGAGAGATTTCGGCTCCCGTCAGATACGAGCTATACTACCCGTGATGCATGAGTGAGGTTCTAATTGCATAACGGGAAATTGTGTAAAAATGCTCTTGAAATATTTTAATTTCCAGGATTATGATCAAAATTTTGTTATCTTTTCCGCCTTCGGGAACGGCATGGCGAGATGGTCTTAAGTGTCTGCCGATTGAAATGTAGAATTCACGGAAAGCTTGTCGTCGCGCCCGTTATATCGGGGAACATTTTATGGAAAATGCTAGTTACAGAACAACAAGAGCGATGAAGGAGAATAGCCGAAAATCGGGAACTTGGAAGGAAAGAAATATAAAGAAGACTTTACCGAATTCGGAATGAAGATTAGGATCAATTTTATGTGTATGGGTTTGGAGACCCTCGCGTCAGTTGATCAATGTCCCGCAGATTTCATCTCCAAACAGCCGGAAAGACTAAATTCATTTTTCTGTAATACTTCCAGGAGGAAATATCCCTTGATGGGGTTGGATTGAAAAGTATTTTGTATTACACTAAGACTATCAGAATGACTTTGATGTTTACAAGATTGAAATCTTCTTTTCCTTCCTCAGAACGAATATAATTTTTTTATTACTAACGCTCCACCAACTGAACCCGATCTATATAATTTGGTGCAGGAGAATTCCGAAAGTTTGTGAATAAGTCAGCGGGGTGGAGAATCCGAGTAGTGGCAGTGCTACAGCAAACTCCCCATATGAGGGCTAATAAGAGCTATTAAAATGTTTCGATTTCTTATTTTAGGGGAAATTAAAATACCACCGCAAAGACTGAAATAAATGATATTTATTCGTGTTTGGAAAAATATATAATTTTTCGCATAAAAAGCCTTAACTTTTCCAAATTACCTACGTTTAGTAGAAACAAGTATAAATGTATACTTTTTCAATTAGGAAGTCTTAAAAATGTTCCCAATCTGATGCAACCCTAATGACAATTGGATTTGAAAGAAAATCTTTTGATGTATAAATTTATCACCTTATTTTATAAGGTTATTTTATTTGTTTCTGACTTATTTAAAAAGTTTTTTAAACGTACGTAATTCCTAATTTTGTTTATAGTTTTATGTATTTCGCCTCTGTTGATTTGGGGCTTTATACTCATTTTTCATGTGAATTAACTTCTTTTCATTTTTAATTAACAATCCTTACAGATGTTTTTATACTAGGCTTATAAAAATCGCAAACAACCAAAAAGTTGTTTGACTAAAAAAAACTGCAAAAGTAAATCAAGTATATCAATTTTTAATTACTCATAATTTTTAAATTCATAAAATTATATATTCATGTAAATCTTGGAACATAATATAATTGCTTATTCGAATTAGCTAGTTATTTTACTTTATTTGAATCAATTTCATTGAAATCTTTGGGGTAGATGTGGTGAACGTAAATTAAAATCACGTACAAGTCTATTTTAATATTTTATCACTTACTGATAACTTAATTTTATATTTACTTCGATGAATTTGCTATGGAAATATTTTAAATTATTTGATTTTTTACATCAACTTCGATAATTAATAGTTTTTTGATATTTTCTTTAAAGTGTACTGAAATGGAATAGATATGCCTGCATTATATTACGAGTACGACAATCGATCGGTTTTAACTATCATTAATTTGCTCCAATATAAATGAATTTTATTAGCGTTACTGATTCAGAATGATGTTAATTCAAAAGATCCAAAAACGTTTGCTATATTTATATTAATGGGATTTTTTTTTTATATTTAGTTTCCGTTAGACCATTATAGATAAGGATAATATCAGGATATTATTATATATGTAAATACTATGGACAGGATTATGTTAAACAATATGTCAGGAGTTTATTGGATTTCCAAAATTTATAAATCCATCTTGCAGTCATGGAATTTCAGATGAACTAATTTTACTTCTATATTTTATTATAAATATCGGGCATCTTGTATTGCAAAAGTGTTTCTGTTTTGAAAAAAAAAACATTTTTTGTTGCTTTCTTAATATTCTTTAAAAGGAAAAAGTTAAGATAAAAATCGCGGTTCTGGTAAAAAGTATTAGGATCTCATCCTCCCCCTGTTGTATTTATAAGAACATAAATTATTGGTTTTGTTCGAGGGTAAGTAAATAAGATAAAATTGATCTGAAAGCTGGCTATTAATCAGAAACAAAAAACACCCCCCAGGAAATCATTTTCACGAGTTATACTTTAGCAATCTAAATATATTTTATCTAAATTTTTCGTAAAGGAACATATAAAATCGTTTCCCTGGGCTGATTCCAAAAGCGGGAATTTCCATTTCACATTTAACATGAGTACAAGAACTTGGCTTGAAAGCTGTATCTACTACCAAACTAGTAATATAACAATTTCCAAACCTCCTCCACCTACCATCATTAAGTCCTGAATTACACATGAAAAATTTGAGTTGATTTTATGCTTTTAATTAACTTGGCAGAATCCTCTCTTACAAATCTGACCACTTATATCTTCATGGTTCTTATATAGAGTCTAAAAATTATTTTTTTTCCTGATATTTAGAAAAAGCATAGGGCCAAATTTATTTGCTCCATGTACTTTTCCTAATTCCTAACAATGGGTTAGGATTTATAGTACAATTCTTGACGAAGGAAAATACAGTTATGAACTTTTAATTCAGCAATGAACCTTTCGTTAATGGATTAGCGGCCTGACAAATGTGCTGGGCCCCCAAGGGTTTGCGGCATTTTCCCAAAACATCTAATTATACAGTGCTAAAACTTTCCGATACATGTGAATGAATTGTTCACATTAATAGGAAACCACTGTGCTCTTGATTTATTTCCTCAGATAAAACTGTTTATTCGTTTGGGAATTTATCAAGGAGGTTTTCAACTTTGATTAGAAAAACGTACCCTGGTATAGAGTAATATTCTATTTTTCATGAGATATTCATTATATTCCTTGTCCAAATACATTCGGTTTCTTTAATGCTTTCGCTGTAGGACGGACCGAGAATACTTTTTTCGGTGTCTTATCGGAAAAACCATGTTTTATAGTAGACTAAATACGCACTTATTGAAAATCATAAGAAATTAAAATAAATGTAAAATACAAGGCAACATATGCATTTAACGGCCTGTCTTGTCCATCCTCCGATATTTTTAAGATGCATCCGTGGCCGTGTCCCTTGTTGGTCTAATACCATACAACCTTCTTCCGACTATCCTTTTTTCCATTTTCTTTTCTGATTTTCGCAACCGGACACAAGAAAAATGCCGAAAGAGGAAATGTGTAAGCAGTAGGCGAGTCAAAGCCATAAATCACACCTTAAAAACTTGGATTTTCAGTTCGAATTTCTTTGGGAAACATTTCTAATCTGAGAATATCGACTTCAAGAGGCAAAATAGTAATACACAAAGGAGATTTTTCAAAGCAAAGGGAGGCTTTATTGTCTTGGATCGTATTTTATATCCAAATCGAAGGTTGGAAATGACCGGTCAGAGTATATTGAATGGCAGAGCATGGAGTTCCCCTGTACGATATTGAAATTACAGGCGATTTTAATATTTTTATTTTGATTTATTATTTTATCGTAAAATAGAACCTTATAAAGGAATGGAATATATACAGTGGTTCATATTTTTTACAGTTAAATATTATCCATGTTTTAATTTCAAATATGAGCTTGTATAATTATGATGGCTTTTCCGTTACATTTTGATTATTTGCAGTTTTTTGTTTGCAACGAAGTATTTTATAATATGAATAAAGAGTTCAAACCTCTGATGTACAAGTATTTTGTTTTTAATATACCAAAAAACTAAAGTTGACAACCTATTTTTTGTCATTATTTGCTTTCATAAAGATTAACTCAAAAGATTATTGCATTTTGAATAGTCAGCTATATATAATTAAATTTCAAATTGGGTCCTTAACCTAACACAATCTTGTCAACAATTTTATCTGTATTGTGCCAAGTCAGCATCCTTTCTGAATGAAATGCATACATCCTAATTTTTTTCACAGTTGATCAATCTTATAAGATCAAACTTTCAGTAACTTTTCTCCCTTAAGCCCCATCTTTATATTCATTTTGTTTTACTTTCCTTGACCGTCGGCATGGAATTAACCTCGGTTCATTTCCACATCTTCCGAAACATAAATGAATAATTTTAAAATAATTTTTATACGGACATATTCTTAATGGTATCACCGTAAAAAAGTCAGATATTTGTCTTCAACTTTTTTTCGGTGTATTGCATATGATCATAATAATGACTGAATTATCCTTAAGTATTAGTAATCACTTAAGACTAACATCTGTTGAAAATTCCAGTCGAAAATTGGAGTCTTGCCTTAGATACGAAAATAAGCATCTCTTTCTCTCTGATCCGAACGATTTCTGTATCAATGATCGAATTGGAAAGGAAAATAGGAAGAAAGAGTAAAATGTAGTAACAAAGAAGACAAAAATCTGAAAAATCAAGTTTATTACGCGTATTTGTAACTATGCCTTTCCAACATTATTTCATTTAGGACTAAACTACAAAAAGGGAGCGTGTCGTTCTCAATGCATTCCTCATGAGTAAAAAGCAAAACAGAATCGCGTTAGATAAATGGAAAAGTTTCTTCGGAATCCAACTTTAACCATTGAATTGAGGGAAAAGGGAAAATAAAGGAAAAAAAGAAAAAAATTTTCCGAAGGAAGATTTATTGTTCGGCAATTAATTTTTCACGGGCACCAGGAAGCAGAAGACATCCGGAAAAACCAACTTTTTTCCTGGGGGAAATTTTATTTCAAGATATGAATAGTCATTCCTTATGCTGTGGAACTATTTTTCTTATATTCTTCTTCGGTAACAGGGGCTCAAGGAGGGAAAAAATTTGATTTGGCGCCTCGGTGTTGAAATCTAGCGCTGAAATGTGACCAATCCACAAATAAGGTGACTTCCCATTCGTGGAAGTAGAAAAAAGGAGCTTGAAACTTCCTTTTTGCTTTACGAAAGGCCGAAGAAACTGGAAAAGCTTTACATCCAAACGAAGAAGAAAAAACTAACCCTTAGCTTAAGAGCTTTAGACCGATTTGCTTTAAACGTCGAAATGGCAAAATTAATCACCTACCTCACCAATTTTTTTTTGCCTTAACTTGTAGACATAATAATTAAGTTAGATTGTTGAGACGTGACAGTTTATAGTTCATTAATGTACGCTTTTAATAAGGGAGTTTGGTTTATAATAAAACAAGTTGTTAATAATGAGAATTATTACAACATCCGAAATATTTTCATCTGACAAAACCAGTGTACATATTTCTAAATACACAAAGTTACATTTTATTCATATTTACACAACTTTTAATAAACCAAAAATTGTAAACTCTGCTTCATACCTAAAAAAAATAATTTGAAAAATTTTTTTTTATATTTCACGCAGAACCAGAGAAGCAATAACCGTGATTTGTCGTAAGAAAAACCCACAAATAATCAGTGGATTAATTTCCTACGATTTTCTTGCATTCTTCTTTGCTTTGCCGGGAACATATTCAATAAATAAAATTTTTGCCTTCTACGTTAAAAAATTCATTCGAGAAACCATTTCCTCTAAATTTATTGGTTCAATTAACAAATGGGTGACAAAGGATGTTGTTTTCGTTCTTTTTCGCATTTTTCCTCCCAACGAAAATTGACGGCCACCGAAAATTCCGTTCCCAGTGATAATTAATGTTAATTTATTGCTCGAGTGTAGGAGGTCTCGCAGTTTGCAGAGCATTTCGCGATTGGTCATGTATGAAGCTTTATTTTCCTAGGTTACGCACAAGACAGACAAAACAATATGCAACACTGAAATACATTGTAATCCTTTGTTTACAAACAAAAGAGTTATATTTTTTAAACTAAGGATTATAATCTTATTTCTTCGAAATGAATGTCATCTGAATAACTAACAGCTTTTATTTTAATTTTTTCTTCTCATTCTTGAACTCTTAAATTTTAATATTATTACTATCAGGGAGTGGCTCTGCGGAGTAAATCATTTCACCCTTACTTCAAATTTCATCGAGATAATATTACCGTAATTTGAAAAGCAAAAATATTCCGCATATTAAATTTTTTTTTTAATGAAATTATTTTACTTTGAATTCATTTTCTTTAGAAATTTCTTGCGCATACATGTACATATTCATTAGCTTCCTCATCCTGGCAAAAAGCTGCTCTAAATTAGATTCCCGTCCATTGATATGTTCCACAGCACGAACATTTTTAATCTCCAATATCTTTTTCCTTTCTCACCATCTGATGTAATTGTAACTGGAATAACATTCATTCACAATTCTCAACTAATATTATGAAATAAGAACTTATAAAAACTGAAGAGATTAGATTGGATGTCAAAAGGAAGGTAGCTTTGATACCGATATTTATATTTCGCCGGTTTCTCGTTGCTTTTCAAAGGAGAATGACCAAAAAATTATTCCAGAAGCGCATCAAGTATGGATTCTATAACCAAGGACTCGTTTCAATACTGAAAAAATTTTCCGTTTAAGCGAATAGATCAATTTAAATCTTAAGGTATTTGCATTAGAAATCTGTGGTTTAACGCCAGGGGTAGATCGTTTCAAAATTGGCACATTGTATTTCACGTTATTAATTTAAAAATGTTTAGTGAGATTTTATTGATTGAAATTGAGATTATATAAAAATGTTAGTGATATTGTAATTTTGCGTATCAGGTGCTGCTGCAGTGATTTTCGAATGTTCATAATATGAGGGATAAAAGGAAGATTTTTGAAAAAAATTTTTCCATCCTGTGGAAGCTAAAACAGTTTCAGCGAATCGACAAGATAAATTTCCCATTAACCGACCCTGATGTAACGGATTTTGGATTTAACGGATTGTATCGGTAATAACAGAGCGCAACCATTATAAATGATCATACCATGCTAAAGACACACTGAAGTCAAAACTCACATGTAATGTAGATATTGTACGAGGCAAACAGAATAAAAGTAAAATAGAAAAATCTGAACGAATCACCATGAGTGACTTGCTAAATCAAGAAGACAATAAAAGTTCTCCAGAATTTGAAATTGATGAACGTTGTCGTACCGAGAAGTAATTTTATTTGTTTAACATAAAAGACTAATAAATATGAGATGCAAGATGATATTTTTTCATCTCATCGTAGAACTGTATTTTTCGATTTGCCTGCCATTATTTCGAACATATTTTGTCGCCGCTCAATTCAGTCTGAAATATTTGCGAATCCAAACCTTACAAGAAGCTCCGTTTTTCCGCGATGATTTAAATAACATGCGGGATATCGCTGTTATTACAGGTTCTAGTTTTCCACGTGCAACGTGCAAAAAGCGCAGCTACTCGAAACGTAACTCCAAACGAAAGCTATGAGCTTATTGTCCACGATCCAAAATAAGCACAGGTTTTTATAGTCAGTTAGGTTTCCAAATTTGCCTCAGATTTCCCCGTAAGCGGAGTCCGATCGCGGAGCAAAAGGGTTTTCAGCGGATCAGAAAAGCAAAAACCCTCCAAAGCCCAATTATGATTTACAGCAACACGAGCGAGCTAATGGGATGGAATGGGATCGCCGACGAAAGGGATCGTGGCAGCAGAACGTGCCGGGAGAGCGTAGGCGGCGAAGGAGGAAACGATTCAAGTCACGATGGCTGTCACCAATTACACATCTCAATTCTATTTTCCTGTCATCTCGAGACATAATTCCGTATTTTGGATTTATGCGCTCCGGGTGAAGCATTTAATTTCCATCGTCGCTCCGGGAAAATTAGATTGTTAGAATGGAACCGGAAATGGCGAAGCCGAAGCTCTCCGGGAGAAAAAAAAAATTCCTTTTCTTCCTCTTCTTCGATATCTCCTCGAAAGCGCTTCACGCTTTGTGAAAATCGTCAAAGGTTTGCCAGCCCTGACACATTTTCACGCGTAATTATTTCTCCTTTGATCGATCCGAGAATAATGGTTGATTTGGTTTCGGGAGTGATCGACTGAACGTAATTTCCCTTTCTCTTCCCCATTTTCCTTTTCCTTTCATCTCTGGTAAACGAATTAATTTATATCCCGCGTTGCCGTTTCACATTTCAATGCGGCAATTCCGAATTTCGCCATTGCTATTTATGTGCATTCTTCGACCTGCGTGAACGTCGCGGCAAATTTTCTTCTCCGTCCACGGAGGAGAGATCCGCAGAAATAAGCCGCTGCCCGAGACGGAGCGGCCGTTCCGAAGCCGATCCCGACTTTCCCGCCACACTCGGCACCCTCGCCGGCTGACGTTATTCCCCGACGGCCACGACCGGAGTCAGAGATGCGTCGTGTCGTTTACGAGCGGCAGTTTTCTTCTGAGTTTTACCCCGGTCTCTTGTGCCGGGCCGGGGGTTCCGCTTTGATCGCAGCGCGAGGCCGCCGTCTGCTGCATCGCGCTTGCAGCGAATCTCCGATTGCGGAAATTTCCAAAAGCGACGCTCCGAAGCCTTCGTTTCCCTGCCCCGACCTCGCGTTTCGATTCTCGGGCTTTTGCCTCGAAGGTGCGTCCCCGTTCTGCACATGCGTCCCGATGCGCCGCTTCCAAGTTGCGGGTCTTTCATTTCCCCGTTTCCCGGTCCGCCCGCGACGCTTTGCGTTGCCGTGGCGTAAGAATAAGGAATCCCTCTTCCACGTCCCCAATCGCGGCAGCCCGAACGGTCTCATCGTGCGGACTATCGTTTTCTGCGGAACGTGAGAGAATGACATGTTAAGAGGAAAATTTATTCCGCACATCGTCGCGGTGACGTTTGAGCTTGGTTCTCGGAAACGCGCAGATGACCCACCGCAAGTGACCACCGAAATGCGAGCCGACGGCCAGGAACGCGAAACTTTTCCCATTCATTGGTCGAACGCGGAATCGAGAAAAGCACGGATCCAAAAGGGCGCAATCCGCGGACCGAAATTTATTTCGTCGATGTAATAAATTTTAGAGCAATTCCCATGCAAATGTCGTGTTTACTTGTTCGGAGCAGTTGCTCCCATAGAACAGCAAATCTCATTTGAAAAAGCAGTTTTCGAACGTTCAAGCAGAAATGTTGACATCGTTACGTGCAAGGTCGCCACGAAGAATTCGCCCCCGTTTTCCTACATGAATCATCTTGGATTTTCGTTCTGGCTTTGGAAAAGCCATTAAAAGTCTGCAAGCTTTAAACGATTCCTAAAACACGATCCTTAAGCGCTCGCGTGAGACGGTCACGAGACACCGAAATGGACCTTCCACCAGCGGAAACTGAAAATAGTCATGTAAACAATCGTACGATCAATTATGGCGTAAATCGTGGCATGATTCAAGCTGCAGATCGAGTATCGTGTGCGCTAATTTTATTTGGCTTAATATATTAAAATATTAGGTTCCTATAAAGTTCTCATAAGGGCATTCCGCGTCGGAAAATTTATTAATGCTGTTCCCTGAACTTTCTGTAATTAATTTTGCTACGAAAGGAGTGGAAAATAGAAAAAGAAAGAGATCCAAAAGGAATGGAATCACCAAATTGATTCACGCTTGTTTATATATACAGATTATCTATATTAAACGCAATAAATTTAAATTATTATTTTTTAAGAGAATAATTTAAACTCGATTAGTAAAACTTCCTTTATTTTTATTTCATTTCTGGTTACCTAAAGCTCACGTAGAAGCCCCATTAGTAGGAAGGATGATTTTAGCTGGAGTTCTATTAAAAATAGGAGGGTATGGTATCCTGTAATATAATATATTATATTACCTATAATAATTTAGACTCGATTCTTAATTTTTCAAGTCTGAGGCAGACAAATGTGTGCCAAAGCAGGGTCTAATTTTCCTTGTTCATGTTGCATTTTTCAAAAATAATTGTTCATACACCTCCCCGTACCAATTTCAAATGATTATAAGTTCTTTTTATATCACCCTGTTTTTTATGGCCGGTTTGCATACACCCTTGGGTATCATAATATAAAATTCGTTTTATGTTTGGACCGTCAAAAAATTCTTAAGAATCATCATAAAAACGTTGTATTGCACTATGCTGCGTGATAAACCTAATCTAAAAGTTTCATTTATCTATAGTCTTTGTCCCACACTGATAGTTTCCCTGTCCAGGGGTGGCTGGAGATACGCGACAAAAGAGCACCGTTGAGAGTTTAAGTTCGGAACTTTCCCGTATGCTGGACGAACGTAACAGCTTCAATTCTCCTCCCTTGATCAGCTGCAGAAAACCAAATTTAGCACTTTTGCCATCTCCGTAAACTTTTTAACAAAGCACCCGAAATAAAATACCATCCAAGCAAATTCAAATTATTTACACTAAGCAAAAGCAACGAAAAAGGGAATTTTCGGGGGATGAATATTAATTACTACTTTGAAAACTAAACAATCCCCGGATTTAACATATTTTAATTTTTTGAATAAATATGAACTCGAACAGTTTCAGCCGGCAATTTGTTTAAACAGATGCCGAAGGTGAGCAGATCATTAGGAGTTTCAATGCGTGCAGGAGCCAGACGGAGTAAGCGTTCCCGGGATGCAGCGGAGGATCCGATTCGGAGGTGCCGAGGTGGAAGGGCGACGTCTGAGCGTCTCCACTAATGAATCTTAGGAATCCTCCCCGCCGCGAGTAATTGCGGGGCGGCACAACCCGGGGAGCAGCCCTTCCGCGCCCCCGCGAGAGCCGCGCTGATGAGGAAAAAAATCGGACGGATCCGAAACGGAGAAATTTTTTAAAATTGACCTTGATGTAAATTGAAAAGCTGACAAACGAGAGAATCTGCTGACTCAGCAGCGCCGAATCAGATCCTGCCAATCGAGAAAAGCTGTTTTGCCATTGGAGCATCGACCTCTTTAACTCCAGCCCCTTGCTCTGGAACTTCCTCCGCTTTCGCTGAGGACGCTGCGGACTCTCTTTGCACCTGGAAGTTTGCATGGGGAAAAGCCGAATGCGAGGTTTGGAAACGTTAATTCCTTAGGGCGGCGATCCCGGAGCCCGAACGAAATGAGAAATTCGGAGTGGCCTTTGCCGAACCCGAAAAAATCGGTTTTTTCGATTTTCCCCAATAGCCACAAATAACTTCGAAAATTTTCTCTGCCTTAAATTATTCGAAATCAGAATATTTTCATAAATTTTCCTTGAGATATGCAAACATTTTAGCATTATCCCTTATCCTGAAAATTATTCGTTTTTTTTTTATTTGCTCGTGCATTTGTTTAAATTGGATGTTTTACCAAATTTTACTTTATAATCTAACAATTATTCAAATTTCTCCACCGCACTTCCATGAAGAGAATAACGTTCCTGACTTTTTTGATGAATCTTTAATAAAAGGAGTGACAGGAAAACAGAATTACAGTTTATAAAACGCGTTGGGGAAAATACAATTAAGCCATATAAAATTTTTAAAAAGTACAAAGCTATATGGGAAGAGCCGAGAAGTAACCGTTTTGCCTTAAGCACCTAGTCATTTTTATTTTCGAACTCCTGCCTGCAATCTAAAATTAGATTAAATACGCGAACCATATTCCATTTAATATACACATTTAAGAAATTTAATATTTTGCGAGAAAATATGAAAGTTGTTGCACATTTTAAAATCTGTTCCACGTGGTAACCCAACTCAGCCCAATATTTGTTCCTTTCATCCGTACAATTTATACTTAAAGCATCGAAATTTATTCAGGCATGCTGAAAGCACCAAGAGCTGATGAGTACAATTTGTTCCTCGTCCGGCACTAAATCCACGCTTTTCCTCACCTTTTTTTCATCTAATTTTGCCACTGTAGTGGCAGATTCGACATATTTCAGTGCTGTTTCCGCCGGATGTCGATGAAAAAACCATCGTTCAAATGTTCAAATGGACGATCAAGACCATATCAAAATTTTTGAAGGCATCAGTTAGCTAATTTGCTATTTCTTTGGCAATGTCTTTATTAATCGTTTACTTATCGTAATTGGTATATAATAAGATTCTTCTCTATTCAAAACGCTTCATTTATCTGAATTAGATTTTAGCCTTAGAAAAATGTAAAAAATTCTTTATCTTTCCGTCGATGTTATTCAGTATTCCTGTAAAAACCGTAGGACGGTGAAGTATTGTTATAGCGGGAAATTATAAATGGCGCACCGAAAGAAAATTTTCATTCATTCACACATAACGCTCAAAGGAAGATTAATAATGGTGATGATGATAAAAAACGTTGCAAATCAAATTACACATCACTAATCAGGAATTTGCGCTTCTTAATATTTACTTTAATAAGTTAATGGAGTATTTTCGTTGGGAGTATATAGTACAGACTTAAAAATAATCTATAATCTATATAGGGAATGATATAAATTCGTGTGCAAAAGTTTGGGTCGTTATTCAGTGGTAAATTCCAATTCGCTTTTGTAAATTATATGGCTGGACTCCCGTTTATCCTTCAGGTTTCTTTCCATCCATTTATTACGGAATCTGAATGACGTGTATTAGATCAGCTATATAATTTTATTGGGATGATTTAATTTTCCTATTATTTAAACTACTGCCTCAAAAATTCGGAGAAATATTTGGCGAAAACCTTTCTGTAGCAAAACTATTACTTAAAATAAAAAATTATAAATCCAGTTTAAGCGCAAATATTTCTGAAATAAAAAAATAAGAAAAGCTTCGAATCATACTAGGCAGAGGTCCGTGAAATTTGGCTAATAATTAACCGTAAATAAAATTTCTTATTCATTCTCATGGAATTACCTATTACGGAAAATAGAGCAAAATTATCCGAAAATAAAGACAGAAATTAGGTTTTTGACCTGTTAATTACTGAATGTAGATGTCCATCATTGCTGCATCAACGGAAGGAATTGATAATCTTCTGTCTAATGACGATCCCAGTCTCAAATTTTCAGATCGTACTGACCGTAAGAACATTTACTTTAGGATTTTTATTTTAAAACACCGAAATTTGATGTTTTGGTTGAAAATTTTTTAAGTTCCATGATCATGTGCGAGTTTTATTTATAAATTACTTTCTTTCCGGAAACTTATTACTTTGTTTCCCTAATTTTTGCTATCATATATAAAAAAATAATTCGAAGATTGTGGAAGCAGCTCGTCCACATTGCATATATATATATATCATATATATATAGACTGAAATTTTTATAGCAGGGCTTAATGTGGCTGTTGCAGTAAAGGAAAGAACAAGCCCTTCATTCAGCTTTTTTGCCTTGCCATGGCTCGCCCCTAATATTAATTTTTCTGACCCAACTCAATGCTCTTTTTCCCACCCTTGCACTAATCTTCAATTCACACTTCATGACTAAATCTCTCGTTTACTTCCCAATCTTTTCTTTCCTATTTTTATCTTCTATCCCATTTTTCTATGTATCTTTCTTACTTACTAAGCGACCAAGTCCTAATCATTACAGCTTTTGATTAATCTCTCTAAACGTATCTGCACACCAATTCATTTTTAAAGCTCGGTTGACCTACAATTTTTGCTTTGAATAACGCGCGCAAGCTGTAACCTAACCTAATCTTTTGTGAATAAGGCAGAATTAGTTTCGGTATGTCAGACATGAGTCAAGAATTCCATGTTTATGGTGGACATAATCCGATCTTTTCATTTAGTCAACACAGCAGCGGACACAAGGAATTCATATAAATAACGTTATCAGGTGAAATATAAATAAAAAAATCTTCGCATAGTTCCAATAATGCAACTTCAACTTCATTATCTTTGAGCCGAATTAAGACTGAATCCTGTCGTCAGCAAAAAAAAAAAAAATTATCTGTTCATAATTAACCAACAATCGAGAAAGCAAATGTGAAACTTACGCAACTGAATAGTATTCGAATTAGTGGCACAGGAATCAGAAAGCAATAATGCTTGAAAAAGGTTTCTATCGACAAGCTTCAATAACCGGAAAAATTAAAAACATTTTTTAATTTATTAAACTTAATTAAACAAAAATTAATTTGTACATTTTACTTTTTATAACTAAAAACAAAAATAAAAAATTTCAGATACCGAGGAACAGGAAAGGGATGGAAAAAGGAAGGGTACCTGATGAGCGAAAAGGCTGAAGAGGCTCAAGGTTCGTCGAAACATCCAATTAAATAATAAAATTAAACAATTAAAAAAAAACTAAAAAACTAAAACCATTCACACCGAAAATAACAAATATCAACACGAAAACTGAAAATGGTCCAAAATAGAAAACTTAACGTTTCTGAAAGGGACATAGAGAACCTTCGGTCGGTGTCCTGTACTGGTCAGGAAAGTGCACGGGGCCGGGGCTCGCGATCAATCCAAGCCCACGGGGATTTCAGCTCCACCCTGACCGTCTCTGACGTCACAGGTATAACTCTGGAGAATTCGGACCGGAACTTTGAATTGCTTCCGCTCCCGTGCGTCGCAGAAGATCGTCTGAATTTTCCCGCGTTAGGATTTCGTATCGTTGCCTATAAAAGTCTCTCTCTTGGACCGCCCTGTCCAGCTCCTGGTTCAGTCTATGGTTGTCGGCCTTCAGTCTTTGAACGTCGGCTTTCAATATCCTGTGCAACGATAAAGGCCGATTGTTTCATTCAACGCAACGGAACTTCCCCTTTTGTCGGGAACAACTACAAATTCAGCGACTTACGCATTGGCCGATTCTAGATCATGCTTCTGCTGCATTCTTTTGCTTCTACAACTGTGAGCGTAACCCCGGTTTTTGAGCGTCCGCCTCCTCTGCTTCAGCTTCGCTATCACTTCCCTCGGATAACCGTGCAATCTCTTGTTCAGATCTCTCACCGACAGTGACATTAACGTTTCGTCATCCAGCAAGTTCTCCGGAGCCATGGCTGCAGTGAAAAGAGCGAACACCATTATTCTCATGCGGCGAAGGATTACGTCTGCGGGGAAAGGAAGACGAAGGAAAACTTACCTAGATCGGGATATCGGGGAGTCATGGCCGGATTCGCGGTCAGGGATTTTGGCAAACCCATCACGCTGCGAGGCGTCGCAGGGCTCATAGGGTCCATGTCTTGGTAGTCGCATGTCCTCATTTGTCTTCCGGGGTGAATGACGGGATCATCGTAATCAGATGGATGCAGACGTTTTGTACCGGAGATCACAGATCCATGGGTGGCTGCCAGGGACCAGGACATCTCGCTTTCTCCATTGCAATTCGGTCTCAGGTCGAGAGGTTCCGATCCGTGTCGCAGTATCTGCTACATAAAGTTTGATGTACTACATTTTCATGGGAAGGTTTCAGAAAAAAAAGTGTACCCGGAGCCCGTGTAATTTTCGGAAGCCACAATCTTCCGACTGAGACCGGGCATGCTTTCGTGTACACCGCCGACGGCAAGAAAATTGTACTTGCACCATTAAGTATTAATTACATTTAATGTAATTATAATTTATTTAATAAATCTTCATCGATATATAATCGTAATAGCCATTTTGAATATTTTTCGTTCTGGGTGTTCGTAGCAATCAATCGTGAAAGGAATTTTTTTACAAGCAAAATAAAAAACTTTAATAAAGTCATACAGGTTTTTGGAACCTTCGAGCTGAAGTCCTGATTTCAGTTAAAAAATTTCTTTTCTTCTAAACTAATCTGCGCTCTCAGTGGAAATACACTAAAAATATATTACGTGAACTCTTTAACGCCTAAAAAGGTAACTGAATATTTAGCATTCGATATATTGCAATAAATGTCAATATAAACAACGAATATGATTTCATTTAATGTATACGAATTCGATTCGGAATTAATTGCAAAAAAATTGTCGGGGCACTTATCAAGCACATTTAGACCAAATCCGTTCTCCTGTGATAAAACACAGATATTAAAGCCCCTGTGATCAATTTGAGCATTTTTGCAAGAAGATTTTAAAGTAAGAGACAAACGATATTCGGGCTTGGAACAATCTCACCCTGAAACTTACCCTGAATAAAAATTCTCAGGTACGACGCCTCTTGTGCAAAACTTTTCTATGCGGGACACATGAAACGACTAAGATAATCAGTTAAGTTTTCTGCCTCTAAGAAAAAAGATCATCATTATGGAGTCAAATTCTGATAACATTCTGCAGTCAACGTAAGCAAAATTTTTGGCCGGAAAATGTGGAGTCATCGAATTTAGACGAGAAGATTGGGATTAAGCAAGACTAGAGCAAATATTTTGCTTCTGAAATTCTCATTTTGGAGCAAAACGATTTGAGGGTTGCTCGACCGAGATCTCTGAGAAATCGAATATTGCCTGGAAAGTCTTTCTCCAAAAGTAAACGACGAAATGTAAAACAATGGGAGGAGCCCTCAGGTTCGATGATTTTTCGTCCCATCGGGGAAATATTCAAACCTAAGCTTCACGCTTTTAAGAAAGCTCCTCCCGAATTGTTTCACACACCACATCAAATTTCCTAATTTCGTTTAATCATTATGAGAATGTGCACATGCACGAAGTACGCCTTCTCCCACTGAAACAAATACAATTTATAAATGCATGTGAAACTGGTGCAACATAATTCAAAATTATGTACTTTGTACCATGAGGGGCAGATTGGACCATCGACATATTTCTCAAAGCTGGACCTCCGTCAACGCTAGGCCGCGTTATCCGCCCTCCCATAAAAATTTCTTGGCCAAAAACAGAGAAATCGACACTGACGGAATCACTAAGGCAAAAAACCTGTGGAAAGCGCTTTTTTTTCAGTAAAAGCAGAGCGCCATCGAAGGAGGCAACAGCAATTGCACGAAAGAGCGGGTGCAATCGAAAATCCTTTTTTGGCCGAAGAAAACTGGCGACGAATCTCGAGGAATCCACGAAGCAGAAACAAATTGTAGAATGTTCCGTTGTCCGAAGAAGACATTAGTCCGTATCATGGTGGGCACAGCCAAATAAGTCGTGGAATATGTTAATTAGCAGTAGTTGAACCTACATTACATACCAAAAATGTGAATGCATGGAATGTTCCAATTTCCATTCTTACCATGCCTTTTCTATAATATAGTTACAAACGCTAATTGTACTGATCCGATTAATAACCTTTCGATAACCTTTCAACTCGATGTGATTATGCATTTTATAGCATATGTAAGGCTTCTTTGACACGAGCTCAAAACCATATTCCGCATTAGGTATTGCTATCTGTTATACAACCGTATGACATTAACCGCATAAGTTTCATAGTTTTTAATATAATTAAAGTTTAAGTAATTTTGCTAATTATATGAATTATATGAATACGCATAAACATCTTTCTATTAAAAATTATTATCAGGGATTGTTTAATTTTTATGGGCGGAGGGTTGTAAGAGTAAATGTAACAAGAAAAGACGAGACAACTGATTTGTCACACTTAAAAGTGGCAGGGCAAGTATGGGCCGCATGAATATCGTAATTACATAGATATGGTCGGTTAGCTTGGCCCCTTTAATAGATATCGAAGATCGTTTAATAAGCAGTTGCGGTTTATTTGTATTGAAAAAAGAAAATTACCTGGTGGCGTTCCAGGAGCCAAACATTTTCATCTATGTCGGGCTTCGTCAAACAGTGCAGACTCCCCGGTGTCGGCTGCGGATGCTGGGAGTCCATCCCGTAGTGCAGCGGGCTGGCCGGCGACGTGCTGCTCGGCGGCGTGTCCGGCGGCGTGCCCGGAGTTTCCGGATGGTAAGCCATCATGTCCGTCCTGGAGTTGGGTGAATGCGACTGGTACAGACCCATCGCATGATGATGGGGGTGATGGTTGTTGATCCCGCCAAGGATCTGTGGACCATTGTGTGGAAACAGGTGCTCGTCCCCGTTGTGTATCGGGGGTGTGAGTATGTGGTGGTGATTGCCGGGAGAGCTGTGAGGCGGCATTAGTATGGTGCCGTTGTTGGAATGTATCGATGGCAATCTCTGCACCATGGGGGTGCCCTCCTCGCTGTTGTTGTTTGGATCGCTCGTTCTGTCCTGGCCGCGGTTCGCCAGGTCGCCGCTCGCTTCTCTCTTGATCACGTCCAAATGATGCAAATCGAATTCCTGCAAATACTCCTGGGCGAGATTGTTCTTTGCCTCCATTGTCTTATATGGACATAACCGCGAACGTCACGTAATTCGCTCGAATATCCCTTTTTTTTTTTTTTGCCTTCGTTAAGTCAACACTTACGGAGAAAAAGCGGTGCACGGCGAAAATTCCGTTCTCGAAGCTTTTTTTTCCGGATTGCAAATGTACATTAAATTACGACCACATTCCCAAGTGAACATTGATCGCTTTAGAGAAACGATATCTTTAGCCAATAAAAAAACTCTTTAAATGCGAGCAAAAAAAATTTTCAATAAGAACCCACGAGGTTATCGAAGTTTCTGTTAATTTAACTATTTGCGGGTAAGTAAATAGGAAAAAAGGAAAGAAAAGAAAAAAATTCACTTATCCGCCGCTTAAATGTTCGGATACGTAGAAAACTCGAATGCGTATGAAGCGACGTCTCGTAATAAACTGTGCACACGGTGTGCGAGTGTGTGAGCGGCGTCTTTTGGAAAAGACTGGCGTCGTGCGCGTCTCGGCTTAGGGCGTACGACGGATCAACACCGCCCCTTCATCGACTATTGGTCTTTTTACAATTTAGATGCGAGTAATGAAGGAACGCCTCCTTAATTGACAATGTTATGTATATATTTGCAAGATTGAAGCAAAGGTATAATAACTATCGCTCTCTCGCTCTTTTTCTCCCGTTCCCCGTCTCTCCATCTCTCTCTTTGCAGAAATTAAACCGAGTTATTAACCTCCTGCATCATCAGGATGCCAAAATTAAATTCGCTGCGCTTTGCTCTTATGGCTGCGTTCCCGCCATTTTTTTTTTTTTCTGCTTTCTGTTTGAGGAATCATGAGAAATTTCCGATCGTGACGCAAATGCCACGAGCTTCCTTTCTTTTTTCATTTTTCGGACGTGGCACCAAAGAAAAAAAATTATGACCGGAAGTCTGAATCAACAATCAAGGCTATTTCCTTATGAAGGTCATATCTTCTTTCCTATAGACAGAAAGTCCGAAAAACTCCTTTAATAATCATTTTATAATATATTTTATGATTTGTAATCGATATTTGATTCGCTGCACAAGCGGTTCTTTTCAATGGCAGGAAATTGCAAGAATATATAAAAAACTGGCTTGAAATGTAAATGCTGCATTTTTTTTTTATAATACTTAGAAATTTTCTTTCGGGCAAGAAAGAGGAGTAAAGGGAAGACTGCGAGAGCTTTTCCCTCGAAAGCTTGCAGTCCTGCTTTTCCCGTGCATATACGTGAAAGAAAAAATTTTCGCGAATTTTCCCCTTTTTTTCCTTCGTCGCGCCGGCAAAGTCGCCTCTCAACCTTTCAAAGCGCATAACCCGCAATCTGAATTTTGAAATTTTTTAATTCACCCGTCGCATCGAAGACCGATTTTCAACGACGACAGGATTATTAATAAATTCGAGAAGTTGATTTTATCTTTCCCGCGGGCTTTAAAACACTTCGCAAGCAACCAGATTTTTCCTTCTCCGGTATTTCCTCCCATTCCATTTTGAATTCCCTCAATTCTTTCTCGTAAATTCAAGTGGCAAACGCATCTTTACGCATTACGACGATGCGTGAAAAAAAGCGGATATTTACACACGGACCGGACAAGTACCCGTTCCCTGGTTATTTGCATTAAGTGACCGCTGGTTTTAATTGTCGAAAACGGTGCAGCACAAATATGTTTTTCTTCGACCGCTTCCGATCGTGAGAGATGTAACAGTTGAGCATTATCAGTCGCCGGAATAGGAGAAAAAGGAGCTTTTTTTGTTTTTTTTTCTTCGTTTAAGGGAAAAAGGTGAAAATCTGAACGTTTTTTTTTTTCTTACGAACTCAGGGATTTTAACGTTGCGGAACTGGAAAGCTCCGCCGAAAGCTCGGCTGAGATTCGCACGTGAATCGCGTTCTGAACCGCGGCAAGTTTTCGAAACGACGTTCGCTATAAAAGGAAGCGAACCGCGAGTCTGCGAGATCGCTTCGGTTGGAAGTGCATCAAAGCCAAGGCAAGTGCTTCCGAGGTCGAGTGCAAGATCAAGGAAATTTGTCACATCACCTTGAATAGGTGCATCAGCTGAACCAGACGGACGCGAATCATTCGCTGAAGGTACAACCGCCAAATTCAAAGGTACGGTGCATCATGGGCTGATGAAATTGTCGTTCGGAGAGACAAAAATTGTAATTTTTTAGTTGTCACACAATTACGATTGATACCTTCCATTTAGGGCCGCATCGTAAAGTTTTCACTCTTTCACACGCTGTACATACAGGTACGCGTGCGTTTGCGTGGGCGTGCGAATGTGCGTACAAAGGTTTTTATAAAATATGAAACGTTTTAATCATTTTGAACTTTTCTTTCTCTTATTACTTATCTCTGGATTATGTCAAAATATATTACAATTATTCATATGATGTAAAAATGAGGCGAAATTTTTTTTTTTCTGCATTATTGCCGTGTTCGATACTGCATGAGGACATAAAATGTTTTTTAGTTACCTGAATTTAAGAAGTTCCCCAACCTTTGAGAAATATCAGGTGTATTTAGCGTTTCATCCGTAATACTACAAAATACCACCATCACGCCCGCATACATATAAATATATACATAGCCCGGTTTATCTCATATTTGCCAGTTACATTTCTTCGCATTAAAAAATTTTCATGCAATACACTTTTCTTTGTCGCGCATTTTCGTTTTGGGCACTTATTCATGCATTTTATTTAAAAGGGTTTGCCGAAGCTACCACCATGGAACTGCTCGTATCGTTTGAGTTTCGCGGTAACAAAACCTCCCTGTTCGACAGCAGTGACATAGGATAATGAAAAAAGTAAATCGTGAATCTGAAATGCCAATTCATGTATACATGAAAAAAAAATTATAATAGCCAAATTTTGCAAATAGAAGCTAAAATAGCAAAATTCCGATTATAAAAAAAAAAAAAAAAACGCAGCCTTTGTTTTCAGTGTTACTCGGCCCGAAATGGCAGCAAATCCAACTGCTTGCTGTCTTCTTAAAAGTTGTGAAAAAAAAATTTAAGTTACACAAGTAATCGAGGATTATTGAAAAAAGAAAAAATTCGGTTCTATGCACAAAAAAATTAGATAAATATTATGTAAGTGAGGAGACTGAGTGCGAAAAAAAAAAAAAAGCTGCTGACCAGAAAATGATGAAAGAAAAACTTGCGGCAAAAGAGCGAAATTTTTCAGTTTCGTTGCCTCATCAAAAGAGCACGCAGACAGACAATTCGTAAGCCTTTTTTTTCTAACTTGTGTGAACTGCAGCAAAATCTGGCTTCAGCATTAAGATAAAAATGGTTTCCTCTTTCTCTCTCTCTCTCTCTCGCTCCCTCCCTCCATTTCCTCCCACTCGTCTCTTTCTTTTTAGAAAAGAAGCTGTTTTAAACAGTGGACTTGGATTTCCTTCTGCCGCACTGTCGTCCGCCACACAATTAAATGAATGCTTTCCGAACAAGCGAACCAATCGCCAGGAGCAGATGCGGGAAAACGTTCGTGACGTTGCGCTTGCCGCTTCCCAAAGGAGCTTCACTCCACATTCCCGGTCAGCAGCAGGGTACCAGCTCCTGTTTGCCGTAACGCGTCCCAACGAATTGCATCATTTTCGATTCCAAACACTGGAACGTCACCTGAGGTCGATCGTGAAAAAAGCTGCAGGAACTTAATTTTGACTGATGGTAAATTCCTCTGTTGCTTCGCCATTCGCAAATGAGAAACTCTCAAGTTTACCTGCTTTGAAATTTATTATGCGAGCTTGTTGGTGGCATCAAGGTATGCGGAATATGCGAAGGTGATTCGGGGGACGATAACGCACATGAAGAGAAAAATTCGAACGTTTTGCAATGAAAAGGTGAAGGATTAACAACTGGAATTTATTTATGTTTTCTAAGTGAGGCGCCGTGGCCATGCACGGCCATTCTTGTGTCAACCTTTCGATTAAGAGCAAATGACTTACAACAGCGTAATTATTTTTTTGCAAAAATCAAATCTAAAGTGAAGAATGATATAATTTACCGAAAAGTATATGTCTCAACTAGGTATGATAGGAGTGACTAAGAATTATACATTAATATTACGTATTTTTCATGAAAATTCTTGTCTTTAATATATTTTTCTTTATTGAGAATGTAATAATTTAATTTTTGAAATCCATTTCCTTTCTATCAACAGGTCTTTTCAGTGTTGCCACGGATTTGTATATAAAAGAATTTTTAAAAACCCATTAACCGAGTTGTGATGGATTTACTTCCTGTGTCCATTAAAATACTAGTTTAACAATACAATCATTAAACATTTTCACGTCCAAATATATTTCCTTTTTTTTCCTCGAAATTTTTGAATGAAAATAACTGAAGTGATTTATCAATGTTTCATATATTATTTGACAATTTTAAATAACTATGTATATCGCTTAAATAATAAGCATTTAAAATTTAAGAGAAGTAAACGATAACTTGAAAAGATGAATTTTTCTTATTTATTATTAAGTTTTTAAGATACAGGTATGGGTGCACATAACAAAAAACTAAGTCAAAAGACGTAAAACTTTTCAGGAACCTTTCGTGATGCACATGTCACTCCATAATTTTACTATTTGCGCCCAAAATGAAACTGTTCGATTTGAAATGAAACTCCTTTTATGTGACTGCATTACGCCGAAGATGTCTTGCTGGAACGAACTACTCCTCATTATTTCGCAGCAAATTTCTGTTTTTGTTGTGACGGGCATTGTTATGGCGTACTTACATAAAACATCCCGAGATTAGGAGATTTAAGAGTGTTGTCTGACTTAACGGCGAGTACCCAAAAAAAAAAAATTAAAATAATTTTTCAGCGGGCAGCTCGAGTCGGTGCTGGTGCGAGAACATAACCCATCTTTTTATCTTTTTTGAATAAAATTTAATATTTTTCATTTAAAGGGAAATATTTTGGGAAAGTTATAAATCATGAAAGGAAAATGTGGTGTGACACCCTAGACTACAGCGAGTCAATAAAGCTTGCTGACGAAGTTAGCTGAGCTTGTGAGCGGAAAACTGCAAATCTCAGCACCTTTCTCTCGGTTCAGCATCCACTTTGCTTCGATTTTCTTTTTCCATTCTCTTTTCACTGGGTTACCAGGGGCCGATTCGAAAAATATTTTTTCCCGCTCCTTCTTATCCAGCGATCCTTTCCCGTTTCCCGGCGAGTCCTGGTTCCCGACGACCCTTTCTCCGGTTCATTCGAATTCCCGAAGGATCGGAAAAAATCAGAATTCGATGTAATTCCGTTCACGCGCGCACGTCGCTATTGATCGAGAAATTAGATCCCTCTGTTTGTTTTAATTGAAAAATAGTTGAACTCTCAGCATTTCCGGCGCTCCGCGGATTAGGTAGGCCTAGGCGATTGACATTGAAGGAAAAGCTTGGGTCAGAGGGTATCATGCCGGTTGCCTTGCCTCGTGACTTCTCAGCGTGTCGCAGCGAAACAGGTAGCTCGATGCCGCAGGGCCCTGGGCAATGGTTTTTCTCTTCGGATCTGCCGGATTCCAGCCTTCGCAAGGGATTCACGCGAAAGATCTACTACCTTTTCGAAGCTGGAAAATGTGATGTTGGGGGCCTGCGATTTTTTTTTTTTACGCCCGGTTCGGCACGGCCCTATTAAATCGCATTTGAAACAGAAACTCCTGATCAGTTTACTAACCGATTATAATGTTTCTCATAACTAATTTAGGCTAAAAAGTCATGCGAATTGCTTTAGCAACATGTGGAGTCAGCAATTTTGAGCAGTTTCATTAGTGCATTGGCTCTGGAACAAGAGGTCACCTTGATGTACTGCATGTCGTCTTATTTCACACTGCCTAGGCCTTTTGTATACGTAGAGTTAGTGACTTTTCGCACACTTTAAACGCGGGGTTAGGGAAAAAATAATTTTTTTTTTTTTTTTTTTTTTTTTACTTTTCAGAGGCTTCCTTTTAAGTTCTGAAAAACGAATTCCATGTTTAAAAATGAATTCTAACATTAATTATAATCCTTCTTTTCGCAATTTGCAACAGTGCCATAAAATCTGCAAGTTCAATGTCCAAACCCGAAACGCTGAATGATAATATACGAAACAACCATTTTAAAACAATTATTCTCTTCGATAAATAAAATGCAGTGAAAGAATACGATTCGCGTTTTTAAGTGGATTTTGTTTTGATCTCTAATTAATTGCAGTTTTTATTCTAAATGCATACATTTCGTGACATAAAGCCTTCTAGAATCAAAGAAATGTCCAAAGGTCTGCATATCGTGAATCATGTGCCATGTAATGCACTTAGTTAACTTTGATTGGGTTCATCGTAAGACCCAGTGAGATGTTGCGAATGAGATTACAACGAAAGGATCTTATAAAAATGAGGACATCAAATGGAAGATAATGCCGGGGTGCACGTTGCTCCGCAGTTACCGGAAAACCTGGTTTGGATGATTGACAGTTTTTCAATGTATCGCCCGGGGCAGGGGCCAAACGCAGACAACATCAAATGAAAATCTTTGCAGCGGGGGTAGATCAACATGCCTTCCACATGAGTGAAATGTATGGAGAGAGATGTAATTCGGACATGGATAAACACGAACGGCGATAAGCTAATTAACTCGCCATTACACATGCTATACTGGGTTTCATATCAAAATTTACATGTTTTTTAACGGCAATCATAATGCTGGAATGATTCCAGAGAAATAAATATCCAGGATTTCCTCTTCTTCCCTCTTTCCCTCGTCGGCTTCCAGATCTTTTTATTATTATCCCGTTTATATGTTCGAAAATGTCTTTCCGCTATTTCCCAATCCAATCGGGAAAATTTTTATTGCCACTAAAGGCACAAAAGTCGTTGGAAACGAATAATCCTCTCGGTCCGTCGGCGTAAAATAAAAAGAATTTCCATATTTAGTGAAAACAAATAAACAAAGCAGATGGGCTATCCCGAAAAAAAGGGATTTTGTCGTTTAATCCGATGCAATGCTGTTTGGATCGCTTGGTTTCAACCCTTTCATCCCCGAATGCAAAGTTCAACGGGGCATGTTGTTGGAAACGCAAGAGAGAGAGAATTGCTAATTGTGAATAAATAATGGAATCAAATGCTGCTCGTTCGACTGGAATCTCATTATTACAATCGCTCTGTAAATAAATTTTATTTGATCAAAAAAAAAAAAAAAAAATTTCATGCCCATTTTCCTCCGCTGTTGCCACTCTTGGAAAATTCGTTTCGAGCTCTCAAGACCGCGCTTTCCGTTCCTGTATTAACAGCGTTTCCTCGCAAGCTTCTATGCAAAGGGTAACACTTGTCTTCTGTTGCGATTAATTTGATTTATTCTTCTGCTATGCACTGGGTGCCGCTACCTGAACGGAAACAACTGTCAAAATAAAGCAAACAGGCAGAAAAATTAAAAGAGCAGTTTCACGGTCTGACATTGACTAAGAAGTAAAGCATTGCTCGGAGAGTTTCGCTTAAGGAGCAATGCTCGTGGCGTGATATGATTCCAAACGTTGATCTCTCCCGTGAATATTGATGTTAAACACAGCTAGACGGATTTTTCCTAATGTTCATTACTGCAGACAATACGGTTTTATGGCCTCGTGCCCCATCTTCTAATTATCTGCCTCCTTAGTTTTCTTCATCGTTTGATATATTTTGAACCGTTTAAATATCTCTATTTCTATATATATATATATATATATATAATATTTCGTGCAGATTATTCCGCTCAAAGTTAATGTAAATGCATAAGAAGATATCATAAAATTAATGGAAGTAAATTAACTTATTTCGGATATTTATTTTAATATTAATTTATTCATTATAATGTTAATTCCAATAAAATTTGTATCATTCACATCGGTTGCACTGAAAAATGATAATATGGAACAGAAAGACAATACATAATGCATCGTATTTTGTTCCTATTTCCGATAAAATTTGCATGACCCAAAAAATAATATCCAAAGTTAAGAAAAGGCAGCAATATTTAGAAACGTTAATAAAGTGACTTTATACAAGATAGATATAAATGTCGGGGTTACACCACGTGTAACCCCGACATTAATCTATTAGTGGTGTCCTTCCGGAAACTGATTCTTTTCCTTAACTTATGTAACTGCATTTTTTAATAATTAGTTCGCGAATTGATATGTACAACTTTTATATTTAAACTTATGTAATATTTATTACATTGTGATTTTCATTGAAAATATGAATTTTTGGGTTTGGAAGTTCATTCTAACCTTTTCACTGCCTTATAAAGTAAGAACTATGGTAATATAAATCTTTTTAAGTGGATTGATAAGTGAGTTTACGTAAATTGTCAAAATTTTGAGATTTTATTAATATTTTTATTAAATCAAATATTTGTTTCAAGTTTAAATCGTATTCGATAATTTAAATATACCTCTTACACTCCCATTTTTATTTACAGATAAAAGTCGTACACAATTTAAATGTCAAAATTTTAACACAGTGATTGAAAAGAGAATATATATAATTGTAAGACCATAAATGTTACAACAAATCTTGAAGAAAGGAAACAAAAACATACAACATACGAAGACTTTACTCAAACTAATTGTTAAATGATTAAACAATTACAATTTAATTCTTCTGACAATATTTTCGGCTTCAAATTAGTCAACAGGTTTTGTGTTGTATCATAACTTAACTTCTTATATATCATAACTTTTTTCCTGTCCGAATCCATGGAAAATTAAGATTTTAAATGTAAGTAAATATCTGTATAAAAATTGTATATCCCCAAAAATCGAAGCTCCATTTGTAATCGAGCAAATTCTAATGAGGCAACCCTTTAAAAATTTTCTTATTAACGAATTTGCACTGATCGAATTGCGAAATGATATCATTATTTAGTGTAAATATCTACATTGTACACGCGTAAATATATTGTGAATTTGTATTAGTTTTGCAAACAGAGGTCGATGAATTAAGGTTAGTGAACTTTTTTAGTCTCATTAGGCTTTGGTTCCTAGGTTCTTCTGCTTGTAAACAATATTCTTGTTGTGTTCGAATGAATTGAAATAAAAATTGACCTGAATAATGAATAATTAATAAAAAAGTGAATTAAAATACAATACAAAAACTTTCATAATGCGTTAATATTTTACGTATAAATCACTGCCGATTGATGTGCACGAACAAAAAAATTTATTTTCATATTCCGACGTGGACCCGTGCAGCATGCTGGAAAGGGAATTCAACTTTGTGACATTTTTCACAAGTCCTGCATGGAGCTCGGGCTCGCGAAAGAACGGAAAATTCATACCCCTTTGACCGTTTTCGTAGCCTTTTGCGCCAACCAAAGCAGGAAAACGCTGACGGAAGTCAGTAGCTGTACTTGAGTCCCTTTGCTATCGCTGAAGATTCGGTAATGAACTTTAGCAGGAGTGAAAAGCCGCTCCGTATGTCAAGTGGATGCGGCTGGTTGCATCAGTTATCACTTCTCAAATGCATTCGCACACAGAACTGCAACCGATTACTTAACGAGTGATAGCGAACAAGTGCAAAGATCGCGATATTTTTTCCTTCTCTAAACGTACAATTTATAATAAATCATGTAGGGATAATGAGGGCAATAAGATTTTAAGTTATTCTTCGATTTGTTTTAGGTGGCATCGGATGAAAGGAACGTGGCTCGAAATAAGTCGAATAAGAATAAGTTTCCTCTTAATTGTCCGGCTTCATAATCCACGTTCGGCAATTCAAAATCGGTTTTTTCGAGCTTCTTTGTTGTTGCTCCCGCGTAAAGTTCCCCTGGCAATTTTTAACGATGGAAAACGGGTCACGAATCTGCATCACCGCTCCCGGGAATTTGAATTTCGAGCAGACGAAAACGTTTCCTCTGTCGAATCGGGTTCCGGAAGATGTTTCGCTTGCGTTTGCCGTCACGAACCCGAAATGCTCATTTCCGAAAGAAAAACATCCTGCAATCTGCACATTAAAAACGGACGTTCCTCATGCATTTAGTTTACATCACCCAACATATGGTTACATGTTTGATGTTGGAAACAAAAAAGGAAAATCCGTTGCTTTTGACCGAAGGCCCGAGCGAAAAGCGGAGTTCGATTTTTCACGTTTGGAACGACCGAAATTTGTTTAAACCCCTACGGTAAATGGAAATTTACGTGGTGGACCCACGGAACATCTGAGTTTGAGTGCTGGAACTATCCTCGTTGTGGGAACCCGATACGAGGTTGCAAAATGTCGCCACGTGTAGGCGTTGGCTCGCAGGTTGAGAAACGCGCGACGCCCCCCGGTCCCCTTGCCAGCAGACGAGGCGTCGAATTTCACCGTGGAAACGATTTTCGCAAATATTTTCGCATTTTAGTCCCTCCCCCTTGCGGCGATACATCCGCACAACACGTTGACATAAAGGCCGCGCTCATCGCGGTTGCCATGGCAACAAAACGCCCGTAGCGGTTTGTAATTCGTCGATTAAAATAGATTGTTTAATTCCCATCATCTTCACTTACCTATGTCACCTACGAGCGTTAAAATGGCCGCCGGATTTCCACGCCGTACTGGACGGGATCTTCCTCCGGGTTCCGACAGCGAAAAAATTTTTTTTAAATTCAAATTGACTTCGATTTATCGGCTGCCCGGGACGTATATTTGCGGCCGGGGAGGGGGTTTTGAAACTTCGAATAGGATGACAATGTGTAAGAACAATCGGATTCTAATTGTCACCCATTCCTATTTTCTCTTGTGGTCTCTTCATTCTCTTCCAAATTAAAACTAATTTTAACACTTTTCCTATAATTTCCAGTTGAGTAAAGGGTTGAATCAGAATTAAATAATGATTGGGGCAAGTTCCGCTAAGAGTTCTGAATTTCTGCCTCCGATTTTCATTTTCGGAAGTAAAGTCATCAGAAACTACGGCATTTGAAGGCTAATTCTTCTATTATTTTTTTTTTATTTTGATGAACGTTTAAAGATGCGACATTCAGTTTCACAAATTTAGTTATTATTCGTCAGAGATCCAACGTTTAACACATTTGCCGTATCAAGGGCTGGAAATGTCTCGTAAACTCAGATATTTCTCTTGTCGGATTCGGACACGTTAAACTTAACAAAAATTATTAATTTTAAATGTGGCAAATTTTTTTTTTTTTTTAATTTATAACATTTGGTTTTAAAACTGAATCGTGGACCCGGCAACAACCATAATTAACAATCGTCCAATTCCTGATATTTTCGTTTTCAGACTTGCTCCCTGATCGGTGTGTGCCCGTATTTCTATCCGTTTCTGCTTTCATCCATTTTCGGTCTCATTGGATTTTTGCCCACTTCAAAAATGAAAAATCAATTTCTTATTTGTTATCTTCGATTTTTCGTAACTATTTCGTTTCTTTCTGTCGTAATTCAGTATTGGTTTTCATATCTGGAGGATTTTCTTAACTCTCTGATTACAAGCTGTTTGAAACTGTTGAAAATGCAAGGAGATCAATAAAATCGTTGATGTAGGCATGTCCATACACGTGTTGCATATTGCATTCTTGATTTATTATTTATTTACTGCATTAATAATTCTATTCCTTTATTTTATTCCTTCATATTACTTTGCTAAATCCGTAAGCATCCTTCATATGTAAATAAAGCTCAGTTTTCAATGCTGGTAATTGATAAACAATTCGTTCTCGTAATGTGTTCTATAACTGTAGTACAATGCTAACGATTAAGCTTATTTTTTAAAGAAGTGTAATAATTCGAAGATATTGGAAATTTACATCTTCATATTTTTGGCAAGATATAAGACATATCTGAAACGAAAGGAACACCTTAAAATGAAATAAATACACAATCATTCATGCCTTATATATATTTATATATATGCACACTCGTAAACACATAGTGTATCAACTGTATAGATATTGAATACAGCGCAGAGAATAATGTACTTTTTCGTTATTTAATAAATGAAGTTTATAAATGGAAACAGCCGCAAAACTAGGATATTAAAAATTTAAAATATTAAATTAGGATATTTTAAAATTTAAAATTATAATTATTATTTGCTCTTTTATTACAGAACTATTTTATTTACATCAACGAGAGCTGCGTTATAAAGAAAATTTTCTTTTAATTTTGGGGTAGTTAAATTACTGAATGAAACAAATCACTGATTTCTTATAAAATTTTCAAAATAACTTTTCGTTATTTGACGGTACAGTCATTATTTTTGAAAGAAGCATATTTGCTGTGAAATTTATCTTACAGTATAACATTTTAGAAATACAAAGAAAAATTCTTTTTCAAAAAATTAGCAACTCGCGATTTAAAATTTTAAGTAAAAATGTGTTGTCGTCAGAAAATGTATCGGATATTATTTTCATACAAAAGAAGTGAACTTCTACCACGGGGCGAAATGCCCATTCAATTACAATTATGATGCTGCCGTAAAATTATACTTCAAGATCTCAGATTAATATCTCATGAGGGATTTATACTGATTTATGGCAGAGGTTATTGAAACCTGCCAAAAGGAGGCACATTTTTGCCCCGAAATTCATTCATTCACAGTCGGGAAAATGACGGACCGGACAAGGAGATATTTGGAAATCCATGAAAAAAATAGTTATGAAATTTATACGGTTTAATGTCCCAAAAACTCAATCAACGGTTATTTTAAATGTTGTAGCAAAATTGTTATGATTACGGCAAATTATTTTTACTTTCCTTATTTTTCTTAGATTGAGATGTAAAAATGGATTAACGATTAAATGTAAAGATTCAATGTGCATAATTTAAAATGCATTAAAGTGATGTGGAATTAAGCCTTGAACGTTCAAGGAAAGTCGAAATCAATTGAATTGTGAGAATCAGAGATATTGGAGAACTGTCTGGCTGCATTTGGTAGACAAATGCTAAATAATATAGTTAGATAACAAGAAAGAATGTATTTCTCTTACGTATGCTTCGGTTTACGTTAACTCAATCGAATATGGGCGAGACAGCGGTCGGACAAATGAGATGATTTGGAATTCGATAGGAGGAAGAGACGAAGGTAGTAAACATGGTATAAAGTTTCATTCGGATGCTGCAGTTTAAGAAAACGTCTGAGGGGGACTGACGATGGGGATAGTGACTTTATCTAGTACAAACCGAAAGCAAAATGCTTGGGACAGCATGAAACTCGAACATGATTCATAAATGACTAAGTTTTTAACGCGCAAGGGGAATGACCAACTCAATATTTTGATTTTTAACTCGGCGAAGGAGCCTTCAAACAAGCGTGGTCGTCGCGGGACAGGACCAGGTCACTGGATGCTGGAACATGGAACACTGGAAGCGTAATTTACAATCTTTACGATATTAAAATTTTAAAACGGACTCTTTAAAAACTCCATAAAATGCGAAAAATTTCGGCAGTAATGTTACGTTCGTGAACTTTGTATTAATATTTAAAAAAGAGGATGTTTTAAATTACCATTCGCGTATATTGATAAAAATTTGACGTTTACGGCACCGATTACATCTCAGTTCATATAATAAATATGGCCGTAATTCTGATATATATGCAGAAAATAATTTAAGTTTTATGCACGAAGGCTTAATGCAAAATCTAAAAAAAGCACTTTCGCAGGCAATTCGACAAAACGGAACGGGCGTATAAAATTTAAATTTATCTCAATATCATAATAATATAGGATTTTACGTTGACTTGCATTCAATTACAAATCTATTTCGCTTAAAATTTATATTTTTCCGGCGTGTAAATTCATCATCTCCATCCGTCGGAACATGACTTATTCCCGCGTAGACGATGCTCGGATCAAATTTTTATGATCGCTGGGCTGCGGGTTAACTCCAGAGCATTGGAGTTGCGGCCGTTTGGTCAGTTTTCCCCCAACGGCGAATATTTTTAGAGCCAAGCGAAAGAACTCCATTTAAACGGGACTCGTTGCCGAAGAACGAACCCGAGTCTCACATGAGTGAATAAATAAGTTATAGCTTATTAAAGACCCTATCGGAAGATGGGTATGGAGATTTACCCTCCGGAACCAGCGCGAAATAATTACATATTGCTCCTCATTTCACTTTAAGAAGCCGCCACCCGCAATGCAAACCCAACGGCCCGGCGATGGCTTTAACGGAAAGAAACCGCGGGGAAAAGATTAATTAAACTCCCTTCGGTAATTTATTACATTGTGGACCGCAAAATTGCTGCATCTCCACATATAACACCGTAGGAATTTCTTCTTTTCTCCTTTTTTTTTTTTTATTTCTGCAATCAATCACGATTCATATTTGCGCAATGCATTTCGGGACATTTTTCCATCCGCGCTCGCCATATGGAGCCGTGTCCTTGATCGGGACAGTTTCGTTTTTCATTCAGAAAAAAAAAAAGAAAGAAAAACGTCGTTCGTATCCGGCCGGAATTAGCCGAAAGACTAGAACTAGAACGAGAAATTCGATCGATTCTGTCTGAAGTCGAAGGAAGTCGGATACAGGCTCCGAGATCGAATCTCGAATATCGAAAAAGCAACGAGACGAAATTTGAGATGTCGAAAGACCAGAGAAGTAAGCTAAGACTCAAAATGTGACCGAGTTGGCATTTTTTTTTTTTTTTTGGCCTGATCGTCTGGAGCTGGCGAAAAAATCATCGCAAAGAGCAAAAAGTGCTTGTCTCCCTGTTGTCTTTGAAACGCTTGAAACGTTCTCTTCCCGTTTTGCGCCGATTAACTTAGGTTTTCCCTTCAGAAGCGGACGATCACTTTCTGCAGTTGAAGCACCTTCGGAAACGCCCCCGAGGAGAGGTTCCGGAACAGTTTCAAAAACTTTTGAAACAAGAAATTACTGTCGGGTTACATTTCTACATAAATTTAAAGGGTTATGTAAGGGGAAAAAATAAAAAAAAAAAATTTCCGGTATTTGATTTTTAAGGAAAACAGGATGAATTTTATGAATATGTATTAAATCACATATTAAATTGTGCTTTGTTGCACAAACGTAAAGTTGGTGAAAAATCAATTCAGCGGTGGTACCAAATTCCGAAGCCCCGTAAATTTAAATAATGTTTCGAATAAGGTGCAAAAATTCGAAAACAATGAATGCATGATTACTTTTCGTTCTTGAATAACTTTTTTGTTTGGATTCCCGAATTTTTTAACCGCTCGGAATGTGAAAAAAAAAGATGTAAATTAAGAGTGATGAAAGAGCTCACAAAAAGAGGAGGTTACCAACAGTGCAGTGGGTAACACCCTAAAGGACCATCCAACTAGGAAGCGAAAAACGCTGTAAACATTTGATCAGGTTAAACAACGAATTCTTCTTGGGAATTAACAAAGGTTGAACGTACTCATTTTCATTTCAACCCTCACAAGTCGCTCCCTTTGTATGCCATCATTGCGGGGGATTATTCCCATCTATTTAATCCTCTCTTTTAAAACAGTAGGTTAATCTCTGTTGGATGTGCTGACTTTACACCAATTGAATATTGAATGAATGATAAAAAAAAAAAAAAAAAAATTTCGAGTGCCCTTTTGTCGGTTTTACGAGAGCCTTTTTCATTTAATTCGAGAAGCCTTCACGAAATCCAACAGGGAAATATGCCACACCCCTATGACGGCGAACGGGCAGAAAATATCTGTGGAATCGTCGTCCGCTCAAAGATACTCAAATATTTTTGCCGTTTATTAAGTAAAAATTTAATTTCACGTTATAATGAACTATGGAGAACGGAGGACAATAATACAATCACTCGAATGCAATAAAATTTACTATCCAGATTTATATTCTCGATGTGCTCGACTTTTCCTTAATTCCAGCATACATAAGCTTAAGAAAACTGGAATAGCGGGTTCAGACGACTAAAGCGGGCTTGCAAAATGCGATGTTTCACCAAAAAAAGTCCGGTGCGACACAACTTGAAGAGGGAATTAGCTTACTCGAAAAAACGCATAAAAGCATGTGATGTCATAGGAGAATTGGCCACAGCATTATTGTATAGAATAGAATCAGGAACAGAACAGAAATCAGGTACGGTATTTCATTTTTATGGGAGAAAAAGGGAAACCAATATTCATTTCACACGCGGACTGAACGCTATTTGATTTTTATTTTTCGATGTGGAGAACTTTGATACGTTTCCGATTTAGTCCCCGCTGTATCTTTTCGTCAGTTTACATGTGGCAATTATAAAAAGAACTGACCTGAGTTGTTGGGTTGCACTGAGTCTTTGCCGCAACATATATCAAAAATTTAATACGGTAAACGGTAAGGAAAATCAAAGAAGGGAAAAAAAAAATCCAAATATGAAAGTAAGAAATGAAAATGATGTTGAATTTTATTATCAGTATTTTCCAGGGGAAATTCAGAATTATTTACAGTCAAAAGAGTTTTTTTTTCTTAAAATCACTTAAAATAGGGTAATAATTTCAGGGAATGTCATAAGTCAAGAAACTGTAATTGAGATTGCAGGGAAAAAACCCCTTAAAGCTTAACTTCCAAGCTATGATTTACATATCGCTCGCGTATAATTTAATAACTGAATTTACACTCTCATAATTTAAGGACATTCCAAAAAAGAGCATATTAAGCATCGATTTATTAAGTTTAAAAGAAGTTATATACAAATATTATGCACATGCAGTTTTTTATTCTTAAATGTGAGAATTTTAATTGAATATCCTCGATTAATATCTGATTTAACTTGTGATCTAATAAAAACATCTTGAAATTCCAGTGGACTGATTTACATAACAGTTTATCTTTAAAAGTTAATGAAGAATGTTGTAGCATTCGCTTTTCACGGATTTTTTCATTAAATTTAAAAAATTTTCCATGCATTTGGAGCTCTCGATTTTATGATTGTTTAAAATTAACTTTGACAATTTTTTGCTTTTAAAAACGTTATCTTTTTGAGTTGGAGCTTTCTAGATCATAATTTTATAATATTTTCCCAACTTGTTCTTTTAAAATGAATTTGCATCTGAATATTTTTAACTTAAAAAGCGTTCTGCCTAACCGCAGAAAATAATTGTTCGTCTTACGACAAACGTAAATGTTTTCGCCATCTCTCATTAAAATCGCGAATTTCGTAAGATAAAGCTAATGCCACGTCCCGATAAATTTTGGAACAACATCTGTCATATGACAGTACGATATTTTAATCAATTTATGTGATTGAACTTCTATCAGTCTAAGAAAATATACCCAAAAAAATTAAGAAAATGAAAGGCTGCTTGTTCAATATTGATGCAGGATATCTGGAGGGACTATGCAGAGGATTTAAATGTGGTATTTTGAAGCAATCCGATTATTTAAATCTGGTTCAATGTGAGACTTTGGAAGGTACGTATTAAATTAGAGCGCTCCGTCCAGAAATTTTATCTTCGTTTCCTATTCTAATTACAATAAATGTATTTAAGGTCAAAGTCAAATTCTGCTCATTAGATTATAAATAAAGCAAATAAACATTCCATTCATATTTATTGCAATGGAGAGTCCCTGGAATTTATTATTATGCATCAAGGACTTATAGTTACTTCCAAGCTCTTAACATTTAATTTTCTTTAAAATAACTTTATTTAAAACTGACTGCCGCATTTTTATGTTTTTAAAGTAATGGTAAATGTATTATAATAAATTATATATTATATGATATTTGTTTTGATTTTTGAAAAATTATTTAGCCTTTTCAAATTTATGTTGTTTAATAGCATCATGTTATAATACACTTTGATTTTATTATTTATTATTAATAAAAAAAGTAATCTTTAGCATTTTTATAATTTGTTTTTATACTTGTTTAATTTTATCTGTAGACTTGAAACTCCATTTACAAGGGACTGATTATGGCAGTTTTTTGGCAAATGAACCAAGTCCACTGGCAGTTTCAACAATTGATGATAAGCTGAGGGAGAAGCTTGTTATTGAATTTCAACATATGAGAAATCATTCTGTTGCCCCATTATCAACTTTTCTTGATTTTATAACGTAAGATTTTTAGTTTTAGTCTCAAAAAATCTTTGCACAGTTTTTATTGTAATGTTAAATTTATAAATTAAGCATATAAATATCTTTTTTAGATATAGTTACATGATTGATAATATTATTTTGCTTATTACTGGAACACTTCATCAAAGGCCAATTTCAGAACTCATACCAAAATGCCATCCACTTGGTTCGTTTGAGCAGATGGAAGCCATACATGTTGCTGCCACACCAGCTGAATTGTATAGTGCAGTTCTTGTAGATACTCCTTTGGGTAATGTTTAATGAATATATAAATAAGCTTCAAGGACTTTAAAGACTGTTATAAAATCAAAATTTGGAATTAATGTTACAATGATTTTAAATTAAATATTCTCTTGAGTTTAGTCAAGAATTCCATTTTAATTTTTAGAAATATTGTTTATCAAAACCTAGTATTATTTTTATATTTCTGTATATTTTTCATATGTTGTTACAGCATTAATCCTACCATAAATGATTATAATATAAACTTTTATAATTTTTGGAGATGAAAAAAATAATTTGTTTTGCTATTTGTAGCTCCCTTCTTTGTGGATTGCATCAGTGAACAAGATTTGGATGAAATGAATATAGAAATTATTCGAAATACTTTGTACAAAGCTTATTTAGAAGCCTTTTATGATTTTTGTAAAGAATTGGGTGGAACAACTGCTGATGCAATGTGTGAAATACTTGCTGTGAGTAATGTAAATTAGAAGTCTTAAAATAGTTTTGAGAAAAAATAACCATCATCAAAATATGAATTTTTTTTTTCAAGTTTGAAGCCGACAGAAGAGCAATCATTATTACTATTAATTCATTTGGGACAGAATTGACAAAAGATGATCGAGCTAAGTTGTATCCAAGATGTGGGAAATTACACCCTGATGGATTAGCTGCATTGGCTCGTGCAGATGACTATGAACAAGTGAAAGGAGTTGCTGAATATTATGCTGTATGTATACTCTATTGTTAAATTATTTGAAAAGCTTGATTCAGTATACTCAATCAAAATTTCTTCATTTTTAGGAATATAGTGCATTATTTGAAGGTGCTGGTAATAATCCTGGAGAGAAAACCCTTGAAGATAAATTTTTTGAGCATGAGGTAGGTTTATGCTTATTCTTGGGATTCTAGTAAAAAATTTAAATCACATGTTCTTGATATCATAATAATAATTTAAAGTGTTTTTATTATCATCATCATCATCATTATTATTATTATTGTCCCTATTATTGTTGTTATTAATTATTACTTAATAAGAAGACGTACTTTTCTCATTAATAAGTTTATTACAATATCTGTCCCGATTTTAATGCTAATTTGATTTATTTCTTGAAGAATAAATTTGTTAATTCCTACATAGTTTCATAGCCAATTAATTCTTCAAATTTGTGTTTGCTTCTTAATAATTCAGTTGTTATAAAATTGAAAAAAAGACCTAATAAATGTGTAATTCCAGGTCATTAATGCGTTTTGTAGTTTTCAAAATGTGTTTTGTTAGTAATTATAGTTGAATCCATGAAGAATTTAAATATATTGGCAATTTACATTTAGTCTCAGAAGTACAAAAAAATTTTTTCAAACAATTTTTAAAAGTTTCAAAATTTTATTGTTCATTATTTAGGTACGTTTAAATATTAACGCATTTCTGCAACAGTTTCACTATGGAGTGTTCTATTCATATTTAAAACTTAAGGAGCAAGAATGCAGAAACATTGTATGGATATCTGAATGCGTAGCACAAAAACATAGGGCAAAAATCGACAACTATATTCCTATATTTTAAATGTGTTCCACTTCGTAAGTATGCAAACGAATCAAGTTATTTAAACAACAGAAATAAATTTTGGCAGACAATGATGTGTATATTAAATCCTAAAATTATGCTTGTTACTGCCATTATTTAGTATAAAATCTCAGCATTTGTAATATAAGGGATTTAAATCATCCGCAACCTTATTTGTCACCAATAAATATTTATATTAATTATTTATTTATCATTACAAGTTTATAAAATTTAATTCATGAGATACTGATTAGATTTTGTTTAAAGATGATCAAGTAGTAATAAGCTTTTATTATCATTACGCCGTTTATTGGTTATTCATCTTTTTTCATTATTGTTCACCACTTTATATATTCATCTGTCTCACAATACAATTGCATTTTTTGAACTGTCTGAAATTATTGTATTTATTGTATATTTTTATTTAATTAAAATTCTTCAGATTTTATTGTATAAAAAAAATATAGTTATCAATAAAGTAAATGTTATATAACGCAAAAATTAATTTTTCTTTCCTATAAATTTTTATTTTCCACCTAATTCCTCCTACAGTATCTATTAAGCTGTTTTTATGCAAAATTCGTTTCATATATTAATATATCTCACACTTGTGAAAGTGAACCAAAAAAATTTAAAAGGAAACAGTTTAATAAAAAACAATCTGAATTCAGTTTGTCATGGAAAATAGTGGAATAGTTTTCATAAAATATTTTATAAAATAAAATGAAATTTTTCATAAAATATATCATGTTTTACGTCAGAGAAATAATTGTTGTCATCGAATATCACGTTTACGCTCTTTTGGAAGTACTATGATGAATCCTTCAGTATGAAATTCAATATGTTTCTGTTTTATTCACTTTGCATTTTGAAAATAATTATGAAATAAAAGTTATCTGCACAATGTATACTGTTGAAGAAAGATGATTAAAAATTAAATAAATTCATCAATTTATTCAGCAATGACTTTAAACTCTGTTTTTGTAATAAATAAACGTGTATGATTACCCTTATTATAAATTTTAAGTCAAAATATATGATTTTCATTCAAGATGAAAGTGAACATGATTGCAATTGGAATTTGAATTTGAGAAGATTCATTGATATTGAATAATTATGAACATGTCAATTTAAGATATAATGCTCAAATCATTACTCAAGTAATGAAACATTGATTCCATAGTCAAGTAATAAGCCTGACTTGAATCTCACACAACATCAACTACAAACTATCAGTAAAATGTAAAAAAAATTATGTCAACAGTTAACAAAAAAGAATTCACAAAAAATTTAGAGGTCACATATGGTAAAAAATTTTGTTCATATTATCTACTAACTTTGATTATAAAAGCAGTAATTTCTTATAAGATAACAATTATCAGGAAAGCAAATTGTATATATGTATATATCTACATGCACTAAATTTATATACCTGCAAATTGCACCTTTCTCAAAATAGATTATTTCACAACCTTAAAGTTATGAACTTAAAGATTACTTTATAGACATATAAAAAAATAAAATATTATGATATAAATAAACATATAATCTTATTTAATTTTATAAAAATATTGTAAAAAAATAATTGTCATTTATTAAACATAACAACTATTTCTTAGTACAATAAAATTGTATAAAAAATTGGTTTATACAACTGTTCTTTATTCAAGACATTACATCTTTAAATTAATTATCTTTTACATTATTTTCAACTGACATTTTTTTAATATCAGGTGCAAATAGTTCTGAATGTGATTCCCAGAATGAATTTCCAATTATATCCCCATGATATTCTATGATATCAGATTTTTTTTTATATTTTCTAATTAAAGTTGTTCCTTTCCTAAATTCTTCTGGTTCATTATTATAATTTATCCCAAATTTTGAATACAATAGTTCATTCTTATCTGATGAAAGAGTTCCCTTCAGGTGTTTCTCTGCCTGAAAAGAAAAATTATAGTGTGATAACATTAATGGTTGAGAGTTTAAAAATAAATTTTTCACAAATTGATACGAAAATAACCTCTTGATGTGTTAATTTCGATTGCTGCACCAATTTCCAAAAGCAAGTATTATATAAATTGTTTATATGGACATCCGCTTGCCTCCAAGATAAATAGTCTCTCAAATTTTCATCACTCGGATATGGCACCAGGCGAGCATCGAAGCTCGGAGGATACAAAAGTCGTTCTGAATCGAAGTATTTGGACCAATTAAAAATGTAATTGGAAGTAAATGTGCTACAGATACAGCTTAAAAGCTTAAAAACTCTCCTATTATACAGATCTGTTTCCTTTCTGAAAACGAAACTGTATTCATCACTCTGACCGTAAGCTAAAACAATGTCAATGTAATCCTTCATAACTCCTTTCGCCGCACATGTCATCAATGCTAAGGATCTGGCATCGTTAGGCTTTTGAAAATTATGCTTTTCGGCAAATTTATGAAACCCTTTGCCATCCACTCTAATCACAATCCAACAATTTGGAAGACACCTTCCGTGATCTTCAAATTGTTTAACGTATTCATACTTACTTTTAGCCATTTAATATATTTTTAAAGCAAAAGGTTCTTTTAAAGGAGACTAATAAAGACCATATTAATTATCGATTAATTCAATTCCTTTAAAAATAAACCGTGACTAACCTAAGTAAGAAAAAACAAAAAGAAATAAATTAACGATAAAGTAGAAATATCGTATGAATTACAAACATACGTGTCTATAGAATTTGTTCAACTTGAATTTAATTATTTTAGTGACACGATTTGTTTTTATTTACGCACGCTATTGTGTATATAGAGATTTACTTTAAACATGGCTAAAAACAGAAAAAGAAAAGAAAGTTCATATTCCAGTGATTCCGATGATTCGATAGAAAAGGAGAGAAAAAGGGATTTAAAAAATCGTGATGAGTTTGCTGATCGACTGAGGAATAAGGATAAAGAACGGACGAGAAATATAGCGAGACCTACGAGTTCTTCCTCAGGTGAGACCTAATAACAGAAAAATTAAAAACATCTGATATGATTTACTCCTCTTAATATGTTTTAGGAGCCACCTCACTTTTTTTATTTGATTGATTTCTACAATAACTTATTGAATACATTCTGAAATTGTATAATTTTAGGTAATGATTGTATCCTCTTATGGTATCTCAATTTTTGTTTTTTTAATTTCTGAATTCATATTTACTTTTTATACCATTATTTAATGATGTAATGTCTACAAATGTATTTGATTGTAAATTTATAGATGGAAATTCAAAACAGGTTGATGTTGCAAGACTGAGGATTGAATCAAGAAGAAAGTACTTGGCCAAAAGAAAGGATGATAAAATAGCTGAACTTGAAGCAGATATTATTGATGATGAAAATTTATTTCAAGAAGATATGTAGGTTCTATTATTTGTTAGTTTCTTATGGATTTTTAAAATTTTATTAGTAGACTAATATACTGTTTTTAGTTTAACAGAAAGAGAGAAATATGAAAGGGAACACAAGAAAAGACTACTTCATTTGGCTAAGGAACATGAAAAAGCAAGAGAATTGGAAATGGTTAGAAGGTATCACATGCCACAAGATTGTAAGGTAGATTTTTATTTAATTCTTTACAATAAAAAATGTCACTTAGAATGGAATATAATATAAACTTAAATTTTGTTAATTATACTCTTTTATTTTTAGGCAGGAGAAATGGAGGTGGATTTGGAAGATAATAAGGAATTTGGAGAAGGAAAAAAATGGGAACAAGAACAAATGTCATCAGCAGTTTTTCATTTTGGTTCAAAAGACAGACCCTCAGTTCAAAATGAATATGATTTATTAGTGGATCAAATTGAATTTATTCAAGCATTAAGCATGCCTGGAACTAAACAGGTACAAACTTTGTTATTCATTTTTATGGCTCTAATCACTTTCAGATTAAACTAAAGGGAATTGATCTATACCTTTCTTTTTATTTGCAACAAAAAATTTTAAAAATTTTGAATATGAACTGTTCAGCTTTAAGAATGATATTTATGATGATATAGACTGTAATTTTAGTTTTATGCTAATAAAGCTTTTTTTACATTAAATATCTCTTTCCTAGGCTAGCCTTTTTTTTGCCCAACATTTTATATTAATTTATTTATTTTTCTGCAATTTTTAGCCAGAAATAGACAAACAAGAAGAAGAGAAAAGAAGAAAAATTCGTGATATAGAGGAAACTCGACGCAGCCTTCCAATTTATCTATTTAAGGATGATCTTATAGCTGCCATAAAAAAATACCAAGTATATTTCATATGTTTATTTTTTTTCTGTGTTAATATGTTTTGAAACATTTCAAATTACTTTTTTTGTTAAGGTTTTAATAATTGAAGGTGAAACAGGTTCAGGAAAGACAACTCAAATTCCTCAATATTTACAAGAAGCAGGTTTTACTAAAAATGGTAAGATCATAGGATGCACCCAACCTAGGAGGGTAGCTGCCATGTCTGTTGCTGCTAGAGTTGCCACTGAAATGGGTGTGAAGTTGGGAAATGAGGTAAATTTGATGCTTTTTCTTTAATTATATACTGGTAAACTTGAAAACAATTATAAAGTTTAAAACCTGATAATTATTTGGTAAAACTTGCAAAATTTAGAGTAGCAAATTTTTCAATTAAAATTATGATTTACTTTATACTTTTAGGTTGGATATAGTATTCGATTTGAAGACTGCACTTCGGAAAGAACTATAATTAAGTATATGACCGATGGAACTTTGCACAGAGAATTTTTATCGGAGCCTGATTTAGGAACTTATAGGTAGAGAATGAAATTTGCTAACTTTTATAGTTATATTCTGTCACTTTTTATGAATAATTTATTTAAAAAGAAACTATTTTGTAACTTCAGCGTTATGATGATCGATGAAGCTCATGAAAGGACACTGCACACCGATATTCTATTCGGATTAGTGAAAGACGTAGCGCGATTTCGACCAGACTTAAAACTTTTAGTGTCTAGCGCCACACTTGACGCAGAAAAATTCAGTACTTTTTTTGATGATGCTCCTGTTTTTCGGATTCCGGGTAATGTGAATGCTCGGTTACGTTTGATTGATAAAATTTTATTTTTTAAAAAAATATTGAAACTTGCTATCTGCTAATCTGTCTGCTAAACTTTCAACTGACGAAAATTTTGGTTTGGTTTATAATTATGATTTTTAATAATGTTTCACCAATCCACTTTTGAATAATATTCTTTTAAAATATGAACTTAAAAAGCTTCATTGAAAAATTCATTGTTGCAGGTAGGCGATTTCCTGTGGACATCTATTATACAAAAGCGCCCGAAGCTGATTATGTTGATGCTTGTGTTGTGTCAGTGCTCCAGATTCATGCTACACAACCCTCAGGAGATATTCTCGTTTTTCTCACTGGCCAAGAAGAAATAGAAACATGCAACGAGTTATTGACAGAAAGGGCACGAAAACTAGGAAGTAAAATAAAGGAATTATTGATATTACCTGTTTATGCCAATTTGCCCAGCGAACTCCAAGCCAAAATTTTCGCTCCAACTCCTCCTGGTGCTCGAAAGGTATTTTTATATACTTATTTAATATAGTTCATCTTGTACTATATATTCTACATTATTTTACATATTTATATCATTAAAATTTATTTAATGTTACTAATTACTTAGAATAAAGGAAGAATTTTTTACATTCGTAGGTCGTACTGGCTACTAACATTGCTGAAACATCTTTGACTATAGACAATATTATATATGTGATAGATCCAGGATTTTGCAAGCAGAATAATTTTAATTCGAGGACAGGGATGGAGTCCCTGATTGTAGTTCCCATATCTAAGGTAAATTATTTCTTTTCAAATTTTCTTGCATTTCAAAATTTTCATTTACTCACTTCAAATTATAATAATATTAGGCTTCTGCCAATCAAAGAGCCGGCCGCGCTGGACGTGTAGCCGCTGGAAAATGTTTCCGTCTCTATACTTCTTGGGCGTACCAGCATGAATTGGAAGATAATACCGTACCTGAAATACAACGAACAAATTTGGGGAATGTTGTTCTTATATTAAAAGCCTTAGGAATTCATGATTTAGTTCATTTTGATTTCCTCGATCCTCCACCGCATGAAACATTAGTAAGCGTCATTTTTATTTTGTCAAAGCTGACATATTGCTTTTGATGAAATTTTTGAACTGCAATTAATTCAAAATTTCCAGGTCTTAGCATTGGAACAATTATATGCTTTGGGGGCATTAAATCATAAAGGAGAATTAACATCTTTAGGAAGAAAAATGGCTGAGTTACCAGTACATCCTATGATGGCAAAAATGCTTCTTGCTTCTGATAAGTGAGTTCTAAAAAGGTTTGCTTTTAATATATTAAATTCTCAAAGGCTTCTCTTCAGATACTAAAAATTAAATTATTGAAATATTATTAGGTATAAATGCTCTGAGGAAGCAGTGACTGTGGCTGCCATGCTCTCAGTAAATGGTGCCATATTTTACCGGCCTAAAGACAAGATACTTCATGCCGATACAGCTAGAAAAAATTTCTTCTTGCCAGGAGGCGATCATTTAACACTTCTAAATGTCTATAATCAATGGGCAGCTACAGATTTTAGCACTCAGTGGTGCTATGAAAATTTTATACAGCACAAGTCAATGAGGAGAGCAAGAGACATCAGGGAGCAGTTAGTGAACTTATTAAATAGGGTTGAAATTAATCTAGTTTCTTGTCCTTTAGATACCATTCCCCTACGTAAGGTAAGAAAAATTCGAATATTCATTATAATCGCCTCGTATCTAATTTAATTTCTTAATTTATTTGTTACAATTAAAATAATTTTTTCAGGCAATAACTGCTGGTTATTTTTATCATGTTGCTAGATTATCCAAGGGAGGAGGTTATAAAACCGTTAAACACCAACAATCTGTGTCAGTTCATCCCAATAGCTCACTTTTTGAAGATTTACCTAGGTGGTTATTATATCATGAATTAGTTTTTACTACCAAAGAATTTATGCGGCAAGTTATCGAAATAGAAAGTAACTGGCTTTTGGAAGTGGCTCCTCATTATTATAAATCCAGAGAGCTTGAAGATTCAACAAATAAAAAAATGCCAAAAAACAGGCAATGAAGGCTTATTTTTAGTAAATAAAAATAACGAAATAAATATTAATATGAATATAACGAAATGAATATTTATAATGAATAATAATAAAAATTGAATATTTCTCATTCATTACTTTTGTAGTGAAATTATTTTATTAAATTTATTATATAAATTAAATTTTATTAAATTTTATTAGACCTAAAGCAGAACTATTTAATGATTTTTTTTGAAAGGTTATAAAATGCTCATATGACCTATGTGCATTTATAATAATAATAATATTGATAAGTTAATTGTCATAAGTATACGTTTTATTTTATTATTTACTGTAACTGTCCACAACTTTTATTTTCAATTCATTTGAAGTTATGATTTCATTAATGGATATCTAATGAAGCTTTTATTCTAAAATTTCAACATATAGGTTATGTTATATACATTAGTGTTTTATAAAGAGGGAAGTAATTAATTTATTGGCTTTTGCTACATTTTTGAAGAAAGTCACGAACAAGAGAAATACTTAGAAGGATAACTATATAATCCTGAACTGTAACGGAAAAAATAGTTATTATGGATAATGAATCATGAAAATAAATTTTGAAAGATTAAATAATTTTAATGAAACTCATTTTAAAATATGGCTGACACCATGATACATTTGAATTGCATTTTATTACTGTTTCGGATATACGTTTAAACAATTTCCGTGTAAAAAGGGAAAATTTTTTACCTCGCGCGGGAATTCATCAAAAATTCGACAACGATTGTAAATGATGCAAGAGCGCCTTTGAAAGACGTTGATTTACCGAACACAGCTGTTTCCGGTCCTTGCGAAATTATTATGGTAGCAATCAGTAGATTGTGAGTTTTAATCTCGTGAATCTTAGCCTTCCCTCGAAGGTTTCTAAATTTTAAGGATGAGAGCTAAGGTAGGATTTTTTGTATTTCAATTTTAATTTATTGAAATTCATATTTGACTGCCGAATATTGGTTAGATCTTTAAAGTTTTTCATGCTTGGATGTTGTAATTTTGATTAATGCTCATTTAATTATTTTTCCTTTTTATACTTTATTAATTCAATTCTTGAAGAAAGTTTTCCCAAATGGAAGGGATTGTTTGTTTCTATTAACATAAATGAATCTTTTAAACGTTTTGATTGAACTTTTTCTTTGAAATTTTGTAGTGGAGAAAAAAGCGTATGCGAAGGCTTAAAAGGAAGCGGAGGAAGATGAGAGCGAGGTCGAAGTGAAGTATCATTATCAGGTTAGTGAAAAACGTTCAATCTACTTTACAATTTTATTTTGATAATGTAACTTAGTAGTACATTGGTTGACGATTCTGTCTTAATTATGTGTCATTAATTCCATAAATACATAACTCTTAAAGTGCCTGTTATGGTTAACAAAAGAATAATTTTTTTTATGTTTATGGTTTATCTTTCTGAGCATGTCATACTATTTTAAGCAATCATACACTAAGACATACTATCTCAGTATGTTAAAGTTATTTAAGCCTTTTAATTATTATTAATAATTGATTTCATGGGTTTATTTTTCCATTGCTAATGATTGAAATATGTAGTTAGTTGGCTTTGATTTTTATCACTGTCTTTATTTTAATATGACAATGTATTTCTATTCAAATTCAATTTTTTAATTGAAATGTTAAGTGCATTTTATTTTTCATGATAAAATTCCCATATTCATTTATTTATTTAGTTTTATTATTCCTTGTCCTTGTTGCACTTTTTTATTTGTTTTTTTATCATAACATTTTCAATAGTAGTTACCTGTTTTATTTTAATTTCTTTTATAACAGATAATTGTATTTTTGTTTCAGGCTCAGTCAACTATGAAAATTCAAGTCTTCAAAGATACAGTTTCATTTAATCTACATTCAAATCATATGTAGCCCAATTATTATAATTGATTTATTTGAGGATTTTAATATATCATATTTGATTGAATTAAATTTGTCTTTTTATTTATACTTTCATTTTTTATAAAATATGATGAAACTATTATTTGTACTACTTAAAAATTTAATTAATTTTAATATTAAATTTTAATGTTTTGAAACATGAAAGGTTTTAATGTAACACACTAAAAAAAAAATTTTACTTTGTATGAGAAGTGATATCAAGCATTATAATTTAACATATTTTTCATATTTTTAATTGGAAACTATAAAAATTAAAAATTTACAGTGGTTTAGATTTTATTTCATGTTTTAATTGAAAAGATTATTTATATTCTTTTTAAAGATCTTTGCTTTTAATAATTGACTTTTTTTTATTCACATTAGCATTTTTATGACTTTTCCAGTAGGGAATTTCTTATAGTTATAAATGATCATGAACTTTTTCTTATTTAACATTCTAGCTTTTTACTTAAAGTTTAAAACGGAATTATTTGTTATAAATGAAGCCCAAAATTAATTTTAGTCATAAATATTGCACGCTTTTAAAATTAAAAACTTTTATTTCAGAAGTTTAAAAATATCAAGGAATTATTTAAATATTCTCATGAATAATTTAAATATTAATAATAAAATGCGTGTACCTGAGAAGTATCTGCCAAGGATGTTCTACTTGGGGAAATTAGTTCTTTAAATCTGCTTTTATTAGGTTTTTTTTTTAGCAAATAAGTATTACATATGCTCTGATTACTTGATGAACTTTAAAACACCATTTAGTAGATTAATTTTAACTTCAATAAATGATCCAAGATTACAAGATTTTTCTTTTTTCTTGGAACTTTTGAATTTGTAAAATTAAAATATATTTTATTAAAAAATTATTATATACATTTTCCATTTATAGAACTTAAGAATTTAAAGAATTTTTATAATATTTTGGAGATATCTAATATATTTTATTTGGAATATTCAGTTAACTTAAAACAGCGATTTTGTTTCGAAATACCACGAATTGTTTGAAATGTCAGCCAGCGATTTATGTAGGAGACATTAATTTGACGTTTCACCAGTAACCATTAATTACTGGTTCATTTTTGGTGGACCAAGGAGTTCTCAATCAGGAACTAGGAAGAATTCGAATTCAGGAACGAATTTGGGATCCGACTCCTGTCTTTGAGAATAATTGCATCCATTTGTCACTGGAGCAACTATAAAGGCTATCTGAGGAAAATTTAAACAAAGGTTTTAATGTTGAGACAGGGGTGAAAAAGCAATATGTTACTGCGAAAGAGAGTTTTACCATAAAATTTGATGGCCGGTTTTAACGTTGGAAATCAACAGAAACTTGGTCCCGAATCTTTGCTTTGAAATTTGAATTTCCTACCGGCTACTTTTAAATTATTGTACTTTATGTACGTCCTGTAGCAGATGCTTTTTAAAAATTTTGTTTTCACTTCTTTTGCTACTTGAAACATTGGAAAGAAAATATTTTTATCCTTTTAAAGCGAGTTCCGCCCTTGATTTTTGATCTTTTTCACACCAAGGCATCCTTTTGCAACTTTTTAAACATATTTGTTTCGTCCTGAACGATGTGGAAACTGCTCTGTCATTTAAAACGACAAGATTTCAGGTATGTTTTTGTGTGATTTGTTTCTCCATCTTTTTAGGAAGAATTTTAAGGGCAAAGTGGAGGAAAGCGGTATTCTGAGTGATGCAGCCACTTATTTATATGCCTTCACCGTTTAAATGTCGTTTTAAGATTAAATATATTGTTTACGGTGGAATGCAAAAAATATATGCCATAAAATCGGCAGGGGTATTTCGCCTTTAACCCACGGATTCTAAATATCATTTTGCAAGTGTCAAAATACTTTCATCTGGAAGTTTCAAACAATCGACATTAATGGACGTGATGCAGTTTTCAATAATAAGTTTTGCTTTTTCTTTTTTAACATGAATCCTGCAACATAAAATGTAATTTTCAAATCTTTTATTCCGCTTTTCACGTTCGGAGCTTATGACACCTAAGAATAAATGTTCACTGAATCATTCCTCAGATTTTTTGAAATGGGTTTGAGTAATAAAATTTTTAAATTAATTTTTTAAAAATATTTTTTATAATTTTCACGTAATACAATATATTTTTATTAGTTTTATGTAATATGTAATATATTTGTATGAATATTTTTTATTTGGTTTTTATAACAGCTCTGATAAAATGTTTTTTATTAATATAAACCCCTTTTTTAAGTTTGTATCATCATAAAATTGTAGAAAAATTCAACTTAGCATTTCCAAAATTTCTTATCCCAGAATTTGTACATATAAGTTATACATTAATTTTACCTCGCTTGTTCTGGGGTGGGTTAAATCTGAGACACTAAATATTTAAGAAATATAATATATTCTTACTGTGGGTGTCAAATGGAGTTGCATCAGTAGTAAATTTCGTTCTTGTGTTTTGTGCGACATCTTTACGTGAAAGTATTTATGATTCCGTCAAGCTTCTGCATTGATACGAAGTTTATAAATCATTTTTTTCTTTTTGCTTCAGAAAATTTTCGGTATGGATAACAGCGAAGGCGAGTCTCCGGATAATGTTTCTCGCTCTGCAATCAACCGTTGAATTATTGTGATCGCGGTTGGCAATTTAATATCAACTCGTTTCATGACTTTATGACTATTTAGTTAACGCATCCGAAACATAGGTCCAGGAGGTGCAATAAATGCGTTTCGGGGAGATTTTCTTATTCTCGGATGTTCTGGACGTGGTGGCCGCAACGCACTTCTGCCTTCGCGTTGGAAATTACCTGGATAGTTGCAGACAATTTATTAAACGGAGTGTGCGCCGGAGTGAAATGTTGAAACAGCAAATGATGCGAAGTAGAAAACTTAATTCAATGCCACATGTTAAATTCTCTGCCGTTAATTAATGTATTCAGAACTAAGATTTTCCAGTTGTTCCCGCTCGGCTTCGCAACTTTTATATGAGAAAATCTCCAAAGCAAAGGGTTTCGCAAGATGCTCGAACTGCCACTCGATTTGGGTTTGGATGAAAATTCCGGGGCAGGCTGCGAATTTTTCATGTTTCCGCCGCTGTCAATGGGAAACGTCTTCGACTTCCCGGCAACGATCTTGCCGGCGAACGGAGATGAATTTTGTCATTAAAACTTATCTGTAATACACCCGTCAGTTAATTTTGGTGGCTAACATGAAAGTATTGAGCAATTAAAGCTTGTTGTCCGTGCGCGATTCACATTTTAAACGGTAGATGACGGCGAAAGCAAAATATATAATAATGCGTATTGATATAATGGAGTCGACGGACGAGTTTAAATATCACAATAAAATCACCAAGCACTGGGCTCGGTTTACTTTCTTTAACCGTTTAATGAGAAATGTTTAATTGCGTCGGTCATTTATATTTTAAGTCCTTTTCAGATAATTTGCATAAATTTTCCATGTTAATTATTTAATCCACCGCTCGGACTGCTCCGCGGCCAAACCTGATTTTGAGGTCGCCAAGATCCAGCAGCCGAGGCTCGGCAAAAGTTTCTGATTAAAGGAAGCATTTTAATCAGACGCTGGCGAAACAGGAATGCGGAAAGCATGTCCCGAAATGTGAATTTTAATGGGAGCTCCAGGGGAGGGGAGCAGCTGGCGAGGGCGAAGGGGCGAACCAGAAGCCCAAACTTTTTCTGGAAGCGAAAGCTCCGCGCTGCAGCGCTCGCATCAGTAACCGGCGATACTCCGACGGGCGAGTTGCGAGTCGAGCTCCCCGAGCCCGCGCCTCCAGCTCTCGAGATCGCGGTAAAAAAAAAATGTCGCTTTCCCTTCGCTTCGGCAAATTTTGATTCCTGAACGGTTCCCGGCCATGTTTCCGGCGAGTGGTCGATTAGAGCTTCCGTCGAAGAAATGCCACTCGCGCTCTTCCCGGCGCAGTTTATTAAAGCCAATGCGTTCCCGTGTTTTCTTGCTTTTTTTTTAATCGCGGCGCGCAAAAATTTAATCTGCAGATGTTTCGCGATCGTTTGCTTCTACGCTTTATTCATCGTGGCGTGTCAACGTGCTTGGCTTGTCTTTGCTCGTTTTGCAAGTGTTAACTTTATTAATTGTCAGATTTTAAATTAAATACGCTTGCTAAGTGGTAATAAATTGTCGGATTGAAAGAAACGTATAAACTACTGTAAAAGTTAAGAGAAAAATCGATGGCATTATCATTAATACAGTAAGTTAAACTATGTTTAAGCTTAAATAGAAACCTTTCGAATATGGTTGATTGCAATCTCAATGAACCCTCTCATGCAAATCTCTTCTCATGCAAATTTCTTCATTACGCCCAAACTATTTTAACCATTTATTCAAATTTGAATGTGGTCTCTGTAATGCTTAAAGTCTAATCCTAAATGTAAAGGAAACTTGCTATCTATTCAAAAACTTCGGCAAATGGGAGCGACCTGCGAGTTCTTGCTCTCTTGTAAGAGCCTTATTTTAAATTATTCAGGTGTCAGTGTATCCTCTGTTAAAGCCCCGGAACGCGACCATGCTGGTTCAAATGCGTACCAGGAAAATAAATGGTCATCGATTCGTATCTGAATCTTTGAACGTGGCTCGTTTGTAACTCAAAAGTTGTTTTACCCCAGTCTGATCGAATATATAAAGTTTATCCAATAAAATCCTGGAACTCGCTAATTCTGGTATCGAAATAAATCACCTTTTCCCTCGGAATTTTTTGTGATGTACAAAGAAGTTTGGGACACAATTCAATCATTTTAATCGTATTAATTTAATGGATAAATGAATTTAGGTAGAAGCTTTCGCAAAAACTATCCCTTCTGCCGGGTATTTGAACCGAATCCCTGTCGGAAGAGGGCTTTTTGTGAGTGACTAAAGTCACTTTCAATTCTGCCGATTGAATAGAAAACCAAAATTTTTCATATAATTAAGATTCCTCGCGTCTATTCTATTTTATTCATGAAGGATTTTTATGTCTGTGTCTGTCAACGTGTGTGCTTTAATCGTGTATTTGAATCTACAGTTTGCTGTTAATCACTGCTTCTTTACGCCTTTCTCAACAAATTTTCCTTCCGTTATCCTATAAAATTTTTCTTTTGTTATTTTGTTCAAAAAAAGAAAAATTCATTTCGGAATTTTCCAAATACACTTTCTGCATTCTCTTTTACAAAATGCAATTTCCACGCATAATCCAAACTTTTATGTCTCGTATTTTCTTTCTTTTCTCCTTTCCAAGTCCATATTTCTGTTTGCTCACATATCATTGTATCTTTTCTCTCTTTGTTATGTCAACTTTCTCATCATGAATAACGCATTCCACTCCTTCCTCAGATCGATTCACCTCCAATTTTCAGAATATTCTTGTCAGTTTTGGTTCATTCGTCAACCGAGATTTTAATAATCTAAACTGTTTCTATTGTCCGATTTTTATTTTAAATTCAGAATATATTGTTTCGCAAATAATTAAATAATTTTTCACAAGTGAATGTACATTAATGTACACGTGCAGATGTAACTAGTATAAATGCCTAATATTTAAGAACCCATTTCTGTGTGAAAAAAACGGGAAAGGCATCTTAATTCGTATATTGTTTTCTCAAATGGTCCTTTCGCATCACAAAATCTAACTTTTATATTCTACCATGAAATTTCTATCAATACTTCTTTTCTTTCAAGTAGCTAAATGTGCAGTATTAATTTCAAGCCTCAAAGATTATTCTCCCGATTGTGTTTTTTACCCCGAATTTTCCGCTGGTATATATACTAAAAGAATATATATTTCCTTTTTTTTCCTTTTTTTCACTTCACTTTTCTTTAGCTAAATCGGTTTATTTATTAAAATATGGCCACCTGTATTACTTTATAAATAATACATCAACATTTAGTATTGTCAGGGAACCGACTTAAAGAACCCTAAGACTTCTGTAAGGGAATTTTATTTTCCGTTGCAGCCATCAAGGCTATAAATTTTTCAAAATAATATAAAAAGATAATTATAATCATAATCACTGAAAACTCTATAAATGTTTTTCTAAAAAAAAAATCTCAGTGAGGTTTAAGTATTTTCAAAAATACGAGTCGAGTAATTGATTCAAGCACGAGGTTTGAATATAAAAGGCATATAAAGAGAAAGCCACTACAAACTGGCTCACTTAAGAGTGAATCAGAACGAGGATATCCAGCACTTCACCTACTCAAAACGGTGAAATGTAAAATACTTTCGGAAAATACCAAATTTGATCGTGAAATGTGGTTATGTTAATGCTCAACTTCATGATACGCATTTATAATAATTATTCTAACTCTATGGTCTTCTACTTGTACTGAAGATGACTATTTGAAAAATAAATTAATAAGAGAAAATTTGAATGTTGAAACTGATGAGGAGAAAAATTAATAGAGATTGTCCTGTGAAATATCGAAATGTTTTGTATATTGAGGTTTTTTTTCTTTTTTTTATACCCGCCGCATACGTTGGAAAATATCTTTTCCGCTAAACTAAAAATATAGTTAATAAAATGTATTCTTTTATTATTCTATTATCATTATCAGTTTCAATCTTTCTACTATTACCATTATATATTTTCATAAGAAAAATATTAATTGAAATTTTATTGTCGTTTTTAATCATTGCAAATACTAATTTTGATGTAATAAGGTACAGTTTTTGTGAGCTTTCATCAATGTACTTAATTATGATGCCGCGAATTTTATATTTCTCCTGAAATTATTGTACGCTTTCATAAGATAAAATTTTTGCGATTTACAGTTTGTATTGCCGTTGAAATTAAATTAGATAAGTAAATGCTTATCCTCACAAAGATATACCTAATTTAGCTTTTAGATTTCAAAGCAGGTTTTTCCATTATTTCTTATTACATTAAATCCAAAACTATCTTATATTTATGTCAAAATTACAGGTAGTTTTAAATACGTAATGAAGAAAATCCATGCTTAGCATCATCAAGGCCAGTAACATGTGCAATGCCTACATACAGAATCTCATATTGTGTGAATAACAATGAGCAGGCAGAATTCTTTTTCATATTCACGAGCTTTTTAATCGTTGCTGTCACCGTCCCTTAGAGCTCCTGCTCGTATGGCCAACATTCTTCCTATATTGCATATAAATTAAAATTTAAATATGGATGCTCAGCATATTTGCACTCCTCTCCTGATATTTTTGTAAATTCTAAACCCCTCAAATTTGTCTTCTCGAAAATCTTTTGAATGGATTTTCGTAACATTTATGATAATGCCAACGTTTTTACGGTTTTCGTTGATATTTGTAACTAACAGCTCCTTATGTGAAAAGATGAAACTCTCTCATGAAACTAACATTTTTTAGTTTTTGACAAAACCAAGAATTTATATTGGTGCGGTGCATCTCTGCTAATTTAGCACGAGTTCTTATATAAAATAACTAAAATTTAAAGCTTTCATAATAAATTTTATCTGAAGTTGTAAATATTCAGCATGCCTAAAATTTGATTCCAGTCTTTCGGATGGTAACTAGTATTCCTGGTCACGCTATCTATTAACAATTTTGATTTATTGTAATTAACCAAGTCATATCTTTGGAAATTGAAATACAATTGTACTTGTGAATTAGGATAATTTAATCTATATTACATTCCAATCAATTTTTCAAGCCTACGTTGTCAGCTTACAAAGTCTCACGCGGACAAGGATTATTGGCAGTCCACCATGGCTTTATTATGTGCTGAGCTGCAGGAAACAGAGTGTGGCAGATTTTACTGTTAAGTTATTTAGTTTGTCATAACTGTTTGTGGAAACTAAGTTCGGCACTTCATTCGGGGGCTAATTATGTTGGATTTCAGTTACTGTGGCTGCATCTTAATATGATTTTCATCTTCTCATCTTTGAAATTTCGCGTCTGAATAAGAAAGCATTCTATTCATGATATTCGCCATCACTTGAGCGTCGTTAACAAACTCTCTTTTATATATTCCTTTCTTCCTGTCCGAACTTTCCGTATTTTTTCCTTTATATTTCTATATGATGGGTTTTAGTAATGCTGTTGAAAAAGTTTTGTTTATATTCTCCTCATTTTCATGTTTTTTCAATTGTCCAAATATATTTCTTTCATATGTAGCTTCATTTTCTCGATAAATTTTTTAAAAGAATGCAAAACTTCACTAGAATTTAAAATGGAATCAGTTCTTCAGAGTAGGATTTTTAAAAGTAGAGAGTGATTTGGGTTTCTTTTGAGAATGTCAAGAGAGGCCGATACATAACGTAACAGTCAATGCCATGAAAGTTTTTTTCACCGGTTATCAATAACATTAATTTTACTCTCTTTCCGATATTTTTCATAATAATTTAATTGAAAAAGCTAATGAAGTTTTTGTTAGGACTCCTATTGACTGGGTATGTTTATAGAAAATCAGGCAAAAATCATTGTACGATTAATTTAATTGTGCCTTACTGCAATCTTTATCTTGTATAAGAGGAAAACATCCTTATGAACACTCGTAGGTCAATACTGACGGATTTATGTAGGATTTTTTAACGAAGCTTTACTCAGTAAAACCGCTCTTATCATTCATTTTAACGCATATACTCTTAAAACGGGAATTATTATAAGCATACATTAATGGGATAATGCAAAATATGTTATTCTCTGCGAAATTTCAACGGCTGGTGGAGGAAACGCAACCCCCCAGGTCGCTCGCCAAAAATGACAAAGCTTTAACAAGGAAACTTTTCACCCATTTAAGTGCCAACCAAAGTCGATCTCTTCTTTTTAGAAGTATAAATCTCTCTGCATCTTTTAAAACAGCCTTTCCCATCTCCACCATCCTACTCTTATAAGAGGACGAACCTTCTTTTTCAATTTTTGTTCGGGAACAAGTCTGTATAGTTCTGTGGCTGCTGCAGACCTCTGGCCACCAGTCGTAAAACGCTCCCAATGAAGCACCAAATCCAAACTGCTCTACCCCAAGCTGGAATAACTGACTTCTGAAATGAGCAGCAGAAATGTGCCAGCATTCATTATTGTCGTTATCTTAGCAACCGGTGTAGTCCAATAGAGTCCCTCACAACAGGGTGATACGGCTGTTACAACCTAAGTTAACAGTTTGACAAGTAATCAATATCATTTAAATTTTTTTGTCTAAAATAATTTTTTTCTTAATGCCATTTCAGCTTCTGCTTATTTTTTTTAACACTACTAATATACCTTTTTCTTGTATATATAAATATAATCATCAAGGGTTTACGATTCCATTTAATAAATCGCAGTATTCACAATTCTTCTGAACATATTTTTCTGAATTATTATTTATAAATCAGGATTTACTTTGTTAGGGCACATGCCCAAACCAATTAAAAAGATAATAAAGATGACTTATTAAATAAGACATGAAATTCCTCCAGTCAATTGAAAACTAAAATAAAATTTCTAAAACGGCCTTTTTTTTATCCTTATAAATACTTCTAACATTACGTAGTGTTTTTTTAATGGAAATTATCCTTTCGAGTCTAATGCCATGTGTCATTTGAATTATTTGGATTATCACAAAGGAATGAATTTAAATCGTTTATCGTCAAAATAGAAAGTTAAAATTTTAAATCAAAAAAATTTTTAAAAGAAGTTAAAGTAACACAAATTTATATTATATTCCTTGCTCCGGTTTATTTTTAAACTGAATTCCGGATTCATTAATATTTCATATATGTTTATAATTAATGGATATTTTCTTCGGTTGCTAAATGGAATGCCTTAATTATTTTACTTCATACATTCTTCATTATTGTTTTACAAAGGTTTATCATGTTTTTTAATGATGAAATGATTTTAATTTCTTCATGGGTCTGATATCTTTAAAAAATTCAGTCCAAACTTTTTAGATGCCATTGATACATGATGGTCAACCGGCATAATGGAGAAAGGAAATTTAATGGAAACTTTCATCCGCTTTAATATGCCATCAACTTCCCTTATGGAAAGAACGGGAAATTGTTGCAAATCGATCGTGATTAGCATTCAATCAGTTCCATCGAGTTTCCTTTAAGAGAACACATTAAAGTTAACGAACAAGAAATCCTTTTAATACTCGTCTCCTAGAGGTATGTGGAGATATCTGTTAATTAAGTTCATGTAGTCCATTTATTCATTTACTTTATTTGCTGCCAAGTAAAGTTTTTGAAAAACGAGCAAGTTGCTGATACAAAAATTCAAAATCCATTTAACTCTTCGCATGTAGTTCATATATATACTGTGAAAGCTTTCCATTATCCCGAATCAAAGAAAAATGCAGACAAACTCGCTAGAAAACTTGTCATGGATTTTAAAAAAGTTTGTTCTTCGTTACCTTTTTCAGGCTCTTGTGGCTTCAGTCATTAAATTCTCAACAAATTTTGTTTTTTTGCTGCGTTTACTTTTTATAAAAAATAGAAATGCATAGACATAAAATATAATTTTAATCAAATTGTGCGGTACTGTTTTTGCTATGATAATTTCACCATTTGATATCAAAATGAAAAACCTAAAGTGTCATTTTCTTTTTCTAACTCAAATATGTGGACTCAGGAGAATTGAACTTACTGTACGCTCCGGGAACAACAGCGTGAATTAATGATTCATATCTTGAACCACAGCATGCTTATTTCATATTTTGTCTTACGTGCATTTCGAAATTGGGAATTAGAATCTAATTTTTCAATGGCTAATGCATCACAGGTTAGAGGTATAGAGGTTAGAGTATGTGTTATATTGAGAACAATTTTCCTATTGAGGAGCAACATTTATTATTCATTTAATTTTTTGACATCCCGTATTTTATGTATAAGAAAACATAAGTTCTTTTCCAGTGTTGAATGTTTAGTTACGGTATTTTTTAGCTGACTGCTTCACCAAGTTAACCAAGGCAGCTAAAGAGTTACCAAATAGTTAAGATCAATTTCGTTTTATACTGTATTTTGGTAATAAAATTATTAACATATTACAAACATAATGAATTTTTGTCCTTTAGCAACCTATCGAAGTTTTTATGTTGTTTTCCAATAAATTAATTAAGACAACTCTTCTACTGAAAAGATTCGTTTTAATTTTTCTGTTTTTTTCTTTGGAATACATAGGAGAATGATAATGCTGTTGATCTGCTTTTAACAGACCGACTATTTTCCTAATAGCTTTATTTGATGCAAAACGTATTAAATTTAAGCATCCGAGAAAAATTTTTCTAAATCTATGAAAATATTGCATATTTTTTGTTTCTTATATCATTCTAAACCAGTCATAAATGTTAATTACAAATACCGTACTCAGAAATCACAGGCGCTCGCTAAAAATTATTTACGAAGTTTTTCATAATAAATTCCAAAAGGTAAAATGTATTTTCCTTGTAATTAAGCATTAATGTGACTTATACATCCTTTTTTGGTCAGTTCCAAACTTGTGCATTAGGCACTAAATGTTGAACTTGCAAGTTACATTAGGTAATCCAGTTCCGAAAAATGAAATGAAGGTGAAAAGGCCTTACGGAAAACTAAATTTACCCAATTACGAAAAGAAAGGGAAAGTTAAAAATTTCCTTAGTAGGAAAATAAAAATTCCTTGGAGAATAATGCCTGTCCTTTGAAAAGAAAACCATTCGAACTGCAGCAGTGAATTAAAGTTTTTTTTTTCCATTACACGGCTCTTTTACTGCAGTCTCACTAAATTAGACACCTCCCTTTCCTGTAATGATAATGATTTGCACAGTATTGTCAGCACCTGAAATGGGTTTTGTTTTAAAAAACAAATATGAGGATAATCATTAAAGACCCTAAAATTAATACCTGGTGAAACTTCTTCAGTTATTGATTTAGTTTAGAAGATGAGTATCAAAGCCATAGTTGCATTGAAATGTTTGGTTGATTGTGAGACGATAATACCGTCCTGATTACTGAGGCTCATTATTCAAAACTGTAATTCCTTAGTTATTTATTTCTTTTATCCCGAAGTTTCTCAAAGGTTTCATTCTGATGAGAGCTAGTTTTATTCTCCAGCGAGAAATCGCTCTCGGCTAGCCAAAAATTGGTAAGGAATCTTTCTCCGCGTTAATTTGTCGAATATAATGAAGACTTCTTTCGGTAATATTTTATTTCGTAAAAAAAGGTAATTAAACAACTGTTAAATAAGTCTTGAATAAATCTCATGCAATTCTTACATCAGGGCGTATTGTGCGGTATTTTAAATTGTTTATAACTGGATAATTAGCGCGTGAAATTGTGATATGATAACTATCGTTTTACATAATGTCCCAGTTAAAAAATTGGATTTGTTCTTATGGATAAAATCCAAGAGTTGTAAGCAGAAAATATTGATTTCTCTTAATATAAATGTCGTAGGAAATCCATAAATATTTGGTAGTAGCATTTCGGATCTTTATCAATAAATAGTTGCTCTTTATTAAAATTACCCCTGATGGATGCATAAATCATGGTGAAAAATAGAGAAGCTGCATTTTAAAACAAAAATAAAAATTATGGTTTCTTTTCAATAGGGCATGTACTGGGATAACAATTTTGTAACTATATGTAACTTTGTTACAGTTTTGAAAATGAAATATGTGAAGGCATTTTCTTTTCCTTTTTATCGAGTTTGGAAAACCTCCAATACCGAAAGCAGTTTCGCATTTACTTCGATGTATTTCAACTTATTTTATGTAAAAATTCTAGCGAATTGCTCTTTAAAATTTGCCGTACCTTTTATACGTATTTTGCGTAAATATTAAAATAGCCTTTTCTTAAAATCGCATGTTAGCTTTGCTCGCGTAATTTTCCTTTATGAATTACTCTCGGTAAAGTATTCAGTTCAGATTTTTTTTGTGGAAGCCGTCGGACAGCAATCTGCTGTTATATGGCGGTAGAATATTTGAACCAAGTTTTGGTCTTCAGTAAATGTCTCGAACAAAATGCGTAAAATAGAAAGAAAATTCTAAATCGATCGTTAAATTCAGAAAAAAGGATAAATTTCGATAGTTTGTCTTGGAACTTTTTTTTTGGAGGAAAAACGTATAGCCAGATAGAAAAACGTGGTTTGCAGAGAAATAAAGATGTTAGGACTGCGATGATGATACGTTAGTATGATAAGGTAAATATAAGTCTCAGGGAAAATAATTCTGAGGATGTTTAAGAAAATTCAAATTGGATTGAGGCTGATAACTTAAAAGTGTTTTAAGACTCCGAAGTCTAATTACAGAAGAAGCATTCAGGTATTCATTTCGTATGGAACAGGGTTAGATCTGAAAAAGAAAATTAGCAACATCTAACTTATAGCGAATATTTGGTATGTATTTCTAACTGATATTAGGCAGCTCATCTGGGCGTGGAAATTTAGTTAATTATTATGATACATCCGAAGTTCGTGCTTTTCTTACATAACAGCAACTGGTAAAACTCATTATATTTTCACAGTAAACGTTGAGTTTAGAAACACTGCCGCATGCCGTGAAGTATTGTAATTTTCAGCTGCAAAATGTTTCCTTAAAGGCAGAGTTCTTTCATTTCGGTAAATAATTAAATTCAGATGAATCACATTTCACGCAGAAACGATGGGTAACGAACGATACAACTGAATACTGGCATTTGAATCTCATCAAAATAAATTCGATTTATTTGTAAATTTTCAAAGTTTATTTCTTTGTAAGTTATCAAATTATCATTTAACTTGTAAAGAAAATTTTAGCCTTAAAACTAAAACGGTTTCTCACTGGGTAAATTTAAAGTTGTATGCCGAATCTGCTTTTTATATAACTTTCGAACTTGTATTACATCGGCATGCAGTTATTCCTCACCTTTAGTATTTAATGAAGTTTTCCGTTAAAAGACTTCATTGCTGTTATATAAAGAGAGGCGAAAGATTACTTGGTATCAGTTCTTCAACTGTTAAATTCCTTTTTCTGACCTATTTTAGTTGGAAGTGTTCGATTGGTTTTGGGAAGATGAAATTTTACGATTGCTTTAACTTTTTAAGACGAGTCAGGGGAAACATTAGCGAGTATGCAATTGCTTGCCACTCGGGAAACTTCATTCAAAACCCCATCATAAACCTTGATAGCTAACTTTTCCTTTCAGGAACGTGCATATATTTCCCGCCGAATTATCAAATACCTTACAACATTCTTCTGTTTCAAAATTCCAACCAATTACACTAAATTATCGCAATATTTCGTTATTGACTTATAATGCGGTTCATAGCTTTCATCTTAAACATTTTAACGAATATCGCTGTAAAATGTTTAATAAAAATATTTTGAACAAGGTATTTGCTTGCTTTATTTTTTTATCTGTCAGGTAATTACCTTTTTCTTCTCTCCGCTAATTTATTCACCTGATTTTATGAAATAATAATTTCTTTCGGACAGGGTGTTTTCAAATTGTGAATTAACAAAAAATAATCTAATTTCGGGTTTGATTTTTGACTTGCAAAATAATTATTTAAAGTAGGAAAAAGATGCTTCAGCCTCTCAGTTGTTTGATACTTTAATGCAAAATCCATTAATTTTAAGTATTATTAGTTTATGAAGAGTTATTCAATGAAAATATAAATTTTTATTCACCCTGTAAAAAAGTTTTTGTCTGATCACTTAAACAGTTTGCAGCAGTTAGCAGAACGGGAAATTAAGTGCTCTATAAATCCCTGTGAAAATCTTCGCAGAATCATTTAAGACTTAGTTAATCATATTTCTCCTGTTGCGATTTATTTCGATATTTGATATATTCCGTACGTAATTCTGTATTGAGGGGATTGAATATATTATTCCTTTTTCAGTGCAATAGCACATTCCTGTTGAGATCAGTTTTCTCGTTTGTATTTCTTTCAGGCAATATTTCTAGTAATACGAACACGTTTACGATTCAATGGTATCATGCATAACGTTAGGGCTTTGTCAACGATATAATTATTTTTACATAAATCGGAAAGGGCAGTTCAATACTTCTTGAGCAATAATATTAAAACAAACTAATAGAAACGACTTAACTTGTGAAATATATATTCCTTTTTTTCAGGAGTATAAACTTACACTCTTAACAATTTTCATCAGAAGTTTTCATGCCTGAGTGATACTCTCCTTCAATTTATCTTCTTCATTGATCTTTAATACTTTTTGGTTATTAACTTAATTGAAATGTTAGACCATTTCATGGCTTTTACACAGTGTGCTTTTCCAAAATGTTGATTTTATTCCCCATCCAAATTTACTTCAGCTTCGTGATTTTACTGAACATATGACTCTTCAAAATCTGTAACTCGAATAATTTATATATTCTTTAGATATACATTACAAAAATCAATATTTATATATTTGTTTTCCTTACAAAAGAAGGTGTATATTGGAAGTGTAAATGTGATAAAAATAAATTTCTTTTTAGCATAAAATCTCTGTAGAACATTTATTTTTATAGATTTGGACGGAGTATGGAACTTTGTCTGATCGATGGAGCATCATCATTAAGAATTACCTAAGAAAATTTTTACATTAGGGACGTATATAATTAAAATTTGGAGGAAATCTGAATATGTGTTTATGCATTATTTTCTAGCAATTCAGTATTTCATAACTCTAAAGATATGAACTGCCGCATTAAATTATCAGATTAAACTGCAAATTGAATATAAAAACATTTGAAATCATGAAAGATTTCCCTAAATGGTAATTTTACATTTTTCAATTTATTAAGATTTATTCATTTCGGAATCAAATCTTAAACTTCCAGAATAGCCCTCGGTTTTGAAAATTGAAATACTAATTTTGACCCTGCTGTAGTACAGCGGAAAAGTAGACCCTTTTTTTTGGCATTTGCTGTTTCTGTTTTAAATGATGCTGCTTCATTTACATTTTGTCGGAAAATTCCAGGTCGTATTTATTATAAATGCCTTGCATTTAGATTATCATTTAGTTCAATATTTTGAAGAATGTAACAATTTTATAACTTGATTACTATTATCTTGTGTAAATATTAAGGCAAACAGGTGTTAAACCTTTTTAAGTTTCTGTTAAATTAACCAGGTAAAGGGGGAAAAAAAAGCACTGCACTAATAAAATATAGATTTGTTGCATAAATTAAATTTTAAATTAAAATAATATTTCTGGATGCTTATAATTACCGAATATTTTTGTATAATCGGCAAAATTTTAAAAGTATAATAGAAAATTTTAGGGTTCATTTATATATTTTTTTAATAAAGCTCAAAATTCTGTTGAAGGAAAATAATTTCCATTTATGGATGCTCAATTTTAAATATATACATATAAATTAAATTTTTTAATTTGATTTAAATGCAGAGCTTAGAGACTGAAAAAAGTATCAGCTTAAAAGAAGTAAGAAAAGGGGCTTCAAATTTATTTGTCAAGAAGCAATGTGACACATAAATCATGACACTTTATTATCGTGGCGCTAACAACTGCAATGCTCCATCGCCCATCGAACGTGTCATAAAAATATATTTTCAGTGATTTTTGGAAAATATCTGCCGTGACATCTTGCACAATTTTTCACCGTGTAAGATTGATCGTTTTCTTAAATCGGGGAAACACAATTTATAATGTCAGTCTTATTTATCATTTCTTGGTGAACTAAAAATACATAAAAATTTCAACTCGACGTTTACAGTGATTGAACTGCTTAATAAAAAAAATTTTTTATCAAAATTTTTGCAGTGAGCCCCCGGCTACTCACTTTTAAAGGCTTTTATTACATGTTTCATCAAATTTTTTTTCCTATGGTAAACCTAAAATTATTCTTCGTTCTTTTTAATGTATTTCAGTGCCTTATATCGCGTTTTAAACGGTTTCTACGCATTTCTCCAACTTATTATTTCAGTCTATTTTGTTATTCTTAATTTATAAACTTTAATCTTCTGTACGTCAGTCACAATTACGGTTACCTCTGCCGTACTACTCTTACGGTTACTGCCACCATCTTTTGATTGTCTCACGACGCATTTACTGATATTGTTTCAGTTTTCTAGAATTTTTGCTAAATCGGCTTGCTACATTCTTACCTCCCCATATGAAGTTAAATAGGTGTTTATTAAGATAATCTTTTCCCTTTTTCAGTTAATTTTATATAAATAATTTTATTATAAATAAAAATAATAAAATATTATAATTTACATAAAAGTGCAAAGTCGAAACAAATTTATCAACGTTTCTCCTTCGTCTAGCAACATTAATTTGATAAAGACTTTCTTTAACTTCCTTCTGTACGCGACAAAAGCCTTTTTTTAGGTATGTCCAAATTTTGTAAATCCGGTATTAAAAAATTTCGAAACACATAAGAAAAGGATACAATATTTTACTGGACCTTTTACAATTTTCTCTTCGCATAACTCACGTTAATTCCATTATAATCCCCACACTTCATTGGATAGTGCTTGCCTTTTCCCTTTTCCTCGTATTTCCCATGTATAATTTTAGGTTAAAATAAATGTGGCAAAAACGATGGAGATGAAGATTAGAATGCCGGATTTGTACCAGGGGCAATGCGAACAGTTGACGACGCGAAATAAAAATTTTTATCGCCAGGAATTTATTCTGCTTCTATGAAACGAAATGGATTTTGTCAAAGGAAGGAGAAATATATAAATTTTATTTTTGGAACACAGCCCACGGGGATTCACTCACAGTGCATCAGTGAAAATGATAAAACAGAGAGGAAACGCAGGAAATTCTTCTCAAGGGCGGAAAATGGTTCGTCAGGATTACACTAAATTTTATCTGGGTCGATCGTTTAGAATTGTTTTATATGAATCGGCCCCAGGTGGGTTACCAAAAGAATATGAAAAGGCGGAGGATAGTTGCTGATGTCTGTCTGGGAGCAATAAGGTTAAAGTAAGGGATTGAACGTTTGGCTGCTGCTGAACATTGCTGGAAGCAAAGATAACACGCCAATCAGAGGTGTCACACCAGTTGAAGAGTTGTTAGTGCTCTCTTGCAACCAATAATGTCACGCGATAGGGGGAGAACAATGCCGTGCATGAAAAAGCGAGATATTTGCAGGAACATGTAAAGCGTTCTTAGAGTAACATTCACAATGGAGATTAATAAATGCCTTTTAACGTATCTCCGGGCACCGGGACGAAAAAAATTCAACTTTTGGAAAAATATTGACGCTCTCAGAAATGAAAAGAAAACTAATGGATACATCGGAAAAAATCATGGGAATGGGTTACTCCATAAAATCCGATGATCGCCGTTTAAAGGAAATGCGTTCCGCTGTAAACGTCAGCTCACGACGATTTGCAAATTTTGTCTGCGAAAAACAAGCAGAATTCTTTCCAATGTTTTTCAGGTTGGAAAAGTCTATTCTATGGTGAAATAAGCTAAAAGTTACATTAAATCACATTTCTCACTAGCGGCGCAGCGAAGATGGACAGAAAAAAAAAGGTCTAAATCAGCACTTTGCTGTAACCGTGTTAAGTGTTGCGCAGGAAGAAATGAGAGTAACTAACTTAGAATTCTACAAAACCTTTTTTGTGCAATCACAATATGAATCTTCGTTCATCTAAAAGATGTTAAATATTTTTTTATTTTACCCGAAAGAAGAGAACAGACAAATTTTTATTTGATGCATCTGTTATTATTGCTTTATTAATTTTTGGCGGGCGTCACAGATGTAGGAGATTTATTTATGTAGAATATAATTTTCTTAATTCCATGCTGCTGCGATTGCGTGCAGCCAAAAATTAATTTTGATCCTTAATCTTCTTCTTTTCTTGTAAAACGGTAGAACTAATGAAATATAACATACCAAATGGTGTAATTTACTAATATTTTTTGCTATCATTTTAACTCCAAATTAGAATGGACATTGATTTCAGCAATTAGCGATAATTTTGATTACGTTCACACTTGACCCGAGTAATGGCACTGCTTAGATAAGGTTGGCCTGTTTAATTATATTTATATACATACACATATATTTTGCATTATAAAATTTCAGTCTGGTCACAAACTCCTTAAATAGCTGAGCATTTTGGATAACTCAACTTGCAGCTGTGAAGGCTAATGTTAGGCAAGCATTGAAGTTTTAGTCTTTTGCCAGCAGTTAAAAAGGAGAATAAGACTTAGAACAAGGCAAACCTCATTTCAGATATTTCAAGCTTAATCCAGCTCCGCGAAATTTCATAAATCTTTTACCGCCTCATCTCATCTCTCTTTTTAGTTTCATTATAACGAGTAATAAATAATTATTAATTGGCAACATACATTTCTGAACCATTATGCAGTTGTTCACTGCTGTTTCTAGTTGTGACCTTTGGTAACGATAAATACAGAATATTTAAAAAGTACTTACAGTTTTTTGGTAAGAAGATTTTTTGTACAAATCATTAGTACTAAAATCTTCAGTTGAGTTTGAATTTTACAGAAATAACTTTTTTCTGATTTTTCGAAAAATTTCTGCAACCATTTTTCTTCGAAATAACAACTTATTACAAAACTATCAGTTTTTAAAAAATCTATTTAATATATAAAAAAATAATTGCATGGAAACTAAAATATTTATAGCATGTGACATACTGATATATGCCTTAGAAGAATTTCCAAAAAACAAACAACTTTTTAAGTCTTCATATTGATTTCACACAAGTCAAAAACATCAGTCTGCAGAAGTGACATCAAAATTTATTATCTTTTCTGCAATATTGATGAATATGTGATAGCATATAGACGCTCCATTGACAATCAATAATGCAAAATCTGCTTGTTATCTGAAACAGAGATGCATTGGCATTATCACGAATTGTCTTTTTAATGTAACAATTGGAAAATGATCCCATACACAATGCTGGCATGCATACTTCGGCAATTTCAATTATATATATGTTCTGCTTTTCTAAAGTAATCTTGCTATGACCAGAACATGCTATCATCAGAATTCAAAGGGGCAAACTATTTCCGTCTGGTAATATGTAAAAGACTTTTCATAGGGTTTTAATCGGTAAGCGATCACTGCTACGTAGAAGATCAGGGCCTAAAGGATTATATTACTTCAAAGGAAATATCGTATCGTGATCCAGATGAATGTCAAGCATTTAACACTATACTTATGCCGAATAAACAGAATATTCATGTGTGGTCCAAACATTCCAAATTACTGATCCTTTTTGCCCACCAAGACAGAGCGATCGGTTCGACTTAATGCCTGCTAATCAAAATACAACTTTACTTTTTAATAGAGCTTAAGAAAATGTAGTGGATACTTCCTTTTCTGCATTTCCGTTCAAGATATTTGTCTCGGAAGAATTTTATTTTCATAGATTATTTTTTATACTCTGTAGAAATTTTTATCAATTTTCTGAAAATACGAATCGATGGGCATTAATATTAGTTTTTTCGTCCAACTTGGACGTCTTCCATTCCAAAGATAGGCGGTTTGTTGGCTGTTCTAATGCTAAAATCTATCCAGAAACAGGTAAAAATCAGGACATTTTTCAAAATGTCAATTTTTATCATTCTTTTCTGTTCACTTTCTCATTTGATTATTTTTTTTTGCTGGATAACTTTTAATTTGGGCCTTTTAGTAATGACATTTCTTGAAATTAACAGTTTTTCTTAATTCTGCTCAGTAACGGGCGATCATCAAAATTTTAGAGATCATGAAAGATTTTTTACTGCTTTCAAAATTTTTCAATGGAATAAACAAAATCGCAAATTTTTTTCTTAATTTATTCAATAATTTTTGAAGTTTAGAGAATTATTTACATTGTCATACTAAAAAGTCTCGGCATCTGTTAAAATTTTACAGCACTACATTGATTCTTAAGATAATTCTAAATGCAGATATGAATATAAATTGAATAAAAGATATCATAAAAATTATTGGTAGGTTTCATTATTTTTACATTAGACTTCATTCCGTAAAATTTTGTTTGTGCAAGTGCAAACCCGCAGGAAAGGGATCAGAAGTAAATGAAGCAAATTATTTCTGAATTAATAGATTTAATTAAAAAGGTTCTGTCACAAAGGAAAGCTCTTAAGAAATATTAATGATACAAGAAAAATCAGTGAAGAACAATTTTTGAAAAATTAACGGAAAATTTCTTACATAAAAAGGTTTCCTTGGATGCTTCTTTTCCCAGCCTTCCGGGCTTTCTTTTCACTTATTTCACTGCAACGATGAAAAATTTTAAGAGCTTTCAACGTCTATCAGGGGAATCCCGATACCTATTCTAAATTATAGCAATACTGAATTTTTAATTAAATAGTTCAGACACATCATTAAATGAAAAAGTGAAGTAAAATATCATTTGAAGCATTAAAAAAAAGAAAGCATCATTCAAGTGGATGCAGCCTTGATCTTGTGCAAGTGAATTTTCGATTTCTCTTGTTTAATTTTTCAGTGACGAATCGAAGAATTTCCTCCGACGGAAAAATATCAGAAAACATGTCCATTTCCTTGTGCACTTCCCGTTTTCAAAAGATCGAAAATATATTTATTAAAGAATTTATGAAGAGATCGTCTGGGAAAAATAAATGCAAACTTTGTGGTCACCTTTATAGATGTTGGTGAATTCCATTTTGTATTTATTCAAGTTATAATGTATTGCACTCTGCTATTTCGGACACGGGTAAAACTTCATTATTAAGTCTCTCGTGATAAATTATTCGAGATCCCGAGACAAAACAGGAAATTTACACTATATCAGATTCCGTGAAGTAACATTATAATTTGGTCTTTAGGTAGTTTCAACTTCATTGAAACAAATTATGGTAATGGATAAGGTTTGTGTGAGTTAAATCATCCGGATAGAAGTTGTTTGTTTAAAAGTCAACAATATTCAAAGCAGCAGGAATAATTTTTAATTTTTGAAAAATTGGCGGATAATTGACCGTGCCAGCGTAAGGCTGCTGCCACCACACTCAAATCTCGGTGCACACTTTCGGAGATCTCGTCGGGAGCGATCTCCGTTTCCAAACATGTGGTTGCTCAATTCGCATTCGCGGACATCTCAAGGAGCTACGATTACCGATTTGGTTATGGGATTCGAAACTCTGGAAACTCGAGAGTTTCTTGTCCCGTGCATCTTTCCGAGCACCGAGCTCTACCAAAAAGCGTTAAACCGAATTGCAGTCGAATTCTCGTGCTTTCCAAACAAAGCTTAAGCCGAATTAATGAATGAGGAAATGCCAAAAACTCATGGGGAAATGAGGCACCACTCTGTTACCGGACTAATCCAGCGGCATGTAATCTCGATGAGTTCGGTTCAGCTCTTAACTCTTTGTTTCTGTACCTTCTGTTGCACGACGCATTCGTCAAAGGTGACGAACGAGTCTCACCCTTCTTTGCCCCCGAGCATAGCTTGCAGCAGCAGCCCGCAGAGATCGGATTGTCACCGACGATATGGGTCAATCCGAGATATTCTTTGAACCGTGCAGGACGATCTTACCAAGTGTGCCATACTGCATGCGACGGGTCGCAACACATAGCGAAACCCGCCTGTTTCGCTTTATCTGGATTACGTTTGCGAATGCGATCCAAACACGTGCGTCGCGCTAAGCGAAAACCTGTTGTGTCGGCGTCCTATTCATTTCCGGAGAACGTGACGGATCGCTTACGGTCAAACTCCGAATTCGGTCTTCTTCATTCGAGATCGTCAAAATCAAATCGCAGTTCGCGGTATTCGAAAACTGTCAGAACAAAAGCTCGAACGTGGAAGAGATCGAAACCTCGACGAAATTTATAAACACGTTCGTGAGTAGATCCGCTGAAAGTTAGCAGACGTTTTGCGACGTCGCCTAATGCATTCGCTCGAGGAACCATTCCAACAGCGACAAATTGTAAATTTATAAAGTTCTTCTAACGTCGAGAATGCTTCGAGTAGTATCGCGGAGCACTCGAGGCACTTTCATATGGTAAAATTCGAGGAGTTCCAAAGCAGTTTGCAAGTTGAAAAAAAAATGTTGACCTATCTCTTCGCTCCCAGAAACGGAGTCAGAGTTGGCTTCGAAACGCAGGCGAAGTCACCGAAGACCTTTGCATCCTAATTAAAACGAGCCTTGGGTTCCTCCTGGAACGTGGATGCGTCGTAAACATCTTATGATATGTAATCAAGCAAAGCAATCCTTTTGTGGGGAATGTATGCGGGAAGCGAAGTAACATGCGAATTGCCGGACAAGAAAATCCCGAATGGGAGCTTTAGTTATTGCCTCCTCATCAAGGTAGCCACCCAGCCTTTTGGTGCTCTTGGTCACTAGCTGACCGCAGCGTCTCGGGATTAATTTATCCGAATTAGGTTGTACGAATGATGGGACGGTTCGGACAATTTCTGTCGAAAATATGAGAATCTAATTAGGAAAATCATCTTTCACGGTGAGATCACTTTTAGAACGTACGTACATCATATTAAGTCGCCATTTATTACGCACTTTACAGATCATCATGCCTTCATTCTCATGTCGTTCGTTGGCTTGGCAGCGAGGCTATCAATGACGGGAAATATTTTTGGATGAAAGTAACAGTTCATTTTCTGGATCTCATAAAATTGTCGAGGCATCGGATCGGAAATGCATAAAATTTCATCTTAATAAGGACGTTCATGAAGCCGCAACTAAGTTTCACCCGACGCAGAAGCGTGTGAGGCGATGACTCCTGTGCTGTCAGCCATACGACGGAAATCCCTGCTGTCGCCTCGACGAAGCAGTCATATCATGAGGAAGCGGAACAGCTCGGAATCGCAGCTTGATATTATGCCACTGTCACTGGAAGATGTAAGGCTTATGGCTATGAAAGGGATGCTTTAGGTTTTTCGTTCTTAAAGGGTTTTCGCCGCCGCAAAGACCTATGGTCACCGAATTATTTGGCCGTAACATGAAACTCCTCTTTGTAACACGACGGCGAACGTCTAACGCCTGGCCCTCGTCTTATAACTCGAATTTCTACACCATAAGCAGAAGGTACTGTCGTTAATGTGAGAGGTGTCGTTGCTTTCTATATATTTATCTCAAGGATGTTGAAAAAGATAGAGCGATTCTATTATCTCCGGCATCAATTCTACAGCGGCTTTCTCGAAGAAAAAATGTTTTTCATACCCGCTGCCTCTGATCCAGACAAAACCTTTTGGATTTTGAGATATGAATCTTCCCGATTTGATTCCAAAGCCAACTAGTGTTGCTCTTAGTTTTACTCTTTTCCTGCGTTTCAAAGAGTTATCAAGATCGGAAATCAACACTTCTGCGAACTTATAGACTTCAAAATCTGATGCCTTTGGAACGGTGAATAAAGGTGAATAGTGGTTGTAGGATGATTTGCGGATCTCTCGGTTTCAGCACCGAGTACATTAAAAATAATTGTACCCATCATTGCAAATCGCGCACTTGCATAAGAAATCCCGAAATTTTCGAGCCCCATAGTTTTTTGCGCGGTGGCTTTTTCTTCCATGGAAAATCCAATATTCGCCTTCTAATTAGCTTGGTAACCTCTTAAACAATCAATCTGCATGTTGATAGGATTTAGGATTCCTGCCTTGCCAACGTGACAATTTCTGAGTTCCGTCAAGTACATGTCGCACTTTTATCATTCACTTACCCGTTGCTTTTATTCTCGCAGTTCTGAATCAGTGAATTTTGTTAGATGTAAAGTGACGATTCCAAGGGGAAAACGCCCGAAAACTGGCACAGAGAGAACAAGATGTCTCGTTTTCGAGGTTTATTCGAAAAACGGAAAAAACTCGACTGCTGTAATCAGCGTCAATATACGAAATTCCGATGACGTCTATCTTCGCCCCTGAGTTTGCAGCGTCAAAGGACTACTACAGAAAGTCACGTAATCAAGCAGTTGTCCTAGACGATTCAGATTTCCGCTCGCATTGAGCCTCCCACCGTGATAGCATGTCGTGGGACTGCAGAGGGAATCCATGCCTTTTCTTTTGTCGAGCAAAAGCTCGGATGGGAAAAATCTCCCAGGTCACGTCTCTTTAGAGGCACCGGAGGAATGGTTCGTGGTCGAGATTTACTTTTACCCGAGCTGTACACCAGCAGCCTCTGCCCACTTTATCACGTGAGGGACAAAGTTGGCGGACGTGGGTCGACGCAACCGAATCCAAAGGTTGAGGCGGTGGAAAAACTGAAAACGGCACGGGCTGCCGCTTAACCAAGGGAAAATTTATCTTTTTTGACCGTTAACCGAAAGCCTTCTGCCGCTGATATCGGACCATAGTCAATGAACCATGCGGGGGGAGTTTGCTGCACAAGCTGGAATTCGCAGGTAAAGGATTACCTGCACTCGGATAGCCGCTGCGATCACCCGTATCTGGTCGGCTTTTCGCAGGAAAATTTTCATTTGCATACTTGAAACCTTCCCTACCATGATAAAGTAAGATCGTTTTCGGAGGCATTCTCACCTAATGAAACTTCTCGGGAAAAAACATTTTTCCTTTGGCATATTCTTGTAACTTTCCTATAGCAAATAGTATAATTTTTAAATTTTTAATTAAATCCGATATTAATTTGCCGACAATAAAATTATTAATTATTTCGCTAATCATTTTTTAAAATTCTTAAATTTTTTTTACAAGAAATAATTCGTTCCCAAATTGATATTCCTTGTAAAATATCAGCTAAGTATTTCAAGAATCAATTTTATGCCTTTACCGTTATATTATTCTAACGAATGTTGCATATACAAAGTGAAAAGTCTCTCGAATGAGAATATCATTAAATATAATACATGTATACAAAGCTGTAAGTCCTAATTTAAAAAGATATTCTCTAAGAATAAGAATCCGAGAAAAGTATTCTGTGTATCGACGTAAATTAAAATGAGATGTGCATAATTGTAGTATTTCTCGAAACGTATCTTTTTGTATGAGATGACGTATTTTCTTATGCAAATTGGTATAAATCTGTGCCTGGCCTGTGGGAAATTCATTTCTGCTTCTACCCGAGATAAAAACAATCGGAACTGCTGCTTCGGAGCCCGAACATGAATATTCAGCTCCAGCTCTGTCTCCGAATGCTGGAAAGGAAAATTTGGTTTCCACGCTTCCGGTTTTCTTGCGGTTCTATTAAAACGGAAAGATTTATTAACTGAGTTTGACGGGAGATGCACGCACTTCCAGTATTAACGGAAGTGATGCACTTCTAAAAATTTTCCCATAAGTGGCATTTAAAACGTTCACTTTCTGATTTAAAAAATCATAGTTGAATATCTCAGTGCCAGTGCGAAACTTGACGAAAACATGTTATTTTTATTCTTTTTCAGACATTCAGCTTCACAGCATAAAAGTAAGAGTTTGACGGTTTTCTTTTTAATTTTCGACGGAGTTGATGAAAGGTGGATAGTGCACATAAAAAGGAGCGTATGATGCTCAAATCTGATTTACTTCGCGAGGAAAATTCGAAAAAAACTTTTTCTAAAATACCCGAAACTTATTGTTTGAAAAGTTCAGTGAAAATTTCAAACTAACAGGAGAGGGATTAAAATTTTTATGGTCAAAATCATTTCTCCAGTCTTAATTTTGAATAAAACTCTACAGGTCTGAAGAAGCTACTTTTTGAAAATATTGGAGCGACACATTTTTAAAATTCCGGATTGTGATAAATGTACTTAAATATATCAAATAACATGGAAATGAATGCACACAACTTGCGTGATGTGAAAGGAACTCTTTTTGAAATGCATCAAGAGTGCATAATCCCAAATCTAACGAAATGAATGTGGAAAATGCTCTTTTACATCACGGGAAATTGGGAAAAGCGAAAAGCAAGTTTTGTAACCGAAATGGAAATAAAATCATTTTGCGATAAATGGTTTTTAGAGGCATTACCCGTTTCCGGTTTCACCGAGGGTGTCCGCGCTGATGAAATATCCTCTTTCTAATGATTTCGGTTTGGTGTTTAGAATCGAAAATTTTCGGTTTTCGCACTAACTTTTCTTGAAAGTCAGAATCTCGTTTTAAATGCTTCATTTTGTATTTTATACATGTTTTCTTCGCCCACCTACCCTCGGGAATTTCTGTCAGATTTCCTTTTTTTTTTTTTTCTGCCTTTAAAATTTCATCAAAATGTTTATGCATGACGAATGCCGGAACAGCTTCTACGCATGGGAGATTTTGGTTGCCACGGGAAAGCAGAAAAGGCAACGGAATCCGATGGCCACGAGGCGTTTCTTAACGCGGTCTAATCCGTGCTTCTGCATTTATTTTACTTACCAGCCAAGTGCCGAGAGAGGTTCTCCTCTCTCTTATATATTATTCTTTTTAGGAACGAAAAACTGAATTTAAAAAATCTCAACTGCTCTTCCATACGTCACAGCATGGCAAATTCTATCTGATATGGAAAAAATACCAAATTTTTCAAATTTTCTAGTTCCATTATTTGTTGAGTAATTTACATGCATGAAAATAAATGCGAGGAATTTTATTGTAACCCAATAAATTGATTAAATTTAAATATTTTACTTTTACAGCTAAGAAACATTGCATCTGCATGTAGGATTTGATACGTTTCAGCCAATGAATCTGAACTGATGCTAACCGATACAATTTTCCACTGGTTATAATCAAATTTCATTCTCTCCATCTCCTGAGATAATTCTTTTTATCGACAATTCAAATTATCCCGTTTTGCAAATAAATGGAAAACCATGTTAAAATACCTTCTTTGGTGTTTAAGCATTTTTTTTCATCTATGTTAGTAGGAGAGGTTCTCCTAAAATCCTAGCAACATGGGCGATATGAAATTATAAAATCGAAAAGAAAATTTGATTAATATTGTTTTATGTAAAATTGATAGTTTCATTAGTCGCAATTTTATTTCAATTAGTTTTCTCTTTTGTACCTGAATAGAATGTTGTCGGTAGTTTTTCGAATGGAAACGTGAGATTTTGCAGCTTCGATTAGTGAGGCATCGACCCTTTTGGGGACTCGGAGTAAGCAAGACTCTTTTCCGTGTGGAGATCATGGAAAAGGACTACGAATTTCTGTTTGCTTAAGGAAACACTTCACGATTTTTTCATGTCGACGACAGCACGCCTAAATGCGGAGAAAGGACGTCCCCGAGAAGAACGGAAAGTTCTCATTATGGTTTTAAATCCCAGAAGGAATTCCGATACGAAAACTTTTCTCATTTTTTTGCTCTTGTTCAAATGTATCTTATGAACAGAAGAAGGAATGTCCCTCGGATAAATGCGGGGCATAAATAACTTTACGAGAAGAAAGTGAATGAGCAGAGAGTGTGGTGCCCATTATTAAGAGAGACAGGAGGGATCAAAAGGCTCGAATATTCAAAATCAGAAAGGCTCGACTGGGGCCGGTTGATATAAAATGTTTTATGGGCGAAAGGAAAATTGCTATGTAAAATTTTCATCCTTCCTTTACGAGAACGTTAAACAGCTTCTGATTTGGCTTTCATTCGATCTCGCATAAACGCAAAAAAGCTCCAATCTCTGATCTTTTAAATGTTACTGGGGTCTGACTCTGTCATCTTAGTTTCTTCTTAAATCCTAAAAGTGCGTAAAAGTCTTTACGCACTTAGAAAATAAAACGAACTATTGCATAAAAATAAAAATAATATTTTATCTCTCTGCTACATATTATATGTTATATTAATGCATAATTCTTACATTTCACTTAAAATATAATATAAATTTTTAAATAAATAAATGAAACCTGAATATTAAATCTGAATTAAATTTGAATGAATATTAAATTTAGTTTATAAATGAAAGCTAATGTCAAGGTTAGGTTCACTCCTAACTCTTGTAGGTGTAATTATATTCTTTAGTATTCTTTTAAAAAGTCTAATTAGAAATTTAAACCAAACTCAATTATATTAATATTTCAAATAATATATTTAAGAACCTACTTACATGTTATTAAAAAATAAGACCAATGATAAATTTTTATGATTTCAAATTTTATCTACGTGTGTTTAAGCTAAATGAACGAAATAGCTAATTGTTTTTTATTAGACCAGAGACAGATCTGCAAATTGCAGCAAATGTTTTTATCCAAGAGCTGCACTTTTTATAGTCCTTTTATAGCTGCTTTGGTCAATTTTAATTCCTGGATGTTATTACATTTATGAGTAAAGTAATCGTGTGTTCTGATGAATTCCCTCTGGATTAAACGCAAACTCCTCTTGAAACTCAAATCGCTTAAAAGCCTATTTCATTACATAACTAAAAAATACCGAAAACAAAAAGTTAATTTTTTTCATTCAAAATTTTATATACAAAAAAAGTAGTGTACATTCAAGATCAGAAATTTTCCGTGATAATCATGATACAATCAAGGTTATAAGCTTTAAAGAGAAATATTTTCGGTGGGATATGGAGGAAGTTTTTAAGAGAGGTTATATATAAAAAAAAGGGTGGGAATCGTAGTTGGGGATGAAAAACTGTCGGAACTCGCAGTTTTAGGTTCAGGGCTTTAGTGCGGCCATTACTCCCACTGGTTTTAATAATCAATTTTAATATTAATAATTTTAAATTTATTAAACTCGTTTAGACATCGGGTTGATACATAAAGTTCTACTTTTACTTTAGTTAACAGTTTTCATTTTCATATATTCTGAATAAATGTCTATTAATCCCAACATATGTTATTGAAAATGCAAATTGGATGGTGTGTATGTTCTTGGTTGAAATATTGCTTTGTGCTTTTTCTTTCATCTTAATGTTTGATTTTAACCAAAAAATAATTAATTTATCTGTTGTTTGAGGCTTGTACTAAATTTCAGTATTAGTTTTAATAAACTAAATCTAATTTTAATATCTAATGATTTTTCTAATCTTTTAATTTTTCTCAATCTTTGCTAATTTTTTTAAACTTGGAAATTGGAATTTGTTTTCGCAAATAATATATATTTTTTATAGATATTTCCGTAATTAAATATTTCTTTTACAGAATTAATAAATCACAAATACTGTCATTTCGTGATTGCAGTAATAATTCATTTTCGGTTTATTCATAAAATTCGTAATTATCCATTTTCAGATGGACAGATGATGATTATATTTTGTCGTCTACCTATTTATATTTTAATAGACTGTACATGATTATAAAATAAAAATTAGTTTTTCCATGGAAACGATCTATACACCAATATCATTTTTTTCTACATTTCATCCAGGTTTGAAAATTAAGTAATTTTTTAACTGACCATAAAAGTTGTACCTATCAATCAGAAAAATTTATTTTTATTAGCTAATGGTTTTTCGTTCTGATTGCTTCATACAAAATCGCCCAAAACCAAAATCTCTATATATATTTCGTTTCATCACTCTGCAAACCCCACGAAATCCAAATATTTCTAAATCATTCAGAAAAAGAACAAAATGATTCAACGAGAGGAAAAAATTGAAAAAGCTCCATAAAAGTAAAAACTTTGATTGGATAAAATTGGAAAAGAAAGAGGAAGCAAAGAATGGCTGCATAAGGAATTTTAGAGATCAAAATACGAGAAAAATATTTAGCCACAATTTAATTAGCATCATTTGAAGCAAGATCCTTAGTAAATAAAAACAATTACTACATTTATCTGCAACATGTTAAAAAATATTGAAAATTCTGTTTGATTTTTGCCTTGTGAACAAAAAAACAGAAGATATTTTATACTTGCTTTTGTCACACAGAATAAGCTTTTCACTTGCATAATTCAATTACAAAATCAGATGTGTCAAAATATTACTGAAATGTGAATCAAATCAATAATTTCATCGAATGTATTATCATTTTTTTAATTCAAGATTACTAATGAAATAAACCATATGTTTCATCATTATATGTTCTACCCTATGCTTTTCTACAAGCTTGAAGTGTTTCAAATAACCTTTGATGTAAGATAAATTTCTTTGCTATTTTGCACTATGATTCTTCAGAATTTTATATAAAAAAAATTTGAATAATGATTTTCTTTAAGTAAACTTCTGTAGTAAACTTAATAAAGCTATAATTTCTTTACACTCATCAGAAGATAATGATTTCTTTTTATCTACACTTTGTTCATCTTAAGTTAATGTGTGTCAGTTGAAACTGAATGTTAGATTGAAAATTTTACTTTAAATTAATTATATTAAAAAGCTGATTTTTTCTCTCTGCAATACTCAGATTTATATTCTATTTCTTAAGCTCACGTTTCATGAAAATATTTATTCAAAATCTTTTATCGTTAAATTCCTCATATTTAAATATATCATTAGAGTAATTTTTTTTCAAATTTTGTGTCTTACATTGCTTACAGTTAAAAAAGTAAATATTGCATTTTTTGTTTTAAATTTAGTAAATAAATTTTGACAGATGATAATTTTTGTAACTGAATAAAAGGCAATAAAATATAATTATAAATATAATAATATTGGGATGAGAGAAAAATTATATTATTAATTAGTTAAATGTTATATTAATTAACGTTTAAGAGTCGCTGCTGATTTTGATTGGGGAAGTTTTAGAAAAAAAAGAAATCCTATAAATATTAATAATTGCGATGATAATAATTTTTTTCCCTTTTTAGATAAATTGAACGGGTCAGTCAGGAGATGCCAAAATAATGAAGTCTTAAAACGCCGAATTTAAAAAGAAAACCAAATAACTTGAGTATTACAATTTAAATTTCAGTTCAACTGAGGTAATATCATTTTGAAACATATTAAAATTGAATTAGAACTGAAATTGTGCATTACTTCAAATTTCAGTAATATTCAATTTCATTCCAGATGGAATGAAAAGTAAACAAAGGAGACTGTTTGAAGAATCACCCAAAAAGGAAAATTTCAGGTGTGAAAACTAAAGATAGAAGATGTTTTCATCGCGGTAGAGACAGGAAAATTTGTAGAATGAATCAAAGGTAAAATATAAAAGACTGCGGAAACAAATTCAGTTCGACTGTTGAGTTAATGATGGCGTAAGATTTTGATAAAATTTTAGTAATCGGTAATTATAATTTAGGAGCTTTGAGAGCTTTTCTTTTTAAATTAGGTAGGAAAGGTCTTACAGGGGATTTCTTCCTTGACGGAGAAGTTTCTCTTTTCTTAAATACAGGGTAAAGACCTCATGACCAATGCCCGGGTTCCAATCCTTGCTGCGAATCAGAATATTCATATAATTTTCTGCGTCCACGACTTAAAGTTCCCATTTAACCCAAGTCTCAGCTGGACTGAAAAAATTCTTCTAATTTTTTTAATCTTAACAATAAAAATCTGTATTTTTAAGGGCCAATTGAGTTATGTGTATTAAAGATGGATGCTTAAAAATATACTTGGCTTAGTTTTTTTTTTTGTTGTCCAAATTTAAAAATACTGAAAACACTTTACTCATTTTCATGTTTTATAATTTTTTCATTCTTTTGCTTTTTAATATAAAAAAATTTCGTAACATAATTTTTCTGAGGGTTGATAGTCAAATCTGAAAATTAAAAAAAAAAATTGCCTTTGTAAATTCTCATATAAAACATAATAATTTAAAATGTATTTCATTCCATTTATTTACGGTATCAGGATTTTTTCAGTTATCCCAGAAATTTCAAGACTGCGATACAAAATACAAAAACGAAAATTTGAGAAACGCTGTGCAATGCGGCAACAGAGGTCGTAGGCTGGAGAAAAATTATAAAATTCCACGATCGCAGGATCATTTTATAAAAATCTGATTGACATCCTCTTCAAAATTGGACAGCAGCTACGACAATCGTAACATTTAAATTGCTTCAGAGAATATTGAGCCGAAAATAAATGATTTCTTTTCTTTTTCATTATTGCATTTCAGAATAATTTTGCAGTAAACATATTGCTTTTTTTATGCCTTCGAATAAAATTAGTTAGTTAACATTTAACTTATAATAATTAACTATTTCATAGTTTTATATGGCTTCGAGTACAATAATTTTTTTATAAAAATTTGGAAGTAACACATTTTTTTAAATATCATAAATCAGACAATAAACTTACTTTTTTTTCGATTTTCAAAGAAATTCGGGAATTTAATATTAATTGCTGAGAAAAGCAAATTGCAGTTTCCTTTATTTGCAGAAAAGAGTATTTAGATTTAAGGTTCAAAGGCACAAAATCTTTCTTCCTTTAAATGAATTTTTTATAATCGCAGTAGGCAATGCGACGATGACGATTTCTTTTAAAGATTTTAAATATATATTACTGCACGCTGTGTTGCTATGATCGAACTTCTTTATGAAATTGGAAAGCAAAGATAAATTCGTGTAGAATATATTTTAGCAAAAACCCATGACTTTCTACCATACTCAGTTGATAAGTTTGAAAACTAAAGCGGAAGAAAATATCAGAATTCGAGAGCCCAACAGTATCCAGTGTATATAATGGAGAAGGAAACAATGTCGTTCATCAAATGACAATTGAATGCCGCAATCCATTATTTAATTCCAATTTTATTATTTCCCATGCTTGCATCATTAATATTGTTTTCGGTAGGCAGTGAATGCGATTCATTGCTTTCTCGTTGCAGATAGTGAAGAATTTCGAAAAATTCGCCTTCCAGGTGAAATTCCAATAATCCTCGACGAAGCATAATGTTAGGAATGAAATGCGGGTACTATGGATGAGTGAGACGTCTTCGCAGTGGGAGAGGATCCATGTTATTGTGAATTCAGGTGCCAGAATGTGGTTGTGTCAACTTCAGCAATGCTTTGCCACATTCCTCGTTATTTTCGGGGTGATGCTTCTCCAGGTTGTGATTGGTGTAAAAGGTAAGTTAACTTTCGAGGTTGAGAAAACAATAAACTCAGTCTCGTCGCCGGTTCCCATTTGAATCGGAATTTACATTTATTTTTCTTCTTCGTGGGATGGATGAAGAAAATGTTTTGCACCAAACGGAGATTTACGACACGTATGACAATATCTCGATGTTACATTCATTGTGCCACGGAAAACGTGGATTCCAATTTGAGGATATGAAGTCGGGAAATTGCACTTGGGTTTTATTACATTGTTCGTCCATAAATCTTTTTATCGCGTTTTCCACATTATTTATTGGCGATTTGATGTTAATACATTCCGAAAACTTTTATGAAAATATCATTGCCCCAGGCATTTGTCTATAAAATGACGATGTTAATCATAAGTTTTGAAAATCTAAAATTAATTTTATCATTCAGAACGCATTTTCTTCGTATTATAAAATATTCGTCGGTTCAATCTATTTCCATGAAATCATAATTTCTTTAATAATCAGTTTGAAGAATGATTGTCTTTTTTAACTTTCATTGGAAACATAATGCCACGTACCTTACAAATATTTTATAGTTCCATTCTCTGATTGTTTACAAAAAAATTATTATTAATAAATGTTCGTATCTACCACAAAATGCTACCAGTAGATCAGACTTAACATCAAGATGGTTTACAGATATTTATTCTTAATTAAGAAAGATATAAATATCAAAACAATTATTTTGTGTAAATAATTACCGCTTTGACGTATTATTCTCAACAACTGTTTATTTTTTAAATGTTATAGAGTGGTTATAAAATTAACATAATTTATTATTATGCTATAAGAGTCATGATTCTTATATCATTTGTTCCCGACAGTCTAGCACTTAGTACCTTTATAAAAATGTACAATTTTCTAACTGCAGACTCAGATATAAAATATGGCGCCATATTAAAATTAATTTCTTAAAAATTGTTTTAAAATTATATTAAGTCAGAAATATAAAATATCAAATAGAAAAACGTGATTGACTCAATTCCTTCTTTTTACTCTAAGTGATTTCTATCTGGAACAGTCAAATATTATTTAAAGTCGGAATTTCAAAAATCTTGATGAGACTTTAAATAGAAAATAAAAAATTTACACTTAAACTAAAATGCGCTGAACTCTTATAACTAGTAATTTAAAATTTTTCATTTCTAACGTTTGCCATATTACTTTTAACTTTGTCTTTTCTTTGTGTTTCCTTCACTTAAGACTAAACTTTTCCCACCTGATTTTCCTTTGCTGCTTTCTGACGCTTTTAATTCTTTTTCTTCAATTTTGCACATCAAGACGATTCATTATTTACTTTTACATATCAAGAAAATTTCATTTCACTTTTTCAATCCATGGGATTTAACTTTCATTGCTGAGCCCCAAATATCTAATAAATAAATCAGTTTAGTATTTGAATGTTTCCTGTCATTGCAATGACATTTTTCTTCCTCTGTGTTACCTTTAAACTTATGATGTACATATCAAATGACACGTTTTTGAGATCTAATTAAAGATCTTTTCGAGCTGAAGGAAGTTTCATTTCATCTTTTATGCGAATATTGGTTTCTTCTTGCTTCTTCAATAAAAAAATTTTTTGTTTTTAATGATTTGTGACTTTTATTTCTTGCCGCAAAGGAACATAATTAGGTGACAGACTTCTAAATCTGGAACTTGTTAGACTTTGTCAACTGGTATTTTAAACGGGCTACTTTAGGTCTTGATTATTACCTGGCTGACTTGTCTAAGTTGTAAATTAACCGTAATATATTACATTGCTTACTTCGAACCCATCCTTCTCGATTATGATTACTAACGCTGATTTATTGCTTTAGTTCGTAACGAAATTTTAATCTAAAAGTTTGTCCATGCTTCCATCCGTCACTAGGAAAAATTAATTAGGATTTTTCGTGTATTTTAAATACAGTAGTCTGCTTTATGATTAAAAAACAATTTTTTCTCCGTTTATATTTTGAAATCAATTGTAATACACACATTTAATTAGAATTATAAAAATATCTGACACTTATTGGAAAGCAATATTGCCTTGTTGCATTCAATGTCAAGTGAATATTTATTGTCTTGGTCTAATTTTTCGATTTCATAATTAAAGGAACATGTATTTTTCTTTGTCAGTTCTTTGGTATAGTCTTGAAATAGCTTTTTGTTTTTCTACCGATTTTCCGTTTTCTCCACCGAACTACATTTCTGTCCTTCCTTGATAACAGACATTTGTCGAACTTTCCACAACATTCATTTTTAACTTAAAGATCTGCATCAAGCATTGAACATTCTTTTCAGATTTTTACCTTATCTACCTCCTGGACATTATACATGCACTTCTAACCTGTTTCTCTTCTTTTTTTTTATGAGAGGTTCTGCATATCAGACTCACTCATTGTCATATATTCTTCATCTCTGGAAAAAAAATAAACAGAGTTGTTTATTTTATTCTTGATACCCTTTTCACTCGTCATTATGAATTTAAAGAACGAGGAAATTTTTTCAGAGTTAGGTTAGGAACTTTTTATGGTTATGGAACCTAAACAAAATATACTATCAAAATTGCTGAAACCCAATCATATTTTTAACAACTGTATTGAGGAACTCCACTGTCATTTGTGAATGTTGTTTTGTGTGAATATAAAAAGACTGAACTTTCTTCATTGTTTTGCAAGTTGAAATGAGAGTTAATTTTCATTCAGTGTTCATTTTGTTTTTCTAAAAATAATAAAGAGACATATTGATGAGTGTTTGAATGATGAAAACTCAGTAAAAATAGTGCAATTTACGTCATGAATTGAAATGCATGTCACACTTTATTAAATATAAGTGTCACATTTGATGGATGTTTCAGTGGAATACCCTTAAATGCTTTTGCAAGTTCATAAGTAGTTTTCAGTATAATCTTCCTTCAAAGAAAATCTCAATAGAAAACTCGTAGACTAGATACTCTATTTTTTTTTTAAATATCAGAAAGAATTTTTTTTAATATTTAATGATTTATCGCTGTATTGAGAAAACCTCAAAAATGTGCATATCACATATATATAATTGAGAATTTTAAAAAGTAAATCAATACTTCAATTTTTCAATTGTATTTCAGTGTTAATGATGATATGTTTTCATAATTAAGTGGAGACGGATAAAGTTGTTTTTCTTTTATAGCGACTAAATGTCTTATAAATTCTATAGTAGTCAAATGACTTTTTTTTCAAACTCAAATCCTTAAGATTTGCCATTTTTTTTTTATATATATTATTTTTTTCATTTTGCCCTTGTAATTATTAATTTTTTTTTATTTTACTGGATGATCAGTTTGCTTTGATTCAATCCCTAAAATAGAAAAATTTTACTTTCTCTAAGATTATATTAATATCGTCAATTAATATACAAAAAATGTTTATACATTTGTTTTGCATTTTACTGGATATGTCAGAAGATGCATCTCAGACAAAGAATTTCAGCTATTAGAAATATTTATGTTTATGGAAAAAAAAGTAAAGTTCCATGGATACTATTCTTCTGATTTTCAAACTGAAATTATAAGCGTTGAATAATTACTTTGTTTAATGACAAATTAGTAAATAATATATTTCATGACTGAAAATGTATAAGAAATATTTCATTAAAAAATTAAATCAATTTCATTGCTTTTTTCAAAAAAAAACTTCATGGGTTTATTTTTTCTTAATTTCTATGGCAATATGTATAATATACATTAAAGTGAAGAAATTAAAATTTGTAATAGAATATTGAGAGGAATTTTATATTAAAAATAAAGGAAGGATGGCATGTCGTGAAGAAATTTTGTATATTAACTGCCTAAGGTTAATATTAAAAGCATTCGATTGAAAATTTTTTTTATCGATTTTTAGAAAAAAGATTAACTTAATTTAAGAAAATTTTTTTCCTTTTTATTAAGATTGAAATTAAATATTCATATGCCTTAATTGAGGGAAAAAACTGAGTCGGACTGATCACAACTGAAAAGGTGTTCACAAAAAGTAAAAGAAATTTCTGCTTTATATATTTAATGTCGAAACCAGACAATTTTTATTAGCTTAGGCAAAGTGAACAAAAGTTCGATACTGAAGCATAACATGAAGAGATGTTAAAATTTTGCTGGAACAATATTTTTCGTTACGAAAAGCTGAAATTGAAACATGGTGCCGCACAACGGAAGTTTTTTTGTTTTATTTATCAAGGATTGCCATTTGAAAGAGGATTATTTAAGTTGAACTCAAAATATATCAAATATTTGAATTATATATGAATGTTATTTTTCATACTTGGTAGTGCTATACGTCAGATATTATCACCGAGGTTAATGGGAAAAGCGACTTGGCACTTCTTAATTTGGATTTTTGTATGGTTTCCATTTTTACTTCCATTCCGATTTCAGCTGCGGGGGGCAAATCTTGAAAATATTTGAATCTCGAGTCTTATTAAATCAGAGGCAGCAACAACGCAACTCGCAACTCGAAATTCATTAAGCGTCAGTGAAATATTATTAAAAACTGGTTTAAAAAAATTAACGTGGCTCATCATCCTGAATATGGAGAAGCGATTCACAATAAGAAAGAATGATATAACTAACTATAAGTCCTTTTCCTTATGTCAAGAGCTTATCCGTCTCCACATTTGCTTTTTTCTCAATGCTCTAAGGAAATTGATATCCCACTGTGAAAACTGATTGATGAATCTTTTCATTACCCAAAACTGGCATCACTTCAACCTTCTTGTCATTTTACATTCATTAGTTATGCTCAAAGACAAATCATCCTTTTTCGAAGCTTATCCGACTTACTTTGCCTTCTCTGAATTATTTCTAGATTGCTTCTTGTCTCTCACATTATTAATTATACTACGAAGCTGAGCCTTAATTATAATTTTTTCACTATAAAATTTCACCTATTTTTCAGTGTCAAAATTTTATTTAGCATTTGCCATTTCTAATAAAAGCAATATTTTTGAGAATTAATAATTGCAGATAAGTTCCACCTGGTTTTGGCAAGTAAAATGAAACCTTTGGTTTATGCCGTTTACCAACTATAAAATACAAATTTTATTTTTTTATGAGTTAAGCTTGGGAACAGAATAATGACCGTCTTCTTTTTCCTTCCGAATATGTATGTCTCTGCTATGCCAACTACATACGACAGTTCAGTGATATTTCATGGCGAATCCTTGAATAAGAAAAGGAATTCCTACATCAGTATTCTGTTTCATTTACATTAGATAACTTTTTGAAAAACAGTGACTTGGAAAAATATAACTATAATTATTATAAGAAGTCTGAGACTTCGTGACTTTGTTAAAAATCACAACTAGATCAATTCAAGACGTAAAAAAATTATTTAAACTTCAAAATAAAATATTCTGTTTTGTATAAAAACTTCTATCATATACATAAAAATGAATGGGTGAATGATAGTTTGCCTTGCTAATATAATGATGTTTAAGAAGGGCCATTTTTCAGTGGCCATTTTCATTTTTCAAATCAGTATTTTTAAATTTTCTACATAATCATAATAAATAAAAAAAATTATTAACATTTGCTTATGAGAGGTTTTTGGCATCGCATAAATCTAAAAATAAGAATATATGAAAATATTTTCATATAAATAAAAAATAATTTTAAGTTATTTAAATTATTATGAACAACTACCGCTACATAAATCTAATTTTTATGGAGAAAATTATTAACTTCTATTCGAAAATATGTACGCAAATTTCGCTATTCGTAAATTTTTTTCATTAAAAATGGTGAAGCTCGATTATAGAATTGTAATAATAATAAGATACTTTGCAGAGTTCAAAATTTCTTAAAATAAAAATTCTAGTTCCCCCGCATCATGAAAGCTTTTATTAAAAAAATTTTTTCTTTTTCTAACTCGAATCACTATTGCTGTATCCAATTTTGAGATCCGACGAAGTTTTAAAAGTTTAATTTTTTAATTTTTATTTTACTGAATACAATTTTTTCTTAATGTCATTTCCTGTTTAGAAAACTATTAATTTTCGAATTTTTCTTGAATTTCAGCTTTTTATCTTCTAAACTCAATATTTCATAAATTTTTGGTAGCCAACTCATTAACGTAAAACTTTTAATTCTTTAAGGAAGAAAGTTTAAAGGTAAAGTTTTACTCATTATTTTATCTAAAAATAATAAAACTAAAGTGAAACGAACCAACAAAAATTTTCTTTGAGGTTCAACTCTTTCTGGATATATTGCCACCTTTTTTTTTTCAGATCAGAATTCAATATACCCTATTTCAATAAATTGTAATAAATTGTGACACAAAATCAATTTTTTGAATCAAAAAAGTTTTTTGTATTTATTTAGTGCTGAATTTTTCTCTATTTAAGATCAAGTTTTAATATTAAAAAACATCTGTTGGTTTAATTTTTTTTAATGTAATTTATTTTGTGTCGGAATCGATCACATATTTAATCATTACAATGTGTCATAGTGTTATTTTAATTTAATACTGTGATATAAATATTTTTTTAAATCCTCAGATTTCGTCTTTTAATTCAAACATCTATCAGAATTAAAGTGTAATAGTTTTTGAAGCAACATCTCATGTTTCTCAAATTATTATCTTGTTTCATCGTTTTGAGATAAAAATTAGTAATTAATATTTTTCGTTGTATTTTTAAACAAACGGAAGAAGGGTAATGGTTATATAAATGTTTTAATATTTAAAAATGTAATTTTTTGACCGTTACTTTTCTGAAAATTTATGTAAGTTAAATTTAACCAGAAGATCAAAAATAAATAATTCGAATGTTCTGAAATAAAATTCTGAAATTTAATGTTTCGATTAGTAATCGGACTTACTTTTAAAGAGAAAAGTGCAAAATGGATGGATCAAGGTGAAAAATATATAACATATTCGTTATGGAAATAAGTTACTATCAAAAAGAGGAAAAAATATATTAGTATCAATTTATATTCGCTAAACTTCAGAAAATATTGCTTTATTATGGCTCAAAAGCTGCTCATTAGAATGCTTATGCTCTGAGCACCATTATATCATTTATTTCATTTTAGCTTGGCAGTTTTGAACTAAATGTTAAAAAACTGATTCAAATATGAATATAAATAAAACAACGGATTAAATGCAAACCTGAGAAGCATATATAATAATATAATAACGAAAAATATAGTAATAAATAATAATGTCAATGTATATATAAAACCTCAGTTAATTTTCTTGAATGTGGGATTTCTAAAGGAAGAATGCATAGAGCACACCACATATTCTCAATACCATTTTCCCATCACTGAAAATAATGTTAATTTCTAACCCGAGGCCTTTACCCAAACCTGATGTGAAATTTAAAAATTTTCCGTCTCACTGTTAAAACTAAAAAAAAATTCAGGACGCTATTTCCGCATACTACATAAAGTCATTATTCACTCTTTTTGCTTTATCTTCCCCGTAAATTTTTAAAACTTTATTATGATTTATGTCGCCCGTGGAAAATTTTTAAATGTCATTGACGAAAATCTGTTTTTATTGAACATCCTGCTAAGGTATAAAAACTGAATTTATGTTATTTTTTTTTCATACAGGCCTACATTACAAAATTTAATACCTTATGATATTTGAATCATTTTTAATTTAACAGGTCTGTAATACTAAAATTCAAAAATTATTTATATACCTGAAAGTGTTTTTTGTCATACGATAATTAAATTTAAAAATTAAAAACAACATAAAAATATAAAACTTTTATTAATTTTTTATACTATTGTGAAGAGCTGGAAATTATGGGAAAATTAGTTCTTAGAATTACAATCGTGTTAATTTGTGAATATAAAAGATAAAAGTTTAAAATAATATTTATATATATACATATTAACTTAATTGTATACAATTCCTTACATTTATTTATACACATTTTTTATTTTTCAACGTAGCAAATCGATGTGTTATTATTTTCTATCGATTTTGAAAAATCGGACGGAAAAGAACTGTGTAACAGCTTATTTTCTGTTAATTTTCACAGGCTAAATGGCCAAAGCCTGCTAAAGATACATGCAAGGGAAATTCTGCCTTTTTCTCAAAAACCGATTTCCCGCTTTCCAATTTGTCGGAAAAATGAGTTCTCTAACTTCTTTCATCATGCGAAGTCCTTAATCGGATCTCACCTCATCCTTGTCACTCTCACGTAGTTCTTATATTGTTTTCCATTGTCAGCTCATACGGTTTCATTTTTTCCTACATAATCCCATGTGTCCAAAAGAGCATTGTGGAAAATTCAAAGCGAATAGAATCAATGGATTCGTCTTTTTTTAAAAATTTCCCGAAACCACGACCATGACCGTAAAAGCGTTTTCATCTAACATATTCAATTCACTCGTAACAATGTGAGAAAATGCTTTGAAATTATTTATTTCCATGTTAGGGCGAAAGTCATAATGATGTTATTTAAGTCAAATATGAATATCAATAATATTTTGAAACTGAACTGAATTTAAAGAATGTTCATGAATTTATTATGCTTGGATTATTTATTAAAATATCCAGCAATTCAATTTTTCATCTCGTATATCGATTTATGATTAAAAAAATTTAAAGTGCTGCAAACACTAATTAAAAATAATCAGTGACAATGGATAATTAACAATAATTATTTATGTTTATAAAGAATTGTTATATTCACAATTTTTATTTGGTGTTAATAATCTGTTCTTATAACATGGCATGGATCATTGCCGGATAATAAAAGCATTTAATGTAAAACAAACGAAGCAATAAGCCACAATTAGATAGCGGGATAAATTAATAGTATAATGACTAAAATAAAATTCTTTTAAAATTTTAATATGAAATATACAGTGTAATTATATATTATTTTATTCACCGCATTAACATATAAAAAACTTCTAATTCAAATTTCATATATATCTTTTCAATGATTAATTTATGCGTTGCATTCGAATGCGTCAAATATGCTGATAAGCGGTATAGAATGCAAGGAATATTTAAATTTTCAGATTCTTATTATCAATCAAAAAATTTTTTTTTTGCTTTTAATATTTATTATTTGTCGAATGAAGTAAATAGTGCAGCTTTATGAACTTTTTTTCCGTAAGATCTTACGTATTGGTGTCCCAAAAATCCGAATAAATTCGCCGGATTTTGACGCACATTTCAAATCTTTTTCAGAATCTCGATCTTTGCTTTCCGTCTTACAATAAAAGCACAGAAACTATATAGTTTGCACTTTCATAAAAGGCTACTTTATCTATTTGGCCGGCAATCAATTAAATCTTTCTGCGGATCAGTCAGTATTGACGTTGATGAATTACACCGGGAGAAAATTTCAATGCAAAAAAAATCATTTTGAGTTTTATACGGTGGCGAGAAAAAAAAGATTCGGATTAATGAATAGATGGTACAGTTCGGAGGGAAAATCCGATTTCAAAAAGCGGTTGAAAGGAGATCAAATAAGACGTCGAAATCATTAATGCCCATCAGTCAACTTCGAGGGAAAAAGGGAATTTTATTTCTGAAAGGATAAAATTCCGAAAATTAGCTTTGACCCAAACCCAGCGAATCTGAAAATCTGAAAATTGTTGAGTAAATGCAATGAGGTAAATAGATTTTCGAAATCATCGCTTAACGAACTCTTCGCCTTTGAGTGTTCGTCTATTTAAAAAAGTCTTGTTAATAAACTCTCAAGTTTGATGGTTCCGAAGGAAGAACAAACCTTACCAATAATAAATTCCGCGCCTTTGCTTTTATGTATAAAACGTCTCCGCGAACGACAGCTTTTCGTTAAATAATTATATATTTTGAATAGCCTTCTACCCTTTCCGAGTTCTTTGTTCTTGTTCATTTATTTATATAACCGAATAGTTTGAAAAGTCGAAAATGCTTTTTTTTCCCCCTGCTGATAATAACCAATTGGTAGACAAATAACAAAGATTGGAAATATTTTCATACGTTAAGTCCTGCTTATCTTGCCCCCGCTGTTATTCGTGTTATAATATATTTTATGCAGATTAAACTGAAAATAAAAAATTACCAAGTGCAATATATGATGCTTATCATATTAAAAAATTTAAGCATCCGTCAAGAAAAAAGCAGCAATGCGTGTAAAATTCTAAAACGACATTCAGAAACATTGAGTCACTCGATTTATAAAATACATTTTTTTTTAAGTTTTAACAATAAATCAATCTGAAAATCATTTTATTTTGATCACAGCATTATAAATTTTAGTGATGTGGCAAATGTAAATTAAAATTTTGGAGTATCTGTAAAAAATTTCTGAGTTTGGTTTAACGCAGAACTTATTCTAAATTCTGCAGCACTTTTTACTTGGTCGAAGAATCATATTTGGCATCATTAAAAAAATATCTTTGCTGAAAAGAATATCCATGCAACGTGACATCTTTGGCAAATTCCGGATGTTCGGCATTTGTTTTAGCAAAACCGTTCGGAAAGAAGATGAATTTCATACAGAGTCAGAGGCGGAAATTGATGGAAATAGCAATGGAATGTAATTAAGAGTGATGTCGCTTTAGTGCTGTTGAAAAAGATAGAGAAGTAGATGACGGAGTTCGGAGACCATTTAAAACCGCCAGTTCAAACAGACAGGACAACTCGGGCATCACTGTTAAGGGGTAGAAAAAGTCAGGTTTGAAATCTGATCAAAAGATGTGGTCCTCTGCCCAAAAGAGTCGAAAAAATGCACGCAGGAATCAGTGAAATATTTCATTGATAGAAGTAAGCGGAAAATGACCAGATCGCTTATGAAAGGTTACTTTTGGTGAGAACTCTCAGGATTAACAGTCAGAGAGAAGGTAAAGAAAATTATAACAAGAATCTTTCACGAAAATATATTAGTCAAATGGGTACTGGCAAGGAGCAGATTACAGAGACTTTTTATCTCTGTAAATTAGGTCAAGAAATAAAATAAATTTAACTTAACATGTATTTTCCTTAGTTTAAGTACGATAAGAACTTCGAAAAAAAATACATGTGAAAAAGTTTCTTAAACTTTGGTATGCGTAACTTAAATCTTTTCAAGGAAGCCCTAATTTCAAATTTTTGAACTTGAGAGTTGGTTAAAGAATCAAACTTATAAATGTTCTCGGTTTAATTTTTAAAAATTTATAGTAAGAAATACAATTAAAATCTCAAATTTGACTTGAAAATTGTGACTTATATACCTTATCTTTCGATTGTCACTGCAATTTTTTCAAGATATTTTTAAATCAGTATTCGTTATATTATATCAAATTATTTTTATGATTTTGGACTAATACCTTACAATAATTTAAATTTGGAAAAGGTATTTAATTTTTTACTCAAGCCCACTTAAGTAGCTTTAAGCGTTACAATATGCGTAATCATCCTGCTTAAGAATTTATTACATCTTTTTTCACATTTTGTAGATATAATTTTATAAATATATTTTTTTTAAAACTATAATTTAAGGATTAAACATAAATTATAAAAACGTTTAGTATATTTATAATACACAATAGAATTAGGCATATAAAAATTTTACTGCTTTAATTACACAAACAATTTTTCTTTACCGTCACTTAAATTATACAATGATATCTTTCTTATACGATCTACTTTCATGGCGTTTAGTCTAAATACATTGAAATAAGTAACTCCTAGTTTCGAAATATAAATGGCATCTGTGGATCTCCAGGATTTTATCTTTTTCCCAGCTGCTGATCGCATTGTTTAAGCTCAAGTAATGAATATTAATGTAGCCGTCTTGTAAGCTAACAATTTATCTGATAGTTTTAACAATGTACGATAATTTAAGGTTCGATTAAAAGGGATTATTATTATTATTATGTTTGAGGTCCGAAGAGGGGATAAGATTCTTTGAAGATGGATTTTGTCTTGATGGGATATCCAAGCAAAATTTCTCCCGAAATTTTCGGTCTAAAATTTGAAGCGTTATATGTTATGACACGGGCTTTTGGTGGATATTCGCCTTTGGGAGTGGTAAAAAGCTTTACCATAAATTCCTGCATAAACTTCAGTTGATGCTGAAAATGTAAAGAAAATATTTAATGGGGAATTTCTCTCTTTTATCTTTTAGGCACCGAAGTGAAATTTCTGTCGCGTCTCTTGGATATTTAAGGACATTTTTATAAAACGAATTAAGTACCTGCAATCGAATATCACTTTTGGTTTTCCGGAATTTGTCTGAGAGCTGCGTATGAGTACCTAAGGCTGTAGGAGTTGTTGCACCAAAAAATGCTTGATTTTTTCTTTATTTGTGTTCATTTCAATTCTGTAATGTGATGGGTCGAAAATATCCAAAGAAAACAGCCATCCTGCAGACGATCGTGACAGTTAATGTCCTTTATTTTAAAATTTAACACAGCAGACGAAACTACAATGTAAATGTCTGTGGTGAAATAAAATCTTATATTTATATATATATGTTTACTCGGAAATTTCCTGCAATATTCGCCCACAAGCACACTAAATCTAAGTTATTCGGAGTGTTATCTACACATTACGATTCTTTTCTGTGGAATTCATCAGAAAAAGTTTTCCTGTTTTTTGCGGTCCTTTTCCACTCGATTTTCGTTGTGCTCGATGGAATGTGCTTTTTATGTGCCTTGGTCTCTTCTTTAAATTACGATTTTTATTTATTCATCACGGTGCCTTTTTCAAGCAAAAAGTATTTTTTTCTTATGATTTAAAACGTTCTTTGCCGCTTTTTTCTTGAAAGATAAATTCCTCCATTTTATTCTTTAATATTCTCTTCTTTTCTTTTATTCAGGCTTTTCTTTTTAATTTTGGAACATATGCATTGCAATAAATATAATCCAAGTGCATATTCTTTAAGATTTATCTGTAATACTGAATCCCTTAGTCTAAAACGGAATATGTTATCCTAGAATTGCAGAATCATTGGATGATTACAATATTCAACAATATTAATTTCCTTATCAAGTGTTGCAGTATTTGGATCTCTTAATCCTAATGCCCTAATTTCAACTGTTGGATTCCTTATTTCACTTTCAGTAGTATTGGATAAACTGCAAAATCCTTAGAAAAAATCCATAAGGGACCTAAAGAATCTCGAGCTCTATTTTGTTGGAATTTCCTATATTTCCTTAAAGGTGCCATTTAATATAACTTTTAGACCTTAAATTTTTCCCGGTTAATTTTTATAAAATTAAGTTCGGCCTCCAAACCTTCGAATTCTTTTCGAGCTGGGGTAAGGTTTGAAGCTCGGAAAAGATGAATTAAATTTTTTATTCTTCGCAGCATCTTATCCTTTCAAACAGGTTGAAAGCTTGGCACAATTGAAATTCCATTTCCACTTATGGAACCTGAAATATTTTTAATAAGCTACAAAATATAAGTTGTGTTTTCTTCGAATTTTTCTATTACACTTGCAACAGCTTTTGGCGAAAAGGATTAAGACATTCAAAGACTAACCTACCTTTATGTACAATATCCACAATTACATCATTAGCTATTTGTTATACGTACAAATTGCATAATTTACGTACAATTTATACAGCAGGAGTTTTATATTTGTTTGTTGCAGAATTACTAGAAATCTTAAAAATAAAGAAAAAAAATTTCTGCGATTTTTCCATTATATTCCACATCATTTTAAATAAATACTCTGGTATTATGGGGGTAATATAGATATGTCTATATTAATGTACACATCAAATATATATTCGTAAATAAAAAAAATTTACTTTTCGAAATTTCAAAAATTATTTTACTTTTGATACTGAAAATATATAATTTATTTCATTGTTTTTTATTTTTTTCTCATTTTTGTGTCAATGGATTTTAACCTGTTTTTTCAAAATATTGATTTTCCATGAAATTTTAATATAAAAATATTTGGTTATTTCCTCAAGTACTGAAATTTATAAACGGAATTAATATATTATAGTTAATATGCTAAATTATGAATTTTTATTTTCTATTATAACAGTTAAGATATTATCAGTAGTATACAAAAATACATAGCTAATATTCTGAAGGTGATTATTGGTAGTATTCGAATAACATGAGTAATCAAATACTTGCTTAAAGCGCAATATTTTAACTACGGTTTTAAGTGTGAATTCGGATGTCGAATTTTAGCGAATATTAAAACAAGTGATAAAAGACTGAAGTAATTGAAAAACGAGGCAGATTTTTCACAATTTTTACAATCTGTAAAAACTGCACTGGAATTAATTCAATTATCACATTTCCTTTTTTTAACATTTTCCACTTTTACGCGCCAATCAACTTAGTTTTACCAAGCAGAATTTCTAATAATATTCTTATAATAGTATTAATTATATTGCACACATTAATAATAATGCTTAGTATATTTATGTTTACTTCTGTGAAGTTAAGAGTAAAGTGCTTCTCAAAACTTTATTTTGAATCGAAGTATAAAATGACTTCAAAAAAACTTAGAACCATTTATTTGTTTCATTACCTTAACAACAATTATTGCATGGCTCAGGTTCAAAGAAAGAATTTTCGGTGTTTCCATGTATGCTATAACCGTAAAATATTTGAAAATTATATTCGATTGGCGATTATTCAGTTGAATATTTTTTGAAGCAATTATATAACAGAAGAGGTAAACTTATTTCGTATTGCTGAACAATTATATGCCTCATTATTGTACCAGCATTCAGTTCTTTGCGTTCTATACATTTCAATTATGTTTAGGAATCTCAACTTATATTTGGATTAAAGCAGTGTTTTTTTTTATAATAAAGAAAGAGGCGTTTTACATTCGTTCAGTTTAGTCACTACTATTCATCTTTTTTCGAATTGTCCTCCTTTTAGATTAAATAATAAATTTTTCGTTCTATTAACCTGATTTTATTTCGTCGCTTTCTTTATTAGTAATGAGATCATTTTTTTGACGGATAGAGTTATTCTAAAAAAAAAAAAATTAAATTTCGCTGTTTGAAAATTTTTTATGACTGGAATGAATGTAAATTAGCCTTAAAGATTTTATCGAACCTCTCAATGAATAATGGCTAATGCGATCAGAGCTGAGTAACGATTTCTGGCATTATGATCTATATAAGCAAACTGGCTTTTTATACCTGTCACGACTCTTCCTTAATAGTTATGAGATCTTTACGTTTGCCCCTTATAACAGATCGTTGGATTAAACTTAAATTCATTAGATTTAGGCCTATATAGGGATTCCGTCCGGCCAAAGATGACCGTAAAGCCGATTAAGAAGGCAGAAGAAAAGGGATTTAAAAAATAAAGATAAAAAATTAAATCTCATTTTTCGAGGGTGAAAAAGCAGGGAGAGGCTGGAATGATGAGAATAAGAAGGCCGTGATAAATTATCTTTCTTAATATATAAATTCGCAAAACGTGGATTTCATTATTATTTCTAGCCTTATTTTGAATAATCGATTTTATGTGAAAGAATGAAAATACCTTCACACTAGATAATTAAAATATGTTGTGTTTCAAGTTAAAAAAAAATTTGAACATTATATTAGGCTGATTATTATTTATATAAGTATGTATAACACAATATATATTTTATTATATATATTTTCATAAATTTTTTTACATAAATTAAAGAAAAAATATGTATGAAATTCAAAAATTTTGACTATGAAAAAATTAAAATTCTTGATCGTGGAATTTTGGTTCAATTATATTTTTGATCCAAAATATTCAGAGTTAATTCTTAGCACCTGGTGTACGAGACCTTAATTATATAAATAAAATAGTTGTAAAAATTTTTTATAATAGGACGCACAGTCTTCATTTTACATCTTCTTAGTATTCACTGTTAACTGCATGGTTGCAACGACTAAGACGAGATTTTGTGCAACGATTTGTGTCTGATCCATTATATTAGTTCGAATATAATAAATATTACGTTGATGAAGAGTGGGGCAGCTCGAAAATGAAAAGAAATTCATCTTGACATGTGTGGCTTCGGTTGCCATCACAGGAGCATTACGCGGTTAAGTTCAAGAAGTGATGGCGTTGTTCCCCCAACAAAATCAACGTTGATTATTGAAACGAAATACATGAAAAGGTTTTTAATTTAATGTTAGATTTTCCTTTATTTTTTGCATCAATAAAAGATAAAGCACCAAAAAAAAATTTGATGACGGGACCGTAATTTAATGAAAACCCAATTTGCTTGTGTTCGGCTGAGGAAATGCAAACAGCTCTGCCGCTTTAATTATTTTCCAACTCCGGTACAATATTCAATCGGAGACGAAGTGGCGTTTGTCATTTAGGTTTACAAGGGTTCTGGAGGTGCCACCTTGCCAAGGATGTGAAAGAGTAAAAGATTTAGGGCCGCACTGGAAATGAATTCCAAAATTGAAGTCATCTGGGGGATGAGATCCATGGAGGTGTCACCTCTTTCCGTTCGGATGCTGCAGCTCCGCCTCTTTCCAACTTTTTCCCATGGAAATCGATTAAAATCATTGGGAATTTCACGATTCATTTAAGCCTGAAAAACGTTTACTTCATTTCATTATTTGACGTTTCCAATTCCCTTTCCGGTTTGTTGAAAGTCGTTCGATGTCATTTCTGGTTCCTCGCACTCAACGTTCCACGTTATTGCACTAGTGAGTGGGCAATTGCTTTTAATTCTAGAAAGTGCCCAAAAACTAGTTCTGAAACTTTTATTTGTCTTGATGATTTATTAGTTTTGATGAGGAAAACCTACAACTCAGCCAACTTTTCAATAAAAAAAAATTTATAATATCTACCTGTGAAAGATGGACAACGTCAAATCAGCACAATGAAATGAACAAAAATAGCCATTACATTTGTTCGTTTTGATTTTTTTTCTTCTGCTTTTATTATTAGTGCTAACTATTTGGTATCACTTGCACATTTTTGAAAAACCTGCTTGTGTGGTTCAGGCAATGATGCATGAGAGGTAAAGTCACTTGATTTTCGGTTTCCTTAAACGTGATATTTTCTTTCTGATTTTATATTCTACGGTGAATGCAAGTATTGATGATATATTGAGTTTTATATTTTCCAATTAATTATATTCATCAGACGTGGAAAATGAATAGTGCGAATGAATTGTAAATTAATGACTGATGTCTCAACAAATTGGCAAAATCAAACCCACGTCTTAGTCGAAAAGTCGTATTCTTTCCGTAGCCTGATACAATCTATACAATAAAGAACCTCTGTTGTTATACTCGATAAATTTCGTTACATTTCATATTATACATTTTCTTTGGAATTTTTTCTAATTTTAGAAAATAATCTCAGAATCATACGAACCATATACAAATAAGAAGCAAATGAAATTTCCACAACTGAGAAGGTGTCTGTGGAAAAAATAGTCGGAATGCGAGAATTAAAGAATCACCAAAACATGGATATTCCCCTTAAATTTTATTGATTTGCAATTCATTACCAAACAGATATGAGAGAAATAATTACAAAAAGTTTACATGATGAAAAATTATTGTTCTCTTACTTTTTAGCACAAGTAAAAAAAAACTGAACATTTGAAGCTATGATAAAACATATAAAAATATGTTATCCCGCTGTTGTTATAAAAATATAATCCATTTCCCGCTGTTTTTTGTGTATTATTTGAAATATTTATTCATGTACTGCGTGATTATTAATCTTGTATTGTTTTTTTTTTTGATTTTACACTGATGTGCTCTGGTATCACGTTATGTATTATGGTATCATGTTAGAAAATCATGGTAAGACTTGCTTGCGTTATGATTGAAGTGAACAGCTAAGTGAATTAATAAGAGAGCAAATTTGAATGCATGCACTAAGTATTTCTCGCCGAAGCGGCAGAATCAGAATTCGATGTTAAGCTGCAGCATTAAATCATTGGTGGTTATAAATTTTTTCATTTTATAACACACTGGCAATGAATTCCTCTTCACAAGTGGACGTTAAAGACTGATAATTGCTAAAATTTCGAGTTATTTAAGAAGCAAATTTCCCACTCTTTAACTTCATACCCCGTGAAAGAAGTTTTCGCCTTTAATTTTTTTTAATTTTCAATTGCGCCCATTGATGGAAAATGCGAAAGAGCAGGGAAAATTTTATACCGCAACCCTCTACACTCTCAAGTGCGGCGGGGCGCCAGAGGCACACCTCGAATAACTGCAACTTAAGTTGACGGGGTTCTCACTTGCGAAAGCGTTGCAAGGACCTGAGGGTAGAAGCTCAATCCAGTTGGCGCTTCGAACAACGAAGCTACGTTCCCCGAACATAAGAACGACACGGAAATCTCTTAATTTTTGATGTCGCTCAACGTAAGTTCCCCGACGCACTCGCAGGCTAAGCGAGGGCCTCGAACTCTTTTTCGATTTCGTATCAGTCCATATTTCAATTGCTGCACAGCCACGAACTTTGTTTAACATTATTTATTTATTAATATATATATATTTTACAAAAAATATACATTATTTATGCTATTTATTTTATAATAATATCTAATACCTAAATAAACTCATCAAATCGATTAAGCACAAAAGGAGAGGAACAAAGAAAATTTTCACTTTCTTCTATTCATGGATAAAACAGATTTTCCACCACTAAAAAGCAATTATCAGGTGAGTGTTACTTGAACTATCTTTGTCCATTCTTTTGTAGCTTTTATTTTCCGTAACAAGTCCAGTTCGCTGGAAATCCTCTTTCATCAAACTATTTTGTGGCTCTCTATCAACGTGCTCCGGAGCTGCGGTAAAATTCTCGTTTGGCTTTGTTGTAAATGTTGCCGCATTGAAATCGCCTTTCATTACATAGCTTAATAACGATTCTTTTAACTTTAAACCAAGGTACAATTTCAAATTTTTCTCTGTTTCTGTCGCTTTTGAAATTTTCGTCCTATCATTTCGGTCAATCAAAGGGATTTATTTTTTTTTTTGTATTTGGAAATGAAAAAATCACGACCAAAGTTATTTGGTTTATATTTAGAACGCTTAAGAGAGTTCTCAAGTGTATGCTTTTGTTTTAAATTTATTATAGCAACTAAAGAATTTCGTAATTCCATAAACAAACATTTTTCTTTATCTTAAATAGTTGGTTGCTTCCGTTCGATGAAAAAATATGACATGCTGATTCTTCTACACGTCAATCTGCTTTAATCTGTTAAAAAAAAGTTTATACTATAATTGAGAAGAGTACGAAAGCGAGAGGATTTTTATGTAAGGAATAATTAAATTTCCTTAGCGAATGGCTGGAAATGAATTAATTAATTTTGTGGCATCTTTGTTAAATTTATTTGTAGACCACTGAAAATAAGATCCTATAATATACTGCGCAAAAATCTATCATGAGAATGTATTTGGTGGAAGGAAATTCTGTTAAAGAATTTTTCAAATAATCCAAATCTACAAATAGCGCTTGCGATTTACAAGCAATTGACATTCATTAATTGCTTTATTCAAATTTTACATCAAAAAATTTTCTTTAGTGAAATATCTAATTTGTACGTCACGAACTCTTTCGCAGATAACGTTTTATATTATTTAAGGTTTAACGAAACGTTGTTTCTACATGATGACGGCTTAAAAATTATTATAATTTTATGATTTTTAATTTCTGTTTTCTTGACGACGTCAGATAAAACATACATTTTAATACATATATGTTTCACAAAATATCGGTTTAAATACAGCGTAATTTCACGTGGTTAGAACATCTATTTTAAGGAATCTCAATTGCAACAAAAAAAATTTCCTTAACTTCAGTTTGTTTATAAAGTAATTAATTGAGTTGTAAAATATAATTCTGTGAAAAATTTAAAAATGATACAATTTATTGTCTTTTTTTTAATTTTTTAGCATTTACTTCAGACGTAAACTTTAAAGACATCAATTTTTAAAGTAAATCTATATTTATATATATATATCTCTATATTTAAGATACATCTACATTTTAATTATTTTTTTAAACTACTCAAATTTTATCAGATTGCATTGATTCACTTAATTTTTATAAATCGGTCTTAACTAATTTAAAATAAGGTCTGGAAAAAAATTGGAGATGACCGTTGCTGCTAAGTTTTCATATTTAATCTTAATATTATAATATTATATATCTAGCAAAATGAAAAATAATAGAAAATGAAACGCGGAGGGTTTTATTGAGAACCGTTTCTGAATGATAAATGGTCGTGTAAAAGAAAAGAATATCTATCTATGAAATTTTTATAAATTGAAACCTGGCTTGCATTGGCCTTTTCGAAGACATGATTTATTCCTATATTTTATGCCAGTAAGAACCTTTTACCATTTTCCTGATTTTATCTACTTTCAGATATGGAAATCGTTACCCAAAGTGCTGCAAAATCTTTCTGAAATTCCCTAGCATTGAAATTTTTTTTACGGGAAAAATATGAAAGAAAATTCATTTTCAAATGAATTCAAACAAATTTTTCACATGTAAATTTTTAATCAGAAAACTAATCTGATATTAATTTTTTCCATTAAGGATCATGATCGTTGCTGAAGCATAGAACCAAGAGTAGTTCTCTAAGCATCAGGAAAACGTCAATTTATTATCAGAAAATTAAATCCTGCGACGATAAATTTCGGTAAAATATAATAAATGAAATATAATGATTCCTTTGGCTTATGAATTACAATATTATATAATTATGAATCACAATATGATTTAAATTTATACTGATATTATATGAATTTATTATGATATTATATCAATTATTTTATCTTTAGTAAAGAAACGGACAAGGTCAGTACACTACATTTAATGATTATTTATGTCTGTGAGACTAAATCCCAATTTCAGATTTGCTGTGTTTGTTTAATTCTGTGTAAATTCATACAGTGATTGATTAAGGGAAGTGAATTACGCGCTTTATAAATAATTTAAAAAAAATTTACATATTTCTATCAGTTCGAGGATTATACTTAAATTAAGGAAGATCTCTTAAAAAAGGTTACTATTAAATTTTATGTGTCTGATGAAAATGGAAAATGTCTAAGAAAAGGATCGCACGAGAAGAATACAGAAAATTGCTGTTGTATAGAATGATTTTATTACAGACGGCAGAATCCAGAATTAGATATCGAAATTACCCCGAATGAGAAGAAAATTTTAATTAGCACGTGGGAATAAATCTCAGGTTACAGTTTTGAATAAGATTTAAGACTTTACTGAAGTGAAAATTTCCTTTAAGGAATATACTTATTATACAATATAGGCAATTATTAATTTTTTTAAGTATTAAAGATCCGAATAAGATCTTAAATTTTATAAAATTTCTGGTAAAGAATTCAATGCTGTAATAATGGAAAATATGATGCAACCATAATTTGCAGAATGAAAAACGATAAATTATTGTAGAGTAAGAGCCGGTGATTTTAACCCTAAATATTTAAATCTAAAACAGACAAAAAATTATTTTTTCCTTTAATATAAGTTCATTTTAAAGACTTACAAGGAACTGGATAAAGATACATTAGCTCATAAGTGCGTTTAAACCTATCTGATATGAATTTGCATATTATATGAGATAGACTGTTCTGAAAATGACCATTTTCTCTATTTTCCATTCACCGCGCTTAATTTTAAATATCGTTTTGCTCTTCGAGGCAGATGGGATCCTTATACAATATCGTTAAAAGATTATTGTTTAATATTGCAATTCACATGTTGTAACGAACACTGAAGATCGAATATAAAGCTTTTTTCAAGATGACCTTTAGCATCTTTAATATTTCAACTTTATTTGTTTCCCGCAGTTTTCGACTGTTTTTTTGCTCGGTTTTAGATTTTACCATCTGCTAACTCATGTTATAGGGACTAAAGGTAGTACTACATTTCTATTAAGCTTCCTCTTCAATATAATTCAAGAAATCTGAAAAACGAAACTGCAACACAAGTGTAGCAAAGTGGGACCTGCAGCATTTTCCGATTCCTTTTCCAAAAATCAGTTCTGTTAACGAATCTCTGCAAGATTAAATCTGGAAAACATTTAAGTTTCTAAATATTTTATTTATATCAATATTCATTCCAAGGAGGGCAAAATAAATTGTAATAACTTTTGCCAGATTAAGTTATTTATCATACATTATTTTAAGTTATGTGATAAAGTCAATACAATATCAAACATCATAAATGATAAATATTTAATAATTTTAAATCTCTATGAGTAATAGAAATTATATTTATAAGACAAAAAAATGAAAACAGAAAAAAATGTAAAATAATATAAAAATATATAAAATAAAAGAAATAGACAAAATTTTATGTAAGTAAAAAATATTCATCACCGCTGTTTGGGTAAAATAATGTAAAAACCAATGTAAAACATAAAAAAAAAAATAAGAATTTATAATCATGATAAAAAATGATAGTGATGAACTCAAAAGAATAGCGAGTGACCCAAAAATTTGTTTTAATAAAATAAGGAACACTTTTGTTAAATGCAGTGCTACTTTAAGTAAAACAATTCGATTTTTTATTGCTTTTTCAGTTTGTATAGTTTTATTTTATAGAATAATATAGGGGGGGTCCTTGCATAACATGCATTTAATTATCTACCTCTTGGCCAAGCTGTTTAGGTTTTCTATCTTTTGCAGTAGCACATTTTCCTTTTCAATTTTTTTCTTCGATGTCATTCAATAAAGACAAATCTTTCTGCCAGGTCTGGGCAGAGTAAGCATAATTCTTATTTTTTGACAACAAGAATTAAATCCCTTATACTTCATATGTAACAGGTTTCGATAGTTTTTATTTATTGTCTTTCTATAGGGAGGCAATAGACTAAAAACGTTTATTGCGGAAACTTAAAAAAAAAGTCCTGCGATTGATTCCATTTCAGCATTGAATGAAGCCTGTTCATGAGAGACTCCAAGCGTTAACAACATTAATTTTTATTCCAGATTTAAAAAAATTTATTAAATATACTTTATTGGAAATATTTTTTATTATTGATTTTTTAGATATTTTAGGGTCTGCGATTCAAATTTGCGTTTTAATTTATCTTGGGATATAAATTCTACAGTTTTTCTGTATGCAATCTATGGTCCAATTATTATTCCATGTAATAATTAGATGTTGAGTATTTTTAAGATTGAAATTTATTTGATCAATCCAAAAAACTAGATTAAAATTTTGATAGTAATATTAAAAATAATAATAAATTGACGATAAGATTTCCTTTATGATTTATATTTTACGGATGAAAGCTAAAATGAAATTTGGATTGCGATTCAAAGGCCTGTATGAGACTTAATTTGCGGAAGCTTTGACTTCCTTATTGTCGCATTTGTTCGTTTAGAAAGCATTCTTATTTTCTAATACTCGAGCTTTCGCACTGTAATTTGACATATATCAGAAAGCAATATCCCTGCCTTCGGGGAGAATTTCTCTTTGTTTTAAACCAAAATTTCCCCTGTAGCACATCAATGGTTGGCAACTTTTAGCTAATGGAGAAAGTTGCCAATTTCCATGGATTCATTCTGTTTTTGGGCCGAACAAGAAAGCCATAAAAGGAATCACAATAAGGTGTGGCTCTTCATGATTTTCTTCACAAATCCCGTTTACGATTCCAATTCCCGACACTAAAAGTGTTTTTGGATTTTGGTCAAGAATCTCAATTTTGATGCCGTGGAAGCAGGTAAGAAGTTTTTTCAACTACAAGCAGATCGCCGAAGAAAAATTTCACAAGGATTGAATATGAAACACTGTTGGGAAGACAAAGATTAAACAATATTTATGTTTTAAGATTGTCAAAAGTAATCAATGGAACTGATATTTACATTGCCTGGCGGGACGTAGAAAACAGTTTTTGTTTTAATAAGGAAGTATTTCTCATTTAACTCCATGAATTCTCAATTGCCTCTTGACTATCACAGTCTCTCTCATTCCTCGCATGCTCTAAATATAGTTAATAGTCTCATTCATTTCTTGAAACTTAATGTAAAAATTCTTAGACAAACCATAAATTTTTAAAAGATAAAACTGATTAAGGTATTTATTTCCATAAATTTTTGATGTTAAGGTTTATTCCTATCGATTACGTATGCTTAGGAGAATTTATTATAATGTTATATTATGATAGCCAAATCTTTTGTCGGTACTAGTGATAATGATACAGAAATTGTAAAATACATTAGAATTATAATATTATATGATATTTATTTGGAGTAATACATCGCATTTCATGTTAATGTGTTATATAAATTAAAAGTATTTCATGATGAATTATCAATATCAAGTTAATGTTGAGACAAAGTCTGGGGAGTTTAGAAGCTTTTTTTCCTCGAAGTCCATGTTTTATTAGTATTTTAATAAAAATTGCCGAGTTTGAACTCTAGGAAAAAAATTTCAGATCCAGAAATGAATGAATTGCTGAATACTTTTCTGAAATTGAAGTTTAATATGATAGAAAGCAGTTAAAATGAGTCCTTTGGCATTAGAAAATATCAAAATTCCCGTAATAGCAGCTCTTTGGTATGAAAAAAATGATTTATGTGAATTTTTAAGGAGTAACTAAAAATTCATATTTGTGACAGTCGCAGAAAAACGGACGGGAGAATGACATTTTGATGTACGGCACCAACTGCGGCATTTAATTTCTTCTTTTAATTCATTTCATTCAAATCCAAGCATTCTGCATCACGATTTTTGACTTCAGAATCGGATTTGAGCACGACTTTTATGTTAGGTATTTTACATATCGTCTTACAATTGTTTCAGACGATGCGGAACAATAAAGCTTTTAGGACATGTTCGTGGAAGAAGAAACGTTAATGTTGCATAAAGGGGAGGAACCTATGGGTGAAAACCTTGCCTGGGGGAACGCTGTCTTTCCCTGTAATCATTTATTCAGAACGTCGTATTCTCCTATTATATCACGTAGATTCCTTATACTTTCGGTATCATCAATCACGCTCAAAACTTCGATTTTTGTGAGTGTTTGTACTAAACTATATATATATATACACCCCAAAAATTTAAAGGAAAATGATGGTAAATTTTTATGAAAAAAATTCCGTTTTTACTTTCTAACTTATTCAAATATAGAAAAATAATAATTTTTTTTTTAGAATATCTTGAGAAAATAAAACTCGTAAACTTTTATGAACTATCTATAGCTTTCATCGTCATTATCATGTTCTTGCAACACATTAGTTGTTTTTTTTTTATAAATGTCAAAATGTTCGCAGATTTTCTTCCTTTTCACCTACCTTCAGTGTCATTCGTACGCAAAGAAAATTAACTGGCAGATTAGATCTGAGCACAATTATTTTTATATCGTAATCCTATACTAAAAATACATTCACATAAAAAGATTAGATAAAACACGAAGAACTTGATCTACTTACCGATAAACGTTTTAGAAATGTCTCATCTTTTGTCAGAGGTAAACGGTGAAGCATTGCTTACAGAAATATAACCTTTTCACATTGTTTTATTAGCCCATATTTTTTCTCTTTCTTTCCGCTTTATGTCTAACTCTTTTTTATTCAAAACCAGCAGTTTTGCTTTTCTTTACATACATTGTTTATTAATTTTTAAACAGCAGCCAACCTTCAATAAATTATAATTAAATTACCTTCAAGTTAAGTATCGTCCTATTAATTTTTTAAATATATCTAATAATTTGAAAACTTATGATAATATTTATCTGTTTTTCTTTTCTTGTCATTGCATGTAAACCAACACTTTTTTAATTGGCTTTTTTCTTGCTTAGCATGAAAAATTGCCGGCGTAGTTTAATTACAAAAAATTGATTTTCACAATCATATTAATTTTTTTTTTTCATTAAGTTAAATTAACTTATTTATATCATAATTTTATGATGGTCTCGAAGAAAAAACAGTTCAAATTAAACATTAAAAAGAAGAAAAGCTTTCGTAAGTGAAATTGTGTAAAATTAAATTGTTTCACTTAAATGAAAAAGTCTAAATTGATTTATATGTATTTGAATGAGAAAAAAGTAATTTCGTGTTTTGATTTTAATATTGTGAGAAGTTTTGTTGCTAGCGATTCCAGTTTATGGTTTATCACAGTGAAATACCGAGTCAAATATTTTTTTTGTAATAAAAATTTAATTTATTGTTCTTAAAAAAAGGAATATCAACAAGAAAATAATGTTAAAGTTTGTTTTATTATCTTGTGTTAGTATAGAAAATCGATTGTAAAAAGATTTATTTAACATGAAAGGGTGAAGAAAAAAGAGATGTAATAAGTTTAAAAATGTTTGGAAATTTGGCAAATGAAACGAAATTTCCTGTTCCGATATAGGTGGAAAACTTTTGGTGTCCAACTCATTTACTGCCTTTTTCAGGTCTTCAAGTTTCTAATTTTCCAACAAACGGGAAGCTCAGGAATGCCATTTGGCACTCCCGTTGAACGTTAATTTTTTTCTCTCTATTTGAAGCTATTAGAAATTGGCTTTCACCGGATTCTATCGGGTTGACAAAATGTCAATGAGTGCCGCATTAATTCCTTGATCACTTTTGTGTGATAAAATTCCTTTCATTTTAAGGGAATTACTTTAGGTTCGCTTTAAAAATTTTTTCTGGAGCTTTTATTTGGAAATGAGATGACATTTTACATTGTATACGGAAGTTATCCTGGAAGGATAACCAAGAAGTCATCCTGGAATTAATCAGATGTAACAGGATATTAGGAAATTTTATGTATCTATATTTCAGGCAATAATTTCACTTTAGAAAAAGATGTTCATAATTACAAAAACACAAATTTTTCACGTAATCCCTTCTGATAAATGAAAACCTTAATTAAAAAAATTATATTTAAGCAATGTCTTTTAAAATTCTTTTGCTCTTTTAAATTATCTATATCCCATTTTGTTCAAAATAAGAAATCGTTGGCATTTTTAAGTGGCTCTTATATAAGTCGTCATAATAAAATGTCAAGTCTTCTTATAGAATCTTTATGCGGATAAATTTTTTAAATTATTAGAATTATTTTACGCTGAAAATTATTAAAAATATTGACTATTTTCATATTTCTATCAATTTATAATTTTATTGAATTAGTTAAAAAAAAAATTTATTCAATTTCAAATAATACCAATTGATTTTGTTTTAATTACAGAGTATGAATATTTTAACTGTTATAATTATGATTATTTGTTTCTTTCACTGAAACCATGATGTTTCAATTTAAAATCAAACGTAAAAATTTTCATATATAAAAGTTGATTTTGTTATTTTATATAATTTCCTGAAATCAATTTTAGACGAACTTTCAATTTTAGGTATTTATTTAATGCCTGTATATCAATAATTTAAAATTTAGTGGAATATGTTTTTTTGATTTATAAATATAAACCGATGAAAATTTAGTAGTTTTCTGCTTATGAATAAATTAGGCAAATATTATTTATTAATCGATGTGAAACGTCTTTATAGCAAATTTAAAAGGCAGAATATTTTCAGAATATTTCCTCACCTGAATTTATGCTAGTCTGATATTTGATATTTTTACAAGTTTGCGTTCTCTGTACAGAAAGATGAGCTTTATCCAATACAAAGATTTTTTCCTTCTTTTTATTTTTTAATTTTCATGCATCTGTTATTACTGACACTTCTCTTATCGGGAGACCAAGGTTTTTATCAGGTTGGCAACATGTGCGAGATGCCACTTTCCAGAGATTGTTTCCCCGGTATTACAAAATTAATTTAATTTTTTTTTTTTATTAAAACTTTAGAAATGTATAAAAAGAATTATATATCTTCATATAATGAATGTCTACTCTTTACAGTTTCAGCTATGAATTTTTATTCTTTTTGTTAATTAAAAAGAAGAAAAGAGACTCCGCTTTCTCTTGTAAAAATTTTTGAACAAAAATTTTAAAAGTCTGAATAATAAATTTTCTCCATTACTTTTCCCGTTTTCAATGCTTCTGCGGTGTTAATGGAATTTTTCTTTTCTTTCCCACTACTTAATGTTTAAGTTATGTTTCGTTTTTGTCTTGAAAATATTTTAATATTTATGACTAGCTATATTTTTTGATTTACTCTAACTTTGGGGCCAAGATTCTGATATTAAAGGAAAACAAATCTCTAATTATTTGAATAAATATTTGAATATTCCAATTGTCGCATTTTGTACGATTTAAAATATAAAATTCATCTTTTCGTAATCCCAGATAAATAAATACATTTATAAATTAGACACCATCAAAGACTTTATGTCATGTCAACTTTATCTTTCTCCTGGGTTGCTGTTTTTAAAACTTTCTTCGCTCCCATAAATACATGTTGTTTATGACAAAATTAATTCAAAAAAAGTCAAATAAAAATCTTGGAGTTGAAAAGATGGTTGTTCATGCTAAATAGAGTAAGGACATAGATCGAGAGTTTATGTTGTGCGAAATACTCTTTTTTTCAAATTCTGGCAAGGAATCAAGGTAGAACTAAGTTTCATGTAGCTATTGAAAGGATTGACTAGCAAGAAATTGGTTCATGTCCAACTCTCTTTGATAGAATGTGCAATAAACGGCATCTATTCATAATCAAATCTTTAAGAAATTTAAATAAATATTTAATAAATATTTATCAGCCGCCTTCTCATTATTTGTCAGAGCATAAATCATTTAAAATAAATAATATTTTAACAAAAAATTAAAATATTCAAAATTAATTTTATACAATTTTTAAAGTGCATTTATATTCAAAAGATAAATTCCCTAAGAGACTCTTGTCTAGGACTTGTTTTTTTAATAAAAACAGTCACAAACTTTGGTACCAACTCAGAAACATCCCCTATTTACTTCTCTACTAACTATAGAAAAGGTTCTTATGTGATGTAAGTTTTTACACAATAATTTTATCCTATTATATTTAAATCTGGAATGGAAATAATCTCATTGAAATTTCGGAAACCTTCATTTCTAGAGAATATGAAAAAACTGTACCCAGCAATGTAATTTTCTTCTCATATACTCTTGCTTTGATTAAAAATATAATTGCGTTTTGAAATAAAAAGTTATAACTTATACTAAAGGGTGATCCAATTTAAGCAGCATTATGAAGGCTGCAAAAAGGTTCCTTTATAATTAAGAGAGATATTACATGCATGTCAGATGCCCATTCAGAATTTGAACTTGCAGAGACAATGTTTTCTATGGGCATTTCCGTTAGCTTATATAACTGAAAATATCTTTTCATCTAGATTTATTTTGACAATTTTTTCAATATCTCATCATCATTTCAGTTTTTTTAATTATACATTAGGAATATTCATTTTGTATAAAAAATATCGCTGGACAAAATAAATTCAAAACAAACAGCGGTTATGAAAGAATAGAATTTGAAGCAATTATTTTGTTAATGTTTTTATTTTTTCGTTTCATTAGATAATTTAAATAATAAGCTTTTTTAATTCTGAAGCAAAATTTCGATGTTGATTAATTAATACACTAATATATAGGGATTTTTTTTACAATACATATATCTTATCTAAAGGACTTTGTCATACGTAAATCATTTGAAGCTGCTTAGAATCCTACTTAACTGTAACAGAAAGTCATTGATAATGATTATATATTGTATTGCGTTGCAACTCCAAACTGTTAAAATTATATTAAATAAATTAAAAATTTAAGTAATTAATTTATTGTTTTGTTTTTTCATTCAGTCTTTATTACATAGCTATATCGATCATTTTCATTTATTTTTGAAATTTGAACTTGCAGAAGCAATTTGTTTGATAATATATTTCCCCATAGTCTATGTACGTAGCATTCCATTTTCATCTAGATTTACATTGAAAGTTTTTTGATATGTTATAATATTTTCAGTATTTTTAAAAACATTTTTTAACAATTATGGATTTATTAAATAAAGTTATTGAGAGTATTTAATTTGATTTGATATATTTTCATATTTAATTTTTTGAATGTTAATTAAACTTAATCATTTATATCATATATTTATTTACAGAACTATATTTAAGCAATGAAATTTTTAATCATGTAGATCATAATTTACGGTTTTCTTTTAATGCGATTACACTCTGTATACTCAGAAAACATTAGTTAAATCGGAAAAAAAAATATTTTCTTTTGTCTTAAGAATATTATTCCAAAATAATATTTTCACTTCTTTTTACTATGTTTATTTTAAAATACATCATGGGAATCTTTATATTCATTTTTTGTTTACAGTAAGAATTGCTCTTTAATTTTTACAAAAGCCCGGGATTTTTTTAATTTAATGTTTTTTGGGAAAGAAAACTTTTTCTTACTTATAGACCAACGAAAGAAAAGCTGATCCTGCGACAACTTTTTGAATTTTATTTGTGAATTCATATTATAGGACTCTTATGAAACAATTTTTTAAAATATTCTGCTCTTAAAAAAATCCATTACAATATTAATGATTTGCATAACTTTTTATTCTTTTTTGTAGATTCAGATAGCAAAGTGCATCTCTTAAGTATGATAATTTGGGGTAAAGTTATTATATTCTAGTTTCCTATTTTTGTTAGTAATCTTGCAGTAAATAATGAAAATATATTCTTCAATCAGATTCAAAGTAATGAAATTTTATTAAAGTCATAGAAACTTTTTATTTAAAAAGAATTTTCTGTCTCTTCAAATAGCCTAAATAAAATCAGCGCTTCTTAATTTAAATTAAAAATTATCTTTGTACTATATATAATAATTTAAGTAATAAATATATGAATGTTGCATTATATTTCATTAGATCTTTCTACAAATTCCCTCACAGCATTATTATATTCATTAAAACTATTAACAACTTTGCAATTTTATAAATGCTCTAAAGTTTATCAGATTAAATTCACTTTAGTAAAGTATAGTATTTATAAAAGCAGTAACATTTTCATAATGCTTATTATTGCGGTAAATGAGAATTTTTCTGTAATAACTTTAGTTTTATACATTTATAGAACAAAATTTTCCAATTACTTTCTGGTATTCCCAAATTAAGTTAATTTTATTGCAAATAATTGAACATAAGGGAAGATTCTGAAGAATTTTACGCAATTTTATGTAATGAGTATTTTAAAGAAACATGTGCATATTTATGTAAATTTTTGCCTGAAAATTTAATTTACTGAGAATGAAAAGCAAGATTGCAAATTTATAAATATAAAATTTTTGTTTAGTTTTAAGCATAGTGAACATCATATACGAAATTATTGTACATTAAAAGTTGAGATATAGTATCTTATCTGAAATGTGACGAGAGTGACATGCATTGTGATAAATCCAAAAAATGTCGAAAGTTTTAAATTCAGTATATACATTTATTTTATCGAATCAAATTGAATTATTTACTAATAAAGTAATAAAAATTACTAATTCAAATCTGAAGCTTATTTAAACCGATATTTTTCACTTATTTTCGATGATATTGTGTTCATTTTGTTTCGGCTAATAGTATTATTAACATTTGTATTTTTTTAATAAATTTGTTTGTTGAATTATACGGCTCATTTGTAAAATAAAATAGTCGTGTTGGAAGATGCAAAAACAAATATAATATTATGAGACGATATGAATTACTTTCCTATAAAATTAATGTCACTGGCAAAGATTATCTGACTAAATATATAATTGATGAATATGAATGTTGAGGAAAAGAACTAGAGCTTACAGCTTGGATAAATCTATTATTCAGTTCTGTTTTTTCTTCTGCGGTTCAGATTCATTTCCTGTATATTACAACAGCTTATGCAAGCTTTGTAAAAGCTCTCACTCTCATTCACTATACGGCAAAAAAAATTATATCACGTAAAAAAAATAATGAATTACAGGGATCATGATATTTGTAACAAAGTCCTTTTGAATTTTTGAAAACCAACAAACCACTGAGCACTGAGATATCTAAATGGGAGACTTCCTGAATCACAACATGCTCGAAACTGAGATAAACAATTTTCAATCGGTGCCCGCATTATTTCAGTTTCCGATTAATGCTTCCTTCCGACTAAAAGATCCCTTTTTTCCGGATTTCAATTATCGATTCGATCCTAGTCGGAAACATTCTGAAATATTGAGATGAGGAAAAATTATTGAATATTACTAAAGTAACTGGAAAAAGGTGTAGATTTATGGGTTATCCGGTAAATTCAATTTTTTTTGTAGATTTGAAAAATTAAAAAAAAATATAGCTGGCAATTGAAAACGAGCACCGACTCAGAAAATTTTGAGGTTTGGATAATACAAGATTTTATTTTTCAGTTTTAATACATGGCACAATTTCAGAACGCTACATGAAAAGATGCAAAACTATGAATAACAATCCTTTTAGTAAACTCATTTAAATACACAAAAATTACTTCAGGTTTAGTTAATTAAAAATATTTTCATAAATTTTTAGAGATTTCTTATAAAATCAATGTGTGACACTTTAAGAAGCGGATCATCTGAACAAACTGTGTTCTCAGTTTGTGATTGAATTATATACATTGAAGTAATTCAAACTGAACTTATCTTGCACAAGGACTCTTCAATGTCGTTAAGATTCATCCTTCATAGGATAAAGCAAGGAAATAAAGGTTAAAATTACATTATTGCTATTTATAGTGTTTTTCTGCTAAACAATAAAATCTTCTATGACTGTTTTCAGGTTTTTAACATTCATCCATAATTTACTGCGGCAAGCATACACTTTTTTCTTTCCTGAGAGCGCCTTTTTCTTTCCGATTCCTGTTAGTTTTTTCCATTTTTCTCGCACAAACTTACAATTTCTTTAATAAAATTCCGTGCAAACAAACTAAAATGAAATTTATTTATTATTGTTTGAATATATATTTATCTATTTCTTCAGCTATTAGAGTTCTTTAAGAATTTTTGGAGGATTTTTCAAAAGTAATAATGAAATACACATAAATGAGTAACTCACACTAAAATACTTTTTTTATATATCAGAATGGTAGTAAATCCCATAAAAATTTTATCACTTGGCGAAACTTTCTTTTTTTTCTGAATATTGTGAAATGTTTTTTGCAACCAAATCCTAAAGCTTCTACATTTAATTGTACCATTCACAAAAATTGTCATAAGAATATCGCGATTATAACACTTTTGACTGTTTATTTTATAGAAAACTTGTGAGGATATATGTGGAAAGAAAAAATTTTTTAGATTGCAATATTTTGAGTCTTTCTATTACATAACATTACTGAAAGTCTCACATGTAAAATTTCTCATTGTTCTGGCTTTTAATAATCGATTCGTACACGGTTATAGAAAACCAAAAATTATTTAAAACATATCATTTTATCATATTTATAACACATCAAATATATATTCTATTAATAATGCATCAAAAACATACCAGAAAACATTGTGGTGTATAGGGATCTAAAGTTTAATAATTCATTAACACCTAGCCAAACTCACCGTATTATTATTTTCAAAATAAACTTCCACAATTCCCATTTTGTAAGTCAGTCGAAGTTTAGGGTTCATAACTTTGGCGAACACCAGACCAGAATCCCGATTTCCAGTAGGAAGTCGAAAATAATTTTTTAAATTTCTTTATCATTGGCCGTGTCAATTTCCTTGGGAAAACTTTTAATTTGCCTTTTATTAGGAAAAAGGAATGGAAGAAAGAAAAGTAGAAATGCCTAGTATGCAAAATAAAATTTTCTATCAAACTGGGAAGACATTTGCTCCACTGAATATTTTATTTTTCAATTTTCATCTAAAACCACCGTCTGCACTGCAAACAGGCAAATCATAAGTATTCTGTATAATAAGAAAAATGAAATATTGGCATTGGGTTTAAAAAGTTTTTATTTGAGAAAGGTAGAGTATAAGTGAAAACTTTTCTAATTTTCCAACCAAAGGAGAGGGCAAAACAATTCCTGAGGGTAAATTTTCCATAATTGGGCATCTTTATCATTTTTTTTTATTTTTAATTAATTACTACGGAAGTAAGGCAAAAGCGAATATGGTTAGAAATACTGAAAAATTTCCTTGACGATTTTTGCTGGAAGTTCTTTGAACTTTCCAAGTTGAAATGAATCACCATATTTTTTGATCTTGTACAATTTTTAAGGATTCCAATAAATAGCCAAATAACTTGTAGATAATTGCCTACCTTTTAATAGGCTAAAGGTTTATTTTTTTTTTCAGCTCAGATTTACAAAAGGAAATCTGTTCATTATTTATTCATCAAAGGACAAATTTTTAAATCGTTCACTGGAGATTTTAGAAGCAGAATTTAAACGATTGATTTTTTTCTACAAAATCATTTGCTTTTTTAATAAGTAGTTCAGACACTGAAGGTGATCGCTGAAAACTAGTAACACGATATTTATATATAAATTATAGTGGATTATATATCTGGTGGATATATTTATAAATATATAAATTATAATGGATTGGGGTTTGTAAGAAAAATTCGTATTAAAATAGCCGGATCGCGGAACGAAATATTTATAGCAGAATTTAATAAAATGCAGATATAAATGAAAAAGAATTATTGAACTTATAGAATAAAATTTTTGGAGAGTGATTTGACGAAAAAATTCATTTATTATCTATAATTATTAAAAGTTTAATATAGTTTATAATAAATTCATAATTTTTTGGCTTTTGACTTTAAAAATCAAATCAAAGTATGAGTTATTTGAGGAAATGATGGAATAATATAGCAGCTGATTCTGAATATTCACGAAACAGTCATCGGTTTCGTTTATAAATAGATAAAAATGTTGCTTTGCTTGCTGATGATTTATTTATATAAAATGATGCAAGATGTTGGAATGCAAAAGTCACATTTTTTTTCAGTTGAGGTCACATTATATTTGAGAATAAGTTTAGCGCAAAAATTATCTTTATTTTAATAAGATAGATGAATTTCGTATATACTAAAACTAAAAATAAATGTTATTTATAATGTTTTTTTAAATAGATTTTCATATGACAGAAGATCATTTTGATATTTCTTCGTCACAGCAAAATTGTCATAAAAGTTAATTTTTTCTTTAAATTACTTATATGGAAATGGATTCATTTGTTGGCTAAACTGACAATTATTTATCTGTGATTATTAAAAAGACATTTTAAAGAAATACGTTTTCAGTGAAGTCAGTAATTGAGAGCACAAGAAAAATTACAGGCCAAATTGTCTGACACTTGCTCGATTTTGTTTACGTATAATTTATACTTGCTTAGCTCCAAAACTCATTAGATTAGATGAGGCTCAAAGCCTTTTTAATCAAATTCTTCTTTAAAAATTTTGAGTTAACAATGAATTATTTTCGTTTTCAGTGAAAGGTTGACAGTTATTTGGACGTACTCCTATTCTCTTAATATATGAGCCGAAATGAACTATTAAAAAGTATTATAGATTTATTTATGCATCTGGTGAGATGAAATTAAAGGAAAAACATGAATGAAAATTGGAAGCATAGGTTATATTTTCGGAGAATGAAGTCTACTAACCCATTCATTACCTCCCAAGAAGATTCTTTGCAGCTTAAAATTTAAAAATTTAAAGTCAGAATATCATAATTCAAACGATAGTTCTAAAAGATATTACATATATATATGTTACAGATGTTATGATTTAGTAAAAAAATGTGGTTGGTAAAAATGCTGTGATATATATATATCTCAATGTGCGTATAATTTAAAGACTTCTCCAATATTAGAAGATTAATCTGAAACAGAATGAAAGTTTTTTTTAAATATCGTGAACTATTTAAGAACAGCACCATACTTCAAATCAATCACAATTTAAATCTGCTTAAAAACAAAATGTTTTTGCTTTCAGCTTGATTTCTTCAGCCTCTTATTCACATACTGTTTTTCATTAAATTTTAAATGCCATTAAACCGTTGAAATGCAACGTTAATGCTGGGAGTGCTGGGAGTGTATTTTAAACATTTATTTATTACTTGAAACTTGCATGAAATTATTTATTTATCTTCTTTAGTGTGAGTATTTATATTACAAAAAGCGTATGTCTTTAATGAATAACAGAAATTATTTTTCTGCTGTGATCAATAAAATGATTTTCGTTTTATGAATATCTTAGAAGAAGAAGCAAAATAAATACATAAGCTGTCAAGAAAATTTGGATCTAAAGAATTAGAGAAATGAAATGATTCTACTTTGAAAATTACTAAATTAAATGAAAGTTCAAATGCAAAAAATTGAAATATCTTTAACAGTTAGACCTATGAAAGGAAATAACTATATTTATGAAAAAGTATTTTTTCAACGATTTTTATAAAGGCTTGTTCTGTTATTCTATAGAAATATTAAGGATGAAGAAAAGGCGCAACTGATTCATCGGCAGTCAAGTATTTCCATCATAGTTTTATTTTACTTTTTCAACATTTCTTTTCTTTAAAAGGTTTACAAGAAAGAAGAATTTTGTGAAATAAATTAGTGTCACTTTTCTAAAACTCATAGAAATTAAAAAAAATAAATTGTTTTCATTGGTCTGTATATCATTTTAAACTCTTGTTATTTAGTCTTATTTCAAGTCGTCATTATGAATAAAGTCAGTTGTTGCAGGGCATTTTCTCAAATTTCTCTTATGCGCAATCTTTTCTTAATCCTTTTAATTTGGTAAATTATCGAGCAGACCCTTCGAAATTGTTCGACAAACCACTAGGATGATTAAAAGCTTTCCCAATAATCATTAAAAAAGCTTTCGAAGTTCTCAAACTTTAGCTACAGTTATTTATCTGTCTGTCGTTCTTTTTTTGTTCTTAATGAAATTAATGCATCAGTTTAATGCAAATAGCATTGTAATTGATTTTCCTTTCTATTTAACTGTTTAATATGGTTGGATTTATGAAATTCCTGTGGTTTTTTTTCGAAAAAATGGAAAATTTTTCCTAACGCAGAACATAATGAAATATCTATCCGTTATAACTGAAAAATTTGAAATAAATGTCACTCTATGAAGAATCTTACCCAGATTAGATCAAGATATTTTAGGCAACAAAGCAAATATTCTTACTCAAATTTAAAATTAATCTTAAAAAATATTAATGAAGTGATTTTTTAAAAGCAGACAGCGAAATTTCTTCCCTAAAGTACAATAAAACTAATTATTTTAACGAAAATAATCTAAAAATCATATATTCAATATCCACGAAATTAAAATAAGAAAATCAACAAGTGCAGATATAGTTTATTTTTATATTAAAAAAATATTAGTTCTTAAAGCCTTACAGGTAAGAAGTAATGTAGATTACTGTTATCTCAATATCTGACTTAATTCTTGTAATTTCTGATGTAAATTTTATAGGTTTATTGTGGCATCCCTCGAGAATAATAAAAATTGATTTTTATAGCCTCACTTAAGGCAGCACTGGATTGTTTTTAGTAAATAGAATATTGTAAAAAAATTTTTACATCATTATCATATTTTCCTTTAAGTCTACATATTTATCTAAGGTTTCATTCCTCTAGTCTCATGAAAAAAAATACCAAGTTTGCAATCATAAACTGACAAAAACACTTATGGTTAAAGGATAATGCATATTTTTTAGGGTTTTTATAGTTTAGGAAACTTCAGAACCTAAGCGTTTAATTAGGCACAAATAAATAAGTTCTTTAGATATGTATTACACCAATATTCAGAAAATTGAAAAAGTAAAATTAAAAAATAGAGAAATTCAAAACCATGAAAACTTAACTATTATTAACAATATTTTATTGAAATAAATCTAAAGATGCGCGTTTTAAAAAATTTAAAATCCTTTGCTTGTGTAAAGATATATAAATCTAATATTTCACACCACCAACAATTCTTCTTTGGCTTCTAAATATTTCATTTTATTGTAACCAACATTAATACATTTTCTTCGGAAATAATGTAGCTATCTTTAGAATATTTTCAAGACCATAAAATCCATCCCTTAGTCAGTTGGAGTTAACGTTTCAAAAGCAAAATGAAATATGAGTAAAATTGTAGCTGAATATCTTTATACTATACACTAAATATTATTTGTGATTCAAAAGCTGAAAATGAGGGAAAGGCAAGTGTATTTCAAAAAAAAGTTCAAATTCAAAATAAAAATTAAAAGAATCGTAAATGTGGCTATGTTGTTTTTATTGTAAATAACTTGGAGAAACAGAAAAAAATTTTAATCCTAAAAAGAATAAAACAAATGGGTATCATCATTTTAGCCTGATTCTGAAAATTCAAGATTCAGAGGTCCGGGTCATACGGTGGAAAACCATAACGATAATCATAAAATGAAATGGATGAATTTAAGTAGAAAATTCACCTTTTCAAACATACTTTGAGTAGTAAACGAAAATGAATTTTTATGTACTACACTCTGTGGAGTTGGTTAATTTTCACAAAAAACAGGATTTTGCAGTTTGATATAATATCAGAAGATAAATAAAAATGAGAAAGTACTTCTGGGTTGAAATACAGACTAGAAATGGAAAGTTAAATACTAATAAAATATCCTCGGTTAAAGATGTAATCCATTTATTACTTCAATATTTGCTTTTATATGCACACTTATTATCTTTAAATAAAAATATTAAAGAGAATGGAAAGTCTTAATTATAAAAATAAATGATGTTGATTACAGAATCCTTATGAAGAATGTTAAGGAAGATAAAATAAATAAAGGCAAGTTTTGAAAGTAAAAAGATGCTAAGAAAGCTAATTTATTCCTTCAGAAATTGTAACATTAACAACTGCAATTAGTAAAGTGTGTGTATATATGTATACAAAGATAATTTCTCATAAGTCCCGTAATGCTGCAATGGAGACTGCAGTAGATTTTGAAAATAAAGTAATTTTTTGAGAAAATGGCAGAAATTTAAATGAACGCTCTGTTATTTTAATTTCCTTAAAAATAAAGCGTTATAATGCTTGAATTATTGAACAATCTTTTTCTTTGACTTTGACACTAGAGAAAATTCTTACAAATCGCTTCAGATTTGAATAGCAAAAAAAATTATATTTCTATCTTATGCGGTTCAAGCTTGAAATTATGGTATGAGCAAGTTATTGACTCAACTCTGATCCAAACAATGGATGTATCAGATCTTCGAATCCGAACACCTATTCTCTCCATGACTGATTATGGTTGGAATAAAAGAAAAATTTAGTCAAAGATCTAAAAGTCTAATATATTTAAGTGAGGAAATTCTTAGAGCTGTTATTCAACATTTTTGATAAAATGTGGTGATAATTTAAGACCTATGTTTGAACATTTGTGAGTCTCTATGTATCAATAAAAGAAAAGTCCTTACTGGCTGATTCAACATTTTTTAGTTATAGTTCTAGATCTAAATACAGACAAGATAAATTTTAAAGAATATTTTGTCTGCCATGTTTTTTAAATTTATTTAATTATGAATTATATGAATTAATAATGAAATTTAATTTCAGCAGAGATAAAACTATTCTAAGCAAAAAAAAGTACAAGAAAATTTTTTACGCAAACAAAATCAGTCGCCTTTATCAAAAGATTGGCTGACCCACACCAATTAGTTAAAAATTTTGGTTAAGTTCTTTCGTCTAATTTTTTCAAAAATTTGAATTATTGATGTTTGTGGCTGTTGAACGTTTTCAATGCTACTAGCACACAATGAAACATTTCAGATGTAAAAGGTTATTTATACGAATAAGGAAATTTTTAATAATGAGAAGAAGCGATGAAAATGGCTGAAGAAAATGGATTTTGAATATAAAGGCAGAACATTCATGATCTACGTAAGCAAACCGTTGAATTGACAAATGGGGAAAAAAATTTCTACAGATAAAAGGTCATTAATGGTACAGATAGGAAAATTCCAGTTGGCGGCTTTATCAGTTTATGGTCTGAAGGAGAATAAAAAGAGCTTTGTAAAAGTCAAGAGGAACCCGAAACTATGGTTACATATAATGCCGCTATAGCTAAAACGAACCCTTACGAAGGCATTCGAAAATGTCAAGATTCAAGTCAAAAATGTGAGAATTTTGAAAAGCAAAAATAATTTCGACTCGTACAAAAGCGTATATGGAATTTTGGAACGAACCGATACGGCAGCCGAATCACTTTAGGTATCCGATCATCAAAGTGCAACCAAGAAAGTAAAAGCGAAGATGGCGATAACAAAGGTTGCCTTTATTGGAAAAGAAATTTGATTTACCCCCTTGCCAAGGGCATGAAGGAAAAGCATTATGAGGTCCTTTGTTTGTAGTGTTTCGCTATGCGAAAAGGAATTATGTCCTCTTTCCTTTTTTTTCGAACAAAAAGAAGACAACAAGCGCGTAAAACACAATTGTAAAGAAGAATGGAGCAAATCAGCAGGACACGGAAAGGAAATAATGAAGTGTAATATTGAGAATTGGGCTGAAGTAGGAGAAAATTGTTCTCCACAATGAAAGAATAAAAGAAACTTAATGAGGCACCGCTTGGGAAGACGATGCTTGACGAGGAGATATACTGGCAAATGGAAAAAAGAAACAGAAGGAAGTTTCAATTCAAGTTTAAGGGTTTTGCTGAAGGGAAAATAAAAGCTGCAGATGACCGAGAATGTTGTAGTAACTGCATTCGTGAAAGATTTGACTGTGGCTAGATTACTCATGATCATCCGCATGAGTACTTGTCTCCAAAGTTTTGATGATAGTCAACCTTTACTGTGTATTCCCTCTCCTCTCTTGTGCAATAATTATTAGAAGTTTTTTAAAATCTTGCATATAAATTTGACTTAATCCTTTCAAGAGGAAATAAAAAAAAATATACAGTATAATAATAAATAAGCGTACAAATAAGTAAATCATAATGTCATGAATTTATGTTTTAGGCTTTTAATTTGAACAATTTAATTTTAGATTTTTAGATAAAAATCTTTATAAATGGTAGAATTTATTCTGAACATAATGGTAAAACATTGGATGCATTCGTGATTTTAACAGTTTCTGTAGATAATTTAGACAAAATATAATTTCATTTTTTTTATTTATAGAAATAATAAGAATTAATCAGACAATATGCTCAAATTTTAATTCTGTTTTATATTTTTTTTAAAAATAATTACTAATAATTTAGAATCATAAATTTTGAATTACATATAATTTACTGTATATGTTATGTATTTAAAAAATGATTACATTTTATAAAGTAAAGTATTATGTTGCAACAAACTTAAACTCAATCACCAATTTTTACTTGCCCATTCGCGAACTGACAAAAAGTTATATTTCTGAAATATTTAAATAAAAATTCTAATCTTTAAAAATGTATACGTACATTCTCCCTCATCGTCTTTTAATTTGAATTATAAATCTGCTAATGTGATGTTGCTGAGAAATCATAACTAATTTTAAAAATGCCGCAATATATTCTAATTGTTTAAATAATATTTTTTAATGTTCATTCTCTGCAGTTTTGTAGGTGGACTGGAAAATATAATATGAAATCCCCTCTCTATCTGGGAATGAAGTTCGAAAATTCAAAATATAACTTTGCTAATAAGAATATTTATAAACTTTCTAAACATATTTAGTCTTTATCTGTAAAATATCATAATTTTCACCTGTCAGGAAAATATGTTCAGAATCTATATATCCTATCACTCAAATGAGATTTGAGCAATACAATCGAATTGCCTAAAATTTAAAAAATGGGAGAACTCTTACTTTAAATGAAGTTTATTATTTTTTATTTGATGATGTTTCAGTTTCCATTTTGGAATGAAATCAGGAATTTTGTTTCACGCCTTTCTTCTGTTTCATATTGCTTTTTCCTGCTTTGAAGGAAAAATAAAAAAAAACATTTGCCTGGAGTAGAATGGATAAAATTTCAATATAGGCGGTTCATTCTATAAACTCAACCACCATTGCTTGGTTATGGTGTAAAGGACCGAAAATTTCACAAAAAGACTTAAAATTCTTCTCACCTAGCAGTAATGCAAAATCATTTTCGAGATTTTGACTTTTTAAATCCCTGGACCAACCTGGACCAAAATCCTAACCAATCTGGAATTTTTAAATTTATCTTTTAGTAGGAAAAAACTTAAAATTGAAATTAGTTTTTCTTTTAAGATTTAAACATGAGAACTTCATGTGGCTAGAAAATTAAAGTGCTTACATTGCCAAAATTAATTACGACAATCCTAAAAAATAAATGTGACGTAAATCCTTATTAGAAAAATGAATTTTCGTTGCATAATAATAAGTGGAAGAAAATTGTACCATTTTGAAACATTTCACATACTATTATTAAAATCAATGCGTTAAGGAATTGCAAAAAAATTTTAGCTGTTTCAGGGAATAATTTTGATTTTCATTAGCGCATTGGAATAATAAACAAATTAGAAATTCACTGTGCAGCATTTTAATGTGGGAATTTCTTTTTAGAAATTCAAAAAATATCGAAATCAAATCTAAACACTTCTAGAAAGGAAAATTTTTCCATTAACACCAGGAGAAAATATTCTTTTTCATGACTAGGCGACATCCTGAAAATTTATAGAGAAACCAAGTTAGAAATCCTCTTATTAGAAAATAGGATTTCAGCTGCAGATAAATTTTATTTTCGCTGAAGCAATTTTCAACTTCATAACATTCAATACGGAAAAAAAACTTTTTTTTGTCTTTTATTTCGCATTCGGGAGCGATTTGATAATGTATTAAATTGCAGCAAAGTGCACCCGGGTTGAAGAATCATTGTATTATCCGTGAAAATTCAAAGCTAGACCTTATCGTGAGTTGGAAATTTCAACAGTTAAGATTTTTATTATTTCAGAAAAATGAAACTTATAAAATGTAAAAGTGAAAGAAAATAGAATTTTACGATTATTTATAATGTTACTTTTTATACTTAAGAAGAGCTATATGAAAGAATAATGAGACCAAAATGGTATCATTTTCAGTGGTACAACATAACGTCTCCAATTATAATTTGTGAATCGGAAAAGAGGTGTTGCTAAACCTAAAGTACCCCTTATCAAAGAATTATTAACAAAAATTTGAGGCTTTCCAAAAATTCCCGTAAGTTTTAGCCAAACGAAAAGGAAATTTGATGTCAAATAAATTCAGACTAGATATTATTTGGACTTAAACAATAGGTCTCTTTCTCATTTGATCCGGGAATATTTTAAATGTTTTGGAAAAATTTCATCTCAAGAGTTTAATTTCTTGCTGTTATAGAGATTGTTAACAAAGTCTTAATTGTCTGAACAAGGAGCAATTTCAGCTCCAATTGAGGAAATAAATTAATTGTCGTTATTGTATCAAAATTGTTGCCAACAGCGAATTCTAGCATTTGTATTATGCTTGGCACTTTTAAATTTTTCATTCATCTTAAGTCTTTTGGCATTTACATAGCTTATGTTCAAAGCAAGGTGATTGTCACAAACTCCATACTTATAAATATTTATAAATATAAATAATTTTATTTGCATATTTAAATTCATATAAGGTACCAAAAACCGTATATTTTTCTCTGCATTACATGATTAGAAAGATTTGATACACTAGAAATAAAATTCTGTTTTCAAAGGATTGTAATTAAGTGGATCAAATATTGACTAATTCACGAATGTGATATAGCAATAGGCGAAAAATGCGAGTTTTGTAAAAGTTATTACCTTGGAGAGTAAATTAGAGGAGTAAAAGTTAAAAGTTGAAACAATAAGACAGAAAAATTTTCAATAATTCACATAAATGAAAGCCAAAGATGATGGCTAAATATTCAAAAGAGCACTAATAAAAGAAAATAATGTGAGAAAGAAACAGTTACGTAATGCAGCTAAATGGCTTTGGAATCAATATGTCGCATTAAGTGAGGAAAGTAAAAAACTCAATCCCAAATAATAATAAATAAGTTTATCTGCCATTATATAGCTCCATTCATATTCAATTATGCTGCCAACTCAAGATTTGCAGGATTTAAAAATTGAGCTCATAATACCCCACCAAAAAGCGATTTTTTATTTGTAATGTATAACTATCAATTTAGTTTAAAAAATATGTCGGTCCAAAATATTTATATTATAAATATTTATTTATCCAAATTTAGATATCTCATATATAAAAAGTGAAAAAAAAATGCCTTAATGCGTAAAAAATGATTTTTTAGTATTTAAAATTGTTTTTTTACTGAATGTTCTAAAAAATAACTAGACTCTTCGTGAAAAGGATAGAGCCTCTTCTCCAAGGGAATGACAAGATATGTTATCACGCTGAAGCAATTTTAGTAATTAATCCAAAATAATAAATATATTAATTAAATAAAATTAATATAATTAAAATAATTAAAAATACAGGATTCGTATGAATAATCATAACGCAATCATTATGCATAGTATATAAAAAAATATAAAAAAGATATCGTTTCAGTATAAATTAGATGCAATTAATAATTGTAAATTAAGTAGACAAAAAAAGAATTAATTAGAACTCTTATTAGATCTTAGATATAAAATGCGATTCGAATAATAACAACACGGCAGTGCCCCGTAAGCAGTAATTTCTGTGTTGCTATTTGGAACAAGAACAACGGAATTAGAGAATTATGTCGCATATGCAACACTTATAATCTTGATATAGGGAGCAATGCATATAGATAAACCTCGATCTCAGTGAAATGATTTTATATTAAACAAATATAATTTCTCTATAAAACAGATTTGAAATTCAACTTTAAACATTTGCAGATCTTAAGACCGTAAATTTTTACCATGTTCATATATTTTTGCAACAACTGAATATGTATAAATAGACTCTTAAAAGCTGGCTACATTTATCTCAAATATTCCGTAAAATAATATTCTTTACAAGTTCAAATTAATTAAATAATATGCGTTCAGGAAGAAGGCAATATTTTTTCATTTTCAGTGTCGCTATTGATTATGTTTAAAAAAAAAAGCTGCCTGAATAATAACAAAAAAAAATTAAAGTAAACATCGTACAATCCACACAGAGAGGATTGTCATTTTCCAATATAAAGGAATTTAACTATGCTTATAAAACAAAAGTAAATATTTTTGTATGGATGATTTTATTTTTTGAAAAGATTTTTTTAATGCTGAGTTTGGGTGGGAATTCTAAAAAATTTCGAATTTTTTTTTTTTAATGGGAACCTGCAGAGATGAAGTGCGAAATAAACAAACTGAACTCACCATGAATTTAATGACTGAATAATGATGAAATACTTTCGTCAAATTGCAGACTATTCCTGGTCAACTAACAGATTAATCCGAAAAACAAACTAATTTAAAGGAATAAAAAAAATTCATTGAATTGTACATGTATCTATGAAGTTTATTTGAAAAAATTACTTTACTTTAGAGAAAACATTTAAATGCTGAAAAACAATGACGGATACTAAATCCAATCCATAAAATGTGCCATTTTATCCGATGGAAAATTTCATTTCCATCGTTTTGGCTTTAGCTCAAAGACCTTTTCGATTTCAATAATTAACTAATAAAGACGATTATAGATCATGTATATTCGTCTCATTGCTTTTTACTGTATTTCGAAATGATAATGAGAAAAGCTGTGATAACAGAAACTAATGATATTCTAAACATCTGCTTTCAGATTTTACCGGTCTTAAATCGTTTGTGGGAAGAACACAGAATTCATTCCAAAAATTACGAGTATTAATTAAAGTATTAATTCATTTGCTTCCTAAATATTCTAATCCAAACTCACAGGGCGTTGCATCATCAGTGTAAACTTTTACACGTTCAAAAGCTTTAAGGATAATATTATGGAATTATTGGATTAATTTAACAACATTAAAGAGTTAATAACATAACCTCAACAAGATTTAAAGGAGCCTTTAAAAAATAAGATCGTTAAAATGTTTAATTCATTATTGACTATGCTGCGAGAAGTTTTTCACTTTCAATTAATTAGTTTATCTTAAATAAAATCAAATTATGCATTTATTTCATTCAATTTTTTTTAAATGATATATGAAATTAATGCTTTAAATAAGACTACTTAATTTGCCAGGAAAAATCGAATTTATTTATTCGGAGTCAATTCCAGGATTTCAACAAAGACAATTCTACAGTTGTCCTTACATGTAGCGCATATAGTAATCGAATCAAATAAATCTTGAAGAGGATGAGATTCATTTTATTTTTCATCATGTATTTTATTGTCAATGGCATATGGAATTTTGTTCAAATCCGCTGAGGAAAGGTGAAAAATCTAACTTTAATACAAATATCATTTTATTAAAAGATAAATTGTTAGTTAAATAGGACTTACGAAATTCCGATTGCAGTGCATTTGTGTGACTACTTCAACGACAAAGCTTAAAACACAATGCAAAGTTGTAATGAAAATAGAAAGGAAAGAAAGGCAGTTTGCTCGAATTGTCCCCGCAATTCCAGAGGGAATCAGAGGCAGTAATAAGATTTCTTTGTCTAATTCAACTTTTCAACTCGACGCAGATTCCCCAGTTTCTCTGAGAGAAAGGTTTTCGTTCATTCTTTCATATCTAGGTAGAAAATGAAAAATGATTGTAGAAAGATTTACCGGTAACAAATGAAATATCGGAATTAATTCATAAACCGACTAAATTGAAATTAATTTCCAAATTTTTTTTTTATTTCATTTGTCTCGGCGAATTTATACAAATTACTTTCAGTGATAATATAATTGCATCTCTTATTTAACGGTTATGAATATTTTTGCAAATGTGACTTCAAATTAACTGTCACTGGTCTCCGGAGGTCACCGATTAAGTCGAGAAACTATTCATAGGATATTATAAAATTCCAGTCTTCAGGACAATTTTGAAAGTTTGCCTGGTAATTGTTTCGAAGTAAAGAGGCAAAATTGCTTCGTCTTTTGACTGTGGTAGTTATGGTTTATGGACTCGAAAAAGGTCCGTTGAAAGCCCTGCAATTTGGAGGTTAATTTATATCAAAGATTTTCTCGGATAATTTAGACAAAAATCTAAATGACTGAACACCTTTGTTTTATTCCAGTTCTTGCCAATTATGGCCCTAATTTCCCGTAATTTTTGTTCTTAACAATATCAGCTAGAAATAACTTCACAGTCAAGCTGTTTTGATTTGAGTATTTTTTGGGGCTGTTAATAGTGCGTATTACTTTTTATATTTTCAGAGGCTAAGGTATTATGTAATATATTTATTTTTATTTTTTGAAATTTTCTGCGGTGCTTTCCCAACTTTTTTCATGCGTACAAAGATGTATGAATATTTTCCAAATGCCCCCATGCCCCCCTCTACCTTGATTTCTTTTGTCAGACCAAACTTTAGAGTACATATATCTAAATACGCAGTTGAAGAACATCTAAATCATGAAGTGTGACTTCTGTTATGCAAATAAAAGACAAATGGATTTTTCAGATAGAAGACACAAATTTTTTCTTATATTTTTACGGCAGCTTAAAAGGATTTAATTTAACAAAAGAAATCTCCAATTACCTTCTTCGAATGTCGATTTTTTATCTTTTAAATTTTAAAAAGAAAATTTTATTGGACTTGGAAAAATCAGTCGCTTCTTGGTGATTGAGGGATTTCGTTCGCTTGCAGCCTTCATTAAGAACTCTGCCCTTTGTGGAACAATCGTTTTCAGTGAAGCTGATGAATTTATTCAACATGTTTTCCGTTACAATTGAGGAAAATCGGCTCTCAATCAGGTATCTTTAGGTAAAATTTTCCTAACTTTGAGAAAACCTTGATAAATTTGAAACTGTTTTCATATACTTTTATTCTTCTTCCGTTTCCGTTCTAGAGCTGTTTAAGAACATAGGCCGACGATGTACTTAGTATTTCTGCTGCGTTACATGGCGGTTGTATAGCTATCACGTTGTTATTCAACAGCAAATTTTACGGTGAATTCAATGTGAAACTTATTTTTCTTCATGATATGCATCTACATTTTCTCCCACGAGCATGAGTTCCAGAATAATAATAAATCTTCAATTTCAATGCCGCACCGGGTTGTTCAAACTAAGTTTTACAACGCCATAAAACAACACTTTTTTTGGAGTTTTTTCTTTTACTCAATTTAATTTCGTCTTAAAATCTGTTACACTGCATCTTAATTGAGCTCGCTTTATCATAATTCTTAAATTATTCATAGGAATAATTTTATTAATAATTTTCAACTTGCTGAGTGATTTATATTTTTTCTGTGAAAATTTGCCACTGGTGTAAGTACTATTATAATATTAAACGCCAAAAAATAAAATTAAAATTTAAAGTTTTTCCAGTGTAAAAAATTTCTGTAGTATTTTGAAAAGTAATTACTCAAATTTTAAATTAATATACACTAAACTTTAAATTATATTAGTGTTTATTCAATAATAATAATTTAAATAATTCATGAAGTTAGTGTAAGTATAGCATTAATACTGTATCGAGATCAAACCTTTAATGTGATGAATCTAATAATACCTTTATCCAAATTCATGATATTTTAAAATAGATTAATAAAAATGTCCAGTGCCTGATTTATATTCAAGTATTAAAGTTAGTTATGAAAAGAATATTTTTCTTTATATTATTATTATTATTATTATTATTACTATTATATATTACTCGGCATAAGTGGTATAATCTTAACAGCTTAAAGCACTTTAGTGTTATTTTTGTACAGTTTTCGAAGTATACGTTTTTGTAAATTCAAATAGTTTGTTTAACTTTAACTACCGCAGTAAAGAAAACACTAAAAGCGTTATTGATCCAGGATTAACCTCAAAAATTTTAAAATCAAATATTTATCGTGCTTGCATTTAAGACTTTCAATTACTATAAAAGGTTGCCAGGCATTTACAAATTAAGAGGTTTTAGATCGCCCAAGAGCTCCACTTGTGTGTAAAACAAAGGAGGAAGAAAACTTTAAAATTTAATTATTGGTTTCGGGGACCAGATAGTTAAGAGTTAAATAAGTTAATAAGTTAAATAAGTACTCGCTGAATCACTTTGGAGTACTCGAGAGAAATATAAAAAATTTCATAAAAGCTAAAATAATTATGAATTTTGATATTAATGTTGTTAATAATGAAAAAGATGTGCAGCAATCAATTTAAAAAAGTGTAATTATAGGCTATACATAAAGTATAGAAATGTTTAAATTATAATACTCGATCGAGAATCTCGAAGTAAATATGAGATTTGAATCAAGCTTTATATCATTTAGATTTTTTTTACAATGACGAATATAGTGCTGATTCATAATATTTATTAATAAATAGCAAAGATTGATGGGAAAGCTCTCGCCTTTTCAAAGCTCTCAACCTTGGCATTATTATGAATCACAATAGCTGGGAATAATGCTAACCCCAAAAACGTTTTTAACTGACTGAAAAACTATTTGAAATATAGGATTTCTGGAGGAACGAAACAAAAAATCTCTATTATGTGAAACCGCATGATGCTGCACAGGATCATTATCCGAGTTTCCAATATATGGAAAATCTTCATTTGTTCAAGAGCTTTCCCGGTTAATAATAATGCGCGAAATATTTATTCAAGATAATATTAAAATCACGAATCAAAGAAAAACTTGTGAAAGTGGAAATGTTGATGAAGAATTGCCGTAATGTCAGTCACCAGACCTTTCGTTGTAGCAAGCGGAAACGGAAGGCAGTTTCGTATGTGTCTCTAGCGCTTCACTTCCTTTAAATATTCACTTCTGACTTTAAAGCAGGAAGAGAATACAATTTATGAATAAAATGTTTATATTGCACAGCTTTCCGGCAATCTGATTATGCGAATACATTATCTTAAACATCAGCGTATTTTGAATTAATGTTCAACGTCTAAGTGAATCATTCCCCTAATTGTCTTTATATTTTCGTATAAATATTTTGAAATTACATAATTTGGTACACATAAAGCCTTCCATGTTTATGGCTTTCACTTCTTCAGTGCATGAAACTGATTCACTTTTAACTGACAAAAGCTGTTCAATCATACCACGGTTAAAACCTGAAATTTTTAAATATTTTTTCCGACTTAATAATGACATTAGAAAATTTAAAACTGTAAATAAATTAAAATTAATGTAACTTAAGATTTGTTTATCTGTCTTGCAATCATACAGCTATCACATAACCAAAGGAAGAAGTATTATAAAACAGCAAAAAGTGGTCAAAAGTTTTGATAAAAATTCATGAAAAAAAATTTAGTTTAACGCGAGATACTTCAAGTCTGTAATATAGATACAATAAAAGAACTAGAGTGAGAAAATTTTATGTTTCGTAAAATGGAAAAGGCAAATGATTTTCAGGTAGACGTTTTGTCTTTGAATCTGGCATGTCATGCACTTGGGAATAAAAAGTTCACGCTACAAAATCCTTTTCCCTTTAAAAGAAATCTTTCTTTCTTTTTCATCTTTTTTTCTTTTTCAATAGGTTTTAACGAGTAATGTATAGAAAATATTTTTAACCGCCAGGGAGTTTCCAAGTTATTCTTTTTCCTTTTTTCTCTCCTTGAAATGGAAAATCACTTCGGATTTTTATTAGTTTGCATTTCCTATCGTTGCAAGAAAACCTATATTAAGATTAAATTTTTCTCCAATGATACCTATTATTTAAACAGATCTGCGTCGAATTGCTCACAAAAGCTTTCTTATTTATCAGGAAAGGATTTCTTGAAATTTGGGAAAATTTTTTGAAAGGAAAACGGAAAAGAGGGCAAAAAACAGGTTAAACCTATTAATTATAATGCTGGAAGAAAATCTCATTAATTTTTGCCTTCTATAAAAAAAGCTGTTGACCTGCAAAAACTTTTTTGAAGTTTTATTCTTATAAATTTTACTAATGTTGAGAATTTCCTATGATAAAATATTGGAGAAAAAATTAATAATTACTTTGACTCAAGTTAAAATTTAAGATCGGTATAGCGGCTTTGTATTGTAATATGTTATTTTTTATCATTTAGGTATATAAGACTTTAATTTCTATATTGTGATATATGACTTTATATTTCTATGATATGATATATCTTTTATATCAGTATATCCTAATTGTCATTATTTCAATTATTATTGCTTTAATGTAATACAAACGCATAAGTTGAACAAAAAAATATTATATACGTAAGTAAAAATGTGAAATTTTGCATTTAAAACTTTCATGCCATATACAGAGCTGCAATTATCATTATTTATAATTCACTGATGTCCATATGTTTATCTGTATTTAAAGTATTTAAAAAATCATTCGGATAATTTACAAAAATTATTTCTTTTTACAAAAACATTCAAATCGCTGATTAAGGAGCATTTTTTCTCATATTAAATTCAATATGTATTAGTCAAACATATAAATATTCAAACAGAAAATAATAATGTATCATATAACATATTTGAATAACATTTAATTTTTAAATGGTCACATAAAAATATTTATTCTAAAATTAATTCTAAAACCATTTTATCAAGGTATGTGGTAACATTAAATTTTTTCAATTACGATAGCTCCCAAGAACGAATTATACCAAACAAAAAATGAATGCACTCTCATATAACACATTTATTTTCATTACACGTTGATCCTTTGTCAAAAGTTTACAAATTTGTTCATAAATAATAGAATTGTCAAGGATTTAGTTATCAAGTAGGAAAAAGATTCCGCTTTTTAGCATTTTAAATTCTAAATAAATTAAATGACTTTCAGTGTTATTCAAAGGTTTATTCTTTTTTCCTTAATTAGAGAAAATCTTCAGCATATCTCATACCACAACAAAATTCAATTCATTAATTACAAATTATAAAATATAGACTAGATGATAATACATCACATTTTTCTTTCGATATATTGGATCTATAATAAAGATTAGAAATTTAATTTCTGTTCTTGTTAAATTATAATAGTGTTTTATATTCATGTAATATGTATCCAGTAGAATTTATTGTGTTAACTAATAGGAGACATCTTTACTAAGATAAATATAAAAACAAGTTAAAAACGTTACAATATTAAAGACCATCAAGATGTAATGGTAAAATGCATGAAAGATGGGGGATAAGTTCAAATTTGCTTTATTAAAGCAATTTGTAAACAATTTTCTAAATATGTCGAAAAAATTATTTTACTGAAAATAGCAAAACGTGAAAATTAAATATTAGTATTTCTTTGGTTGGTATAAGATATAAGAGTGAATTGCAAAGGATATTTCAATAAATGAATTATGAATTCATAATTGAAATAAAAAAGTATTCAATTTCAGAGTTTTCCAGGTTTGACAATTTTCCAGGTTCGGTCATTGAAGCGGTTCTTTTGAGGAAGAAACTCATAAAAAAGGCAAAATTTAATATGAAGAGAACATTTTGCTCCAAAACTTGACTGGATTCTGATCAGTCTAAGCTGGAAAATGAAGATAACTCTTTCTTTCTTTTTGTCTAACTTTATAATTGTCCTTAAACATTGACTGAAACAATTTTTATTCTCGAGATCTTGATATTGTTTTCGATTTTATGGAACAATTAGTGATAAGCTGAAAATTTTTATTATTTTAGTGACTGATCTTTCACATTTTTCTTGATGAATAAAATTTCTGAATATACATTTTATTAATTTTAATCGCTTATAAATGGATATCTAACCGAAAACTCAAGAATACTGTAAATAGAAAATGTATAGCTTTGTATGTTTTACTGGAAAATATTTGAACCGATACTCTAGGGAAGATGCTGATCTCGGTTTTATTACGGTTTAAACTTTTATTATCTCAGTATGTATTTTCAATCGCAGTTATAAATAATTATTTTATTTTTCGAGAGAAAAACTTACGAAACGATTGTAGGTTAAATATTTTTTCGATACTTCATGAAAAATTTTTTTTCTGATTTAAAGTTATTCCTCTGAAAAAAAAATGAAAAATAAACCTATTGTATATTAAAAAATAAACCTATAATTTGTATTAAGTTTTGTTTCAATTGCTAACACATTGAAACCAAAAAATATCCGCATGTAAATTATTAGTAAATTTTTTAAATTCTTTAAAAAATTTTTTAAAATCGGGTAAAAGAAATAATGCACATCAAGTTCATAATTTTATAGCTTCTTACAATGTGAAAGTTCAAAATTTGTCTATTTTTTCGGAATTTCTTCAAGTTTTGTTTCATTTTTGTTTGATGTAATTCTTTTTTTCTGTAAGGTTTTGCTAAATAGTAGTTATTATTCATTTCAAAATCTTAGCTGTCTTTCATGGAAAGATATTTCGACTATGCAACACAGATTCTAGTTATGTAAGGAAAAATATTAAATTGTTTTCATAAATCATGATATATTTACAGCAAATCATTTAGGTTCCAACATGACATTAATCTATATTAACATCGATAAAGAAATCGTGGTGGATTAATTCTTTTCAAAGCAATGAAAATCTCCTGGCAAGTAATAGTTTTTCCATTGGTTTATAAAGCTTTATGAAACTATAAAAACAAAATCGCAGACATTTATTTTATTTTTTAATTTATAATCTAAAACTGAGTACCTAAATCTAAAAATATTTAATCAAGCCCGAGTTTATCACAGTTGACCTAACATGGTTTTTAGGGTAAATAAGAGCTAACAGTTGGACTCTAATATAATCATCAGTTTTTGTTTTAGTTCACCTGGGCACCATCCCATTTGCTCGTAATTTCAAAATTCATGAAATTAATTAATTAATTAATTATATTAATTAACAAGAGACAATCTCAGCTAAAAATGCTTCAAAATCTTATAGTTATCATTATGATCATAAAACTGTTTGCATTGTGAAAGCATCTTCACATCCTTTTTAATCTTCCTTATGAATATAAATGTTTTGAAGTGGAAGGCTGAGGAAAAATCTCACCTTCTTTCGAAAAGAAGAATGAATTTTTTTTTTTAGCTAAATATTTTTCTTTGATATCTGTCTATAACTTCAATATTAAACATGATTTGCCTAGTGATTAATAAATAATTTTTGTGACCTCTGGATAAAGGAATAAAATCGAACGCAATTTTTTTTTAACATTAAATAATGTAATAAACCATGATTAAAAACTTTCTACCTTAAAATTAAAAACAAATCTTATTAAAATGATTTTACGTATGTCACCTTAACTGTAATATCTTAAATCAATGTTCTTTCAAAGCTATTCATTAATGTAATACATTAGTAATTTGAATTAAGTGCTTCGGTGAATTATAATTCTGTTGCTTACTCTTTTACTAAAAAATCTGAAATTATCCATCGTACCAGAATCCTTTAGTGCCAAAGACTTTTTCTGAATGACATGAATCATGGGAAAGTGATGCGAATTTTTATGTGAATGACGCACCTCGTGAACAAAGTGGACTTTTTCTCGGTTGGTAGTCTTTCTTTTCTTGCCCAAATGCATTTTGAAAGGCATATAAAAAGTTGCGGATAATATTTAATGTTGCGTTTCACAATTTTGCAAAGTTTTCTCTTTCATCCTCAAGTCGAAGAAAATTAAAGTCTAATTCCTTAAAAGTTTTCGGTGAAACTTATGCTGCTGCTTTGTAAGTTTTTTTCTTTCGAAGTACTCAACCTCAAAAGGAAGTGCTCAAACATTAAATTTTCCTTATTTTTTTTGACACCGTTACCGATACCCCAGGATTTGGGTTATATTTTTCAGTCGGTACGATTACTTACTTGGCTATATTTGTTATTATTTGTCTCCATATCAAAATTGCAAAAATTTTTTTCAACATGTTACAGAATTTTCCTTTTCCGGTAAAAATTTAATAATAGAAACCGCAACAATATGTTTTTCTACTAATAAAAATTTTATATAAACAACTATAAATTAAAAAATTTAATATAAAATACTTTATAATCGATTTTTATGGAGTATAAGAATCCGGAATTTTCAGTTTTCCGTTTCATTATATTTATGTGCAAAATATTATTTAATGATCGCGGTGAAAATCAATGTTCTTTGACAAATAATATTCCTGCGAGAGACTTAAGATATAATCCGCTTTAGAAATCTGAGGCACTATATCTTATTATTAATATTACTTCAATAATTGCTACACAAATATTCATTTCCTTAATTACTATAAGCATAGTATAATAATTATACTATCATTTACTACTATGAAACTGAATTAACCCACCTAATTCTCATGTCCATAACCGAAGCGATCCTTTAACTTACTAGATATCAAAAATTATGTCTAATTTCATTTATAAAGCTTGTATTTTAACAGATATTTTTAGTTAATTTTATTCTTATAATAATTAACACTTACAACAAAATACACTTCTATAATTAAAAAATTATAAATATAAAAAATTTTTAGTTCAGTTTGAATTTTTTTTATTATCCCCAACATACTGCAATTTATCTGGATAAAAATATTTGCCAAGGATTATGAAGGTTCAGATCAGTCGAAGAACGGTTGTAAAATACGGCAGTAGTGGTAATATATCGTAATCTAAGTCGATCGATGTCAGGACATTCCCTCACTTTGTCTTAGATGGAGTTCAAACTAACGCTGCTAACTATTTGCGAAAGAGTCTCTAAGGAATGGTTTGCATTTAGAGACCGCACATAGTCAGAAGTCTTAGTGAGTATATGAAGGACCTTTGATTAGGTTCTTTCTGATATGCCAAATTTAAAATCTTGAGCAACTCCAAAATCCAGGTCTCGACAACATCATAGTCTTCGTGTTCTTTTCCAGTGTAAATAACGTAGAGGAAGTTTCATATGCCTTCACTTCTATTCAGTAGGTAATAACGAAATCCGTTTTTTGTTCAACACTGCTTCCAAGTGTTTTTCCAAGCATTTTATTTCTTGTGATGCAGAGTTCATTATTCGTATCGGGGCAGACTCCCGAGTGACATAAACAGTGATAAAAATTAACTTAGCCTCATCTTTATCCAATATTTGTTGACGAGGGGTAGTCTCTGCCAAGGAGATCTTGGTAAAAACACCATTATGTCTTTGAAAATGTTTTAATACCATTAAATTAATCTCTTTTTTTTATTTGGATTTTTCTGCGCTTAAAAAACAATCCAGGAGAAAAGAAAAAGAGAAAATGATGATCTTATTAGATTTTCTTAGAGAGGAGATCATTTCCTTCATTTCGGTGTCATTCCAGAGTCCGGATGGTAAGAGAAAATTGCAGTGAAATCCAATTTGTTAGCGTTACTGATGTTGGCAACAAAGAGATACAGAAAAGAGTTATCCAGAAAATTAGTTGTGATGCTCCAGTCTGCATTAGACAAAATACCTGAGATTTATTGTTTGGTATTGCACGCAGAAGTGACTGTTTTTTGAATGAGAAACAAAAATTTGCAGCAAACTGGGTTGAAGCTTTGAGAAACAAGGGCCGCAAGCTTTATCATATCAAAGGCCGGCCAATAAGTTTAATAGTTTTACATAAAATGAGCGCTTTCAATTTTTTCATCAATTTTAAAATTGGTATAATTCAAACAATTTCCAGGCAGAAAGAAAATAGCTTGTTAGAAATGCTGATGATGAGGCGCAGAGCTGAGGCGTTGAATTTTGTTGAGTATTCTCCTTGTAATCACGTCCTGTTATATGGACCATCCGCTTTCCGGCTTGTGCCATAAAAACTTCCTTATATTTGCAGAACATGTGCGAGAAGATTAGTATCCCACTGACAATTCCGCATAATCTGATCTGACCAGCAGAGCAGGTCGAGCTGTAAACAAAATATATTTCTTCTCTGTCTTGAATGGCCTTATACCATTGTTATTTTGTTCGGAAGCAGTTTAACTTGTTGCCACTGATTAACAGGTAGCATATTGTATACACTTTTCAAAGGAGAAACAGTTTGACATATGACCGGGAATTTTACGTGGTCCTGATACTGAGGAGTGCAAAAGTGGACGGTCGAACTGCTTCCTTAATATATGTTATTTGGTCCATAATCATAACTTATACTTCCGCTTCCGTTTTTATATCACCAGTCAGTATTCCGAATCTAGTAAAAACCATTCACGTTGATGATATTGTGGGCAAGAAGGGAGGCGAAAAATGCGGTGGAGCAGAGGAAGAGTTTAGGGCAAAGGTATGATTCGATGATCGATCAGTGAAGAACAATGTAGAAACGCAACTTTTATTCAGACCAAAATCTATCTCTATTGTTGTTACTCCATTCTCGCAGTATCGGAGGGGAAATTCATAAGTTCTTTTTAATATCACAGTTTCAAGATTGCGTTTCATAATATGCAGGTAGAACATCTTGGCTCTTATTATTAATACCTCGATATTTTCACTACTGTTGTATAGAATAAAAAAAATTTTCCATGACCGTTTACTAAAGGATTCTAAGCTATTATCTCTCCTGGTATTTGTTATTTCTGTGATTATGAATCTATTGAAATAATGAAAAAACCATTTGTAAACCGGCAAGACCTTCTTTATAATTCTTCTATTGGCAATTTCTTTTATCAGCTATTAAGCAGAAAACGACAAAAAATTTGAAATATTTCCATAGTGATTTGTCGGTGACATTTTCCAGCGATTTATGATCCTCCGCAGCTTATCCTCGGTATAATTTCACTTATCCATCTCCAATTCAGTCTTATTTTAAAGGTTTTAAAATATTTTTGAATATGTTTTTTTTTGCTGCCTATAATTATCAAGTGACTTTGAAAATGCCTTTTGAACGAAAATGAAACTAGATGCCCAGTACCTTTTATTTTTTTCAGTTTTACAACTATTCAAACAATTCAAATTGTTATCAAATTCGAAGAGCTGAAAATTTCCATTAAATGTTAAAAACTGATAGGTAATTTTTACGACTGCAAATACCGCGAGGAAATTGCAAGAATTGTTATAATTTCGATTGCATCCGAGGCGTGAGCTTTTTCCATTTAAGAAAAATTTAAGAAATGCACTTAATTAAAGTTACTACTTATTTAACGGCAAACCACGGTTATAAAGTTTTCTCGTTAATGTTCAAATTGTCAAACTAAGAAGCAGCACCCACTAACGTTGAGCCACGAATTTACCTTCGAATGAGATTGTTAATGTCGCCATATTCGGCTGGAAGATTCCTTATTTCCTGTCGCCAAAGATGTGGTCAGGGACCCGACACTTAAGCCCTGTTGTGCAGAGTATCGCTTTCTTTTCTCAACGTTTTAAAAACTTTATCTTAAATTATGAGATGAAATTCCTTATCGATTCCTATTTGTTATTCATTCCAAGTCTGGTAAACTTTTATTTTTTTCCCCTCTGGTTCAGGCGAGTGAATAATTATGAATTTGTCTTTTCACGCAGTTTTCCTTGATTTTTTTCCATTTTTCCGTGGAACATAAAAAAAAATGTCTATAAACCATGTTTAAATGTGCTAAATTTTAAACGATTATCAAATTGATCGTTAAAATTTCAATCAATTTGCTAGCTGAAAACTCTTTATTGTCTATGATCGAGCACTATTTGTGTCAGTCTTTTAAGATTAGTAAAGATTTTTTTCTCTGCAGTTAAAATCATCGATCGTAAAACTCAATGCGGAATGAAATTTTTAACCGCTGGTTTATGTAATATATTAGTAGAATACAAATTTTATAATAAAACTAGGATTTATTAGCGAAAATGACATTTAAAACCGCAGCCCACAATTTCCGTGCCAATGATTAAAATTCTGCGTCATAATATTTTATAAATTTGTTTTTATATTTTCAGTTCCGTTCTTATGTAATTACACTTCTGAAAATATTAGTACTTAGTGGACCAATTATCATTACAAAGCAAGCCCTCAACTTTAATATTTATTAGTTGAACGCATATTGGTGCACTTACTGCTTTTGCTCAGATGGATTTTCTGAATTACGTTTAAATAATTTTTGCCTTCAAAATATTTTATATTTTTTGGCTTAAATTCGGTAATTTTCTTAAATTATTTGTTCCGAATTTAAAAATCATCGTTCTTTTTTCATTCAGACATAAATTAAAAGTTTTCGATTTTGAGAACCTTGTAAAATGCTCAAAAATAATATTTTAAAATAAAATATTTCAACCATATTACGCAGAAAGATTAGTTTCACAATTTGTTTCAGAATGTTTTAAAATATTTTATGGAGAATATTATCGGAGGCTTAATTAAAAGTCTCTTAGTGGCGAATAAAGTTCTAATCCATTGATCTCTGTAAGTTGTTATAATTCTCCTTGATTAAAGGGCTGCTAGTACAGGTGATGTTTATTTGCTACAAAAATTGTTACAGGAGCCATTCAAAATCCAATTCTTTAAAATATAAAGCCGACGGTTATTTAGCATTATTGGAGTAATAATACTATTGAAGCGTCTCTTAAACTGTACCTTGTTTTTAATAATATCAGAATGAAGTATTCTCAACAATAAGTGATGCTTGTAGATTGCTAATTATTATTTAATTTTAATGGAATTATAATGGAAGTCCTACGAAAACATTATCAAGCCTATTGTTACAAAATAAGTCGAATGCTAACATATTTTAATCTGTAACGTGAGCGAAAAAAAAAAGTATTTATTATTGTCAGAAACAATATCTTACCTACGCAACCGCAAGCAGAAAATGGCTGTTTTTATAAATGTTGTTACATACTATCGAAATCTAAACTTTTCCTTAGAAAAAGAATTCGGGAAAGTCGTTCTCACGTCCTAAAGCCTTACTGTAATCGATGGCCAAAATTCTTTTATTTGTTTCTTTTCAAATAAAATACCACCATTAATTTCAGTCTCATCCCGTATTCTCGGATATTCCCTGGAGAACGGCTTAAGCTTATCTTTTCGACCGGCAAATCTGTTGTTAGTTTTGCTTAAGGTTTGGCCAAAAAGAATCCCATCCATAAGCTACATCCATTTTTTTCGACTGCAACTTTTTCCATTACCATTTAAAATTAATTTTTCCACGTCTTTTCAGACGATCCGAACCAACTTTCGCTTAACGTCCCTTGCGGAGTTTAATCTCGAAATTTTATTGCGCTTGACGGGCAATCTCTTTATGCCTACAAAGTTTTAGATTTTTGGTTCGATTAATATTTTATCGTGATCCTCATTTGAATCTAAAATAAATTATAGGTAATTTTTCGTCGGTGATATTTTAAATAAAAATTAAAAGTACCTGCCACCAGTCGTCTTTTAAAATTAAATCTGTTGCCTTGACGGTTGTCTGTGTCCGAATGAAATCGGGAGAGTATCGGGACCTTTACGCGTTTATTGAAGAAGAACCTAAATCTTAAGCTTTTTAGTGTTTTGAAATTGCTATTATTCCTAATTTTAATTAGATTTGATTATAATTGTTAAAAATGGAATTAAAACTTTTAAATGCTGAGCTTTTTTTAAAACTGAAGAGTGGATCAACAGATCCTTCTGTCCTAGTAAATATTCCTTCCAGTGAAAGAGTTTTTTGATCCTTAAAATTTTAAATCCCGCGCACGATAAAAAACTAAGTTTGAATTTACCATGAAAGGTGCAACTATAAAAAAAATTAAGTAAGTTTTTTTACTGTTTTGATATTGCGCTAGTAAAATATTTATCGAAATGAATAGTAATGATCTCCGGCTTTTATGGGACTTGATGTAACTAAATATAAAATAGTTTATACATCAGTATTTCTTTTCCTCTAAGAAGCATCATTAAAAATACCAAATTGCCCGTTTAACTTGAGTTTTTCATGGTTTTTTGAACTTTTCCCAAGAAATGTCCAACGCAACGGTATTTTCCGTCTTTTCTTCTGAATCCCAATGAAAAGCGCTTCCGAATGCTATCGCTTAATCATTTCTCTTGTGTTTTAACTCTTTTTTATTTCGCTTACTTTTGTGAAAAAAACCATTTAATTAAACACTGAGCGCTTAATTTGTGTATTTACTAGGTCTAAAGTGTTTAGGATGCGAAACGCTGACTGAATATTTCACTGCAAGAGTTTTCTTTATGGCAGACATATTTTTCTTATGTGCCAAACATAATTTTTAAATGTAACAAATTTTTTTTATTAACCTTTTAAGATTTGATTTTTTGAGTTCTTTTGGCAGAGATCAGAGAACATCAAATATAATTTTTTATTTCAAAATCAGACTGTATTATTATTACTGTATTAATACTTGATAACATTATCGGATTTCTTTTCATTCATGCAAAATGCGTTTTTTTTTTGTTTATTTCAGATGCAAATTTTGGATGATAATACTAATATCTTAAAGCGTGTAAATTGATCCCGATTATCGACTTTACTTTAAGTATGGTTTAAATTAATACAAATGTAAATAGTTACTTATCAGTTGTCAGCAATTATGCGAATGATAAGTTCCTCCATTATTTTCTTTGAAAACTTTGGATGCGAAACTGGCTCAAAAGCTCTTTCTTTTAGAATAAGAAATCAAAAAAAGATTCTTATATCGAGTTCAAAATTAATTTTTACGTGAAAACTTTTGCTTTTTTATGTTCTTTCTGCTTTGCACATCCGCGAGGTTCTCACCTTCATCTGAACAAAGCTCTCATGTAACAAGGCTTTATCCGATAATTAAAGAAAATAATTAAAGTTTATATCAACGATAATCAGAGCACCAAAAATAAACCATAAAAATAGTTATTGAGACCTGTAAGGAAGTTAAAATATTCTTCGGTGATGCAGGAAGTTTCTGTAAATTTCTACTTCATAGCGGAAAGCGATTAATAACAAAATTGAACTTCGGGACTGAAAATCAGTTAAGCGGTTATGGACGTTATTTATGACTGGAAATTAAATGCATCTGCTGCATGAAACTGCTCCGCACAAATTGATTAAGAAAATAATCTTTAATTCCTTTAGCATATAAAAGTGGGACAATTGTACGAAATGACCACCAGTGGGTTCTTCTTGAACGTCGCGATACATATTATCTTATTTCCCCTTTTCTTTTTCAATAAAAGAGGCAGCGAACGTTCGGAGTCTGTATAATTGAATTATTTTTTTTCTTGAGTTGTTCCGGCAGGGAAATCGAATGCGATATCGTGCGTTGCAGAGGAAAAGGAAAATTCGGAAAATACGAGAAATTCATCGAAATCGCATATTCTGATCTGTGAATATATGAAAATTCTTCGATGCTCATCTTACTTAATCATACGTGATTTTGTGATGTTGCCTTCATACAGAAAACGAAAGATTTAAAAGGGAGATAAATGACAAACCCCTTAATTTGATAAGCGTTGTGAAAAGGGCAAAAGAGATCATAGGCATCAGGAAAGCTGATTCCTTGGCGTTTTCCTTACTTCTGCTGCTGCCGCTGAACTCTTTCCCACATATAATGAAATTTGATCAATCAATAGATTAATGCGAAGAAAGCGGAGCGGGAAAAAGAGGATTTCCAAAGATAGGATTTTATTGTGCCGCATTTAAAACTAGTTGATTCTTGAATTTGATAAGATGGTGCATTAAACCAAAAAGTGCTGCCTTGAAGCCGCGAAGTAACCGTTTCCAAACATAAAACACTAGAAAATTTTAATTCAGTTACAGAACTAATGCATATTTGTTAACTATGCGGTTAATTATGTATTTATAGCGGAATAACTACGTTGAAGTGTATTAATTTTATATTTACTTTGATTAACAAATATTAAAAATTTATATCCCTCAGATATTGACTGAAATAAACGTGATTAAACTTTGTTAATAATAAAGCTTTGTTTGTTCAATCTAATTGTTATATTATGATTGATGAGACAAAAAGTTATAAAAATATTTCATGTAATTGGGAAAGCAAATGATCATGTTATAAGTTTGAAATCCGCAATCCGTTCCTGTATTTTGAAGTTTGATATTTTTACTACCTTTCAAAACGAAACAATTGCATTGCTTTGATACATAAGATTGTTCATTGTAATTTATGTTAATGTCAGATACTGGTTCGGAATTGCTTAAAATTAAAATTATCTTCCACATTAATATTCTACAATGAGAATTTACTTCATAAAGTCTGAAATATATATAATATATATTTAATATCCATTTGAAACATAAAAAGTCATTACTGTTTGTGTTTTGAAAAGATGGATAATATTGATTTAAATTGTAACTAATACTAGAAACTTTTAAAACTAGAATTTTTGAAAGTTGTAAAAGTAAATTTGTAGCATGCATGCAGCAGCTCTGATATAATTAATTGGAAATTCATTTCAAACAATATTTGTAATTTTGGAATCTGAATTTCGTTGAACTTGTTTCTTCTTGAAGAACAAAAATTTCGCCATTTTTACAGAAATATTGCATGGAAAGCTTTTCCGCTACCATTCGCTCAATTTTCCTCTCTTTTCGGCAAATGTTTTCCCTTTTTTTGCTTTTTTTCCGGACTTAATGGAGAATTAATTAGTGCCCGACATTTGCCTTTGGCGTGTTTTACTTAAAAAGCACATTCGAAATGGAGAAAAATTTATTTTTCCGGTCTCTTTTAGGATGAGATGCCACTCGGTTTCTAATGGTTTTGGAACTTAATCGCTGACTCGCTCTCATCACCTTTGAGAAACTTTTCTTAACTTTATGCGGCAAGAAAAGAAAAGTTGAAAGTTTTAGAATCATTTGGGATAGTTTAAAACTTGATTTCGATGGTCAGCACAACTGGGAAAAGACTTCGAAGCCTGAAACCTCATTTTCTGATACGTATTTAAGGAACTTTTTTAAAATAAAAAAACATTCACGTAAAAATAAATTTATTAAAAGCTTTTTATGTGTGCCTCATATTCATCGTCCAAGAGTGAATTTTAACGGTATTTTCACAATATCACTGATCTGATTAGTATGAAAAATTTTTTACTTGAAAATCTTCACTTTTTTATCTGACTTAAAGCGAATCGTGGCACACTTCAAATTGTATCAAATACCTATAGAATGCAGAAAGTAATTATTTCCTCTTGTGTTTATTATTGAAAGAGAATTTATAATGTTTTTAGCTCAGATATATAGGACCAATGAGATTTTCGTTCTCGACAAACAAACGATTCTTTATCAGCTTTATCCAAAAAAAGAGCTGCAAATTCAGTTTTCGAGAGCGAACCTAAAATCGAACTTACCTGAAAAGGCATTCTCGCTATAAATCAAGAGCCAGGCTAAAATTTATGGAGAAGTGTTAAAAGAGAACAGATTGAAAAATCTTTTATTTCTACTCCATGGAAAAGAATGAACTTTTTTTGGCCATCCCCGATTATCAGTGCTTTCCGTAAGTCTGGAAGAATAAAGACAACAAAAAATTTGGAGATTTTAAGTGGAAGAAGATTCAACTGAAAAAGACAAAATTGAATAACAAAATATTAATGTTCTATTGTAGTAAATGCCAGGCAGATGATTTTATGGTAAATGGGTTTCATTTAATAGCATGCATCTGAATAAAGTAACATAATACTATGTAAAGCTTTTGGTTTTTTTAAAAATTTTTTTTATGCGATATCTTTTATTTATGTATAATAATTTATGTTATACATTTTATTTATCGTTAATTTTACTTTTGATATGAACCAACTTATATTATCAATTTCTTTTCCTTCACTAAGTTTCCTTTCCTTCCTAAGAGAAAAAAAATATCTCTTGTTTTTATGTATATACTTATAAGCATAAACACTTTACTTTCAAAATGTTACTGACGAAATATTAATATTAAATATCAGTTAGGAAGATCAAATTTAGAGAAAAGCTATTCTGCACATAAATAAAATATTTTTATGAAACAGATTTTCTATATACTTTTACAATACCATTTTCTGCCTTCGATGTTCGGTACTGTATACATATCAGAAACAAATTTCTAGTAAATAAAGTAGAAACTAATAAAGGGAAGAAGAAAGTAAATGAAAAAAATGAGACTTTTATAAATGTTGAAGTTAAAACGTTCCAGCCTTTTTCCTGTATTTCAATGAATTCCATTCCTGAAGAAAAGATTAGATTCCTGAAAGAAAACTGTCTTGGATGTTTTTCCAAATTTCCAAACGATATAAATAATATAATTTGACATTGTCTTGCACGAAATAAATCATGCATCTTACAAACATTAAAATTAGATCTATGCAAAAATTAATGATGGAATATGAATATAAAAATGTAAAAACTTTCAGATTTTATATTTCTATTAGTAGAAAGATAATAATGAATGTAAAATAAAAAGATTCAAAGTCGTAGAAGTAATGACATAAAATTTTAAGCTCCTCGGGGGTTTCTCGAAATTTGAGTTAATAAAATTCCAAACTAAAAAATGTTATGATAAAACTCATAAATATTTATTAATTTTCATTTCCCTTTCACATTTTCTTAAAATAAATAAGATTTTAAACGTTATAAGAGTGTGAGATAATAGAAAGAATTGAGGATACGGTGGGCAACATTTAGAAACTGGACTTAAGACATATCTCACGTATTTGATCAAGAAAATAAAATACGGATATCTGTCGTTTTTATTCGTTGATGGTGATCCTTTCCTTCCCATGGTCTATCTCGAATCAAGAAATATTTTCATTTTATCTCTTTCCAAGGAGGAAGGACTAATACAAGCATCGTGAAATTTCGCAAGTTTATCGTGTAGTTTCATGTAAAAGAATGAAACCGTTTTTCTGACATACGCATTTATATTATGAATTACATTATTTACGTAAATTGAATCAGCAAAAGATTTTCAATAATTTCGATAGAATTATATCTGAAGATGACAGAATTAGAGCTTAATATAATCTAAAATTCCATTATTGATTAGATTCTCCATTGCGTAGGTCTTAAAGAATTTCATGGCGAAAATCAATGTAATATTTGTTGTTTATATTTTTCTTTAAAAAGCATTAATTTTATATATTTATTTATATAATATTGGAATTTCTAAATTATTTAGTAAAAGTCGAGAGAAAAAATTATTTCGAATTACTTAAAAATGACTTTTCACTGATACGTAACTTATCTAAAATAAGCTGATTTTTAAATAAATCCATTGTAAACATGACAAATTGTATTTGAAAACTTTTTTTTAAATATTCTTGTTTATAATCTGAAACTTAATTTGATGACAAGATCCATATTTTAAAATGAGAAAAATCAATCAAGGAATTTATTTTCGCTTAACAATTCTTTTCTAACTGCGCGTTTTTATACTATTTTAATACCAGTCTTTGAAGAGTAGACTTGTGATTAATTTTTAGACATCATGTTTTCGGATGATTCACACACAACCTTTACATTTTCCCATACCTTGCTCCAAACTTTTTTAATTTTTTTTATGTTTCTTTCCTATTTTAATTGATAGCCTTTATTCTTGACGTTTTCCATTAGTCAGTTTGCATGCCCTTCGTTGGCAATTTCCTTAATTTAATCAGTCGAACCTTTTGGGTTCATTTCTGCGGCAGAAACGAAATCCATTCGTGAAAAGCTCAAATTAACTCAAAGCCCACGTTTTGTTTATGTAATGTCTTTATTCTTTTAATACTACCAAACTCTGTCAAACTATTTTAATTTTATTACTAAGAGTTCTAATTATGAGGGATAAGTCTTAACATGGATTTCGAAAGGTTAGATCTCACTAATCGGTTAATCCTTTCGTGTCTGAAATCCCTTCATTTTTAGGCGGGAGGAAATTATTCGTCTCCACAAGACATTCAAATCCCCGAATAGCAGCAGCGATTCTAGCTGAGTGACCGCCTCGCGGTTGTTAACTTCGACAAGAATAAATCCTTTTCCTGTTGAGGAACGAAAGAAAAAAATGTAGAAAGTTCCATAATCCTTAATCAATAAATTTTTTATGAGGACTCGCTAAAACTGAAAGGTTTTTCCGGGATTTTTCAAAGAATTCTGAAAGGATTTTAGGATTAAAAAGTACCATGGAAAAAAAAGGTTGTTCACTTCTATAAAAGTTTCCCATTTTCCATTTCACGACATTTTTTTTGTATTTAGAAACCTTCAGTCTTGACTTTGATGTCAACGTGAATTTTCAACTTAAATGTATTGTTGATTTGTATGTTATTTTATTAAAGGTTTAATTAAAACTTATTTTCAATTTTTTCACTGCCTTCATACCTTGACATGTTATTTTTTTCATCATCTGGATCAACCACACAATAAAATCTTGATTTTTTACTCAATGTTATGCGATGTCATTTGATCACTGTAGAAAAACAAATTAATTATGAATAAAAAATAACTTCCTTCTGTTGACTTCAAATTTATGCGTTACGATACAGAAATTTATATGCATGAAATAAAAATATTCATTTTTTCATCACACATTGAACATTTTGAACAATATATTTGAAACTTAGTTAATCAGAGAACTATATAATTGAACGCACTTGAAATTTTTTAATTGCAAAAATTAAGCTCTCAATTGTTAATTCTGGTTTTAATTCATTTATAGTAAATTAAGAAGGAAATATCAAATGATTACTCAAAAAAATCTTCAACGTAGCAAGGAAATAAAAAAAGTGTATTTTTGGTTAGCAAAAGTTCAAAAAACGGGGTAAAAAAATATTTTTCATCGTTTTATTTATGACTTTTCATACACTACCAAACAGATTCATGTGTACCATATTACATTAGATTTCCTAGGCTTTAAAATCTTAATTTCAGTTTTCTGACTTATCAGACAATAAATTTAATTATAAAAGCAAGCTATGATTTCGGTGGACTTCTCATAATTGGATTAGTCGTTATATCAATTCTTCTTGTCATTGTGTATACATATATAACGAAATACGATTTCCCTCATATCATGGCATTAAATGCTCTTATTGTCGCAACACGGATAGTCGCACCATTTTCCAAAATATTTTTTTCTCAGTTACACTGTAATATCATCAAGGTTCAACAGCAAAAACACAATAAAACGAGAATTTTGAAGCTTTTATTAAAATATTCAAAATTCAATCGATGGCTTGCTCCCGGTTTTCTTTCTGCCGGTGAAATTGATCAAAAAGCTCTGTTGAAATAATAATTACGTCTAAATCATCCATAGTGAACCGGGAGCTGATTTATTGAATTTCCGACTTTTTGCCTTTACTTTTTTCCCTTTATCAAATGCGGTTCTTGTCGGAAGTCTCGCAGTCAATTGAAATTTAACGATAACTCCGGAAAAATGAAACTCCTTTTAAATTCACTGGATAAAAAATTAGAGCAGAGGGTGCGGCATAAATATTTGCTCTATACACAGCTTGTTGCTCCCTTAACGCGAAATTATAACCAGCCTGAAATTATATCTTAATAATGGATAAGTTGTGAACATATATATTAACTTGGATCTTGGTCATACCCTTAATTTAGCCTTTTTTTTTCGATGAATCTCAAAAAAGGTGAAATGATTCTTCCATTTCATTATCTACCAATTATAACTATTTAATTTTCCCTTTTCATAATTAATAATTTAAGTTATGTCTTCTGATCCTCATTTTTAATGTTTTTTTCTAAGTTTTTGAGAGAACGAAGTGAGATGTTTAGAAAAGACCTTTTACTGGCTATATTTTTCATATTATGTTATTTTTAATATTACGTCACATCCATAGAATCTATGATCGAAAAAATGTTAATGAATTTGATCAGGTAAAAAAGTATGATGCAAAATGCATGTATCTGTAGTAAAATGCACGTCATTACAGCTGTAAAAGCAGAATCTAAGTAAATACTTTCGACCAACGCTTATTGATTCTGATTCTGTTAATCTACAAAGACCGAGTAACATAAATTACATCAGTCCATAAATATGATCAATTTTTCTGATCAATTTTATTAAAGCACCGTTGTTTTATTCAGAAAAGCTCGGATCTGCGAATTTTCTCACCTGCAAAGATGAGAATTATCCTCACTGTAATATTTTTACAAAATTAACAGTTTTTATTGCAACCGTCTTATTTTTTCGACGCTTGCCGATATATACACATATCCATATTAAATTACAAAAGATAATTAATAGAAATAAAATAAAAATAATAATAATAGTAATAATAATTTTAAATTTATTTTATTATTATATATTATTTATTTCTTTCTCAATTTTCGCAGCTTTAACTGGCAGAGTTAAAACGGAAATCTGTTGGAAAATTTTTTTCACAATATTAAAAAGCTGAAATTTCTCAACATATAAACTATTTTGGGACATAAAAATAAGCTGTGAGACCAATAATATAATATTTTCTGAGAAGAAAAGAAATAATTCAATTATTGATTTATAATGAGTTTATATATATTATTGTATAGATATATATATACATTTTTGTTTATTTGTGTATAGTCTTATTTCAACCCAAAAGGAAAAATCATTTTTATTGTAAGAACTTCGTGTGTTTCTGTGAGTTTCGCATAAGAAGATTATCGTTTGGGGCATGAAATTGATAACATATATTTATATATATCGTTAAAATAAATTAACCTCAGATTTTAAATTAATCGAATTACGGAATCTGCTTTTTCATTCAATTTTTTTAGGAAAAAAGCGGAGGTCCATGGATCTCTTTAAAAACTTTTTTCCTTTTTCATTTCATGCATATAAAAAAACTAATCTTTCAAATTATTTTCTACTGTTCACTATAAGACAGGATAAAAAGAACTGAAAGCAAAATATATCTCGATCATAAAACTATAGAATACCAAATAAAATTGAAAGCGGCTTAAATTACAGGGCCTTACGTGTTAGAAGTAAATAACAATTAGAAGCCTTGGTGAATGCCAATATCCCTTTATTAAAATAAAAAGAATGTTATTTGATCTTTTTGCCGCGAATGTGTCAAATGAGCAAATTTGTTTATACATACAATAGATTAATTTATTTCATGAAATAATTTGATATTCTCTCTTAATTTTTTTTCATACAATGGAAAAATAAGGGTAGCAAAAAAGTTTAGCTTTTACCAGGTATTAAAAACTTAGTTTCATAAAAAAAAATACAATTTCATATAAATGTTCTCGATGAATTGCCAAATAATTCTTTACGCTAATAAAAATTGAATATCACATATAAGACCTCTACAAAAATAACAAAAAATGGAGGATACAAAACTGAAATTGCAAGAGAAAATTTTTTCACTAATTTTCGTCTTTTATTTTCTCCCTTCAAATATAAACCTTTACTTATTGCAAACAAAACAAAAAACAGAAAAATATGGAATGAAGATATGCTTAAAGAAAGCAAATAATTCTCGATTAGGTAAATTTTCAATTGATTTATTTGTTTTATTAAAAATGACAAAATTAATTCATTAGTATTTAAGGTGAAACAAAACGAGATGTTACCAAGCAAAGACCAAGTGAAAAATTAAATGAAACAATGAAAGCTCTGTACATTAAATTAACAATGTTAAAAATTTAAAATTTTTACCTTTTCATCATAAGAGTTTAATCTAACCTACATATTATTATGATGTTTTTTTCAGTTCTAATAATAATATGTATATATGTTTTGTTTTAATGTGGTATCCATGAGATTCTTTACAAGGGTTTTGTACTTGACTCGATGGTATATATCAGGAATATAATTTTCATTAAAGTTATTCCGGAAACAGGATTTCTAAATCAGAATATGAAATTATTGTCATTTTGATTTTATATTGCCATACAGTTATGATTTTAGGAAATATCATAGTTTGGGATTTTCATTAACATTGAACTTCAGTTATTCGGATATTTTACTCTAAATGTGGGGAAATAAGAGAATTAAGTTGAGAACATTTCATATAACTTTAAATTAGTATTATTGTCAATTAACCACGAAACTCCAATAGTTTAATTTCTTTTTTACATAAAATTCGATATTACATTACAAATATAATTATGGTCCTTTACATTTGAGATTTTAATTGTAAGAAATTTAATATCGCAGGAAATATTAAAAATAATCCTTGTTTTCAACACTTTCTTTAGTTGAGCATAAAAGAAAAAGTTCACTTGTTAAAACAGCGATATTAAATTTTTTTGAGCACCCAATAATTTTATTTTCCAAGAATATTAAGGTTTAGATTTAATGTTCCTTAAACATTTTTAAAATACTAAATAAACCTACTTGATGATTAATCGTATAGAATATTTTATAAAAGACATGACAACTGAAATTTTTGATAATCTTCGAAGAATTACATTTGATGCAGTTATAAATCAATTCAGTAAATTACCATTAATTGTAAACTCCCAATCTTAATTAACTATTTCCAGTCATCATATCATGAAAAATTATATTGAAAAGCAATTTATTTATAAATTTGAGTTCCATTACAGTTTTGTGTTATTTCCAAAGGTAAAATCCCTTATTTAATGTAGTGAACCCAGAGCGAAGACATTTCACTGGAGGGGCATATTTGTTGCAAACGCTTACACTGATCACTTGCCCTCACTCCCGATGGTCGACGGTGGATGTCCAATTGATTCACAAGAACGGATTTGGCTAAAACTG